>CM068381.1:28404564-29004564 GCA_034770075.1 Aralia elata
GTGAAGGATTATTAGATTATTTATTAGATGGATTACAGATTCGTATATAAGTATAAATGTAATCATAAAAATTTGATCTGGTTCTTTACTAGATTCAATTCATGTTTACAGTCCGTAGTTACTATACCATTTCTAAATTGGTTATGCTTCATATAAGTGTTTGGTTTCCTAAGTTTAACTTGTTCAGTCTTTAATTGGTAACCAGATCATGATACGCAGGGATTTGATTTATGAGATGAATGCATAAATAATGTATTTTCAATAAAAATGGTTAACCAGTTAAGATTATATTTTTGGTTACCGTCATATAAGTATTTGGTTACTTTAAGTTTACTTGTTTAAGTATTTATAAATGGTCCCCAGGTCATGATACGCATTGATTTGATTATATAGCTGAATGCAAACAATGCTGTTTCATATGTTTGGTTACCAAAATAACTGTATTTTAGTTACCACATACGATTGAATTTGGTTAGCCCATTTCACAGTAAGTGTATTTTTTTGTCTGCTTCAGTTTTTTTCTTTTTTAATTTTAATTTGGCTTGAAGTTTGAATTTATAACACTTGTTTATTTGTTAATAATCAGGGAAGCTGTTTGGAGTATCGACCTTTTAATTTTTTCTTCTTAATTTGGAACTATGTTGATCTTATTGCATTACAGGAAAAACTAATAAAGGTAAACATCACTTCCTTTATTATCTCTTCATAATTAGTAATCCATGATAGCAATGGAGTGAAATAAATAAATCCTTTCATCTTAATTTTGTTATTCCCCATTTCAATTAAGCTTTTTAAGAAAGTAATTTGATTAGAGTTAAAAGGTCGATGTGCACTGTATTTTAAAAAAAAGTGAAGGATTATTTAGTTGTTTATTGATGGATTATAGATTCGTATAAAAGGGTATAAATGTAGTCTGAAAAATTTGGAATATGGGGTCTTATCTTATAGTTTCAATTCAGTATACATTCGTAGTTTTAACTACACATTTTTAAATTGGTTACATTCATATACTGTGTTTGGTTACCTAGGTTTTACTATATTATGTTTATTTCAGCAAACCCTTTAATTTGGTATACACTAGAATCATGATTACGTAGAGGATTTGATTATGAGCTGAATGCAAACAATGTGTTATTCATAAGAATAGATTTAACACTATATAGATGATATTAAGGTTACTGTCATATAAAATATTTAGGTTACTTAGGGTTTACTATATGGTTAAGCTTATTTTAAAATGGTCCCCAAGGTCAATGATACACATTGATTTTGATTTCATAAGCTGAATGCATAACAATTGGTGTTATTCCATATTTATGGTTACCAATTAGATTATATTTTAGTTACCTAACATACTATTGATTTGGGTACCATTCACAGTAGTGTAATTTTTGTACTGCATTCAGTATTTTTTTTAAATTTTAATTAATGGCTTGAGAGTCTTGTGATTTTCACTTGTTTATTTGATTTAGATAATATGGGAAGCTGATTGACATCGACCTTTTATATTTATATTCTTCTAATTTGGACTTGTTGACTTCTTGCTATTCAGAAAACTAAAAAAGGGTACTAATCCACTTCCTTTATACTCTCATATTAGTAATACATGAACAGCGGATGGAGTGTAAATAAATAAAAAATCCTTCATCTCAATTTTGTTATTCCCATTTCAATTAAAGGCTTTTTAAGAAAGTGTAATTTGCTCACTGCTTTAAAAAACAAAGTGAAGGATTATTAGTTGTTTTATGATGTGATTATAGATTCGTATAAAGTATAAAATGTAGTTCTTGAAAATCTGTGTATTGGTTCTTTCTAGTGTTCACATTCAGTTACATCCGTAGGTTTTTACTACACATTTCTAAAATTGGTTACATTTCACTTTATAAAATGCTTGGTTATATAGGGTTTTACTTGTTCAATCTTTTATTGGTAAAACTAGATTCATGATACGCTATGGAATTTGACTTATGAGCTGAAAATTGCAAACAATGTGTTTCATATAGAAATAGTTACTAATTAGAATATATTTTGGTTACTGCCATATAAGTTAATTTGGTTACTTAAGTTTACATTGTTTAAGTATTTTTGAAATGGCCCTAGTGATTTGATACGCATTGATTTTGGATTATAAAGCTGACTACAAACATATTGTGTTTTCATATTTATGGTTACGCAATTAGCTTATATTTTTAGTTACCCACATTACTATTGATTTGGTTACCATTCAACAGTACTATCGATTTGGTTACACATTTACAGTAGTAGTATTTTTTTTGTACTGCATTCAGTTTTTCCTTTTTTTTAATTCACTTAGATATTATTTTGGTGTTTGACTGTTCATATAAGTATTTGGTTACTTAGGTTTACTTGTTAAGTATTTAAATAGTCCCTCAGGATCATGATACGCATTGATTTGATTATAAGCTATAAGTACAAAACAATGTGTTTTACATTTGATGGTTAACCAATTAGGTATATGTTGGTTACTATATACTATTGATTTGGTTTACCATTCACAGTAGTGTATTTTTTTTATTGCTTAACAGTTGCCAGAGGATGGAGATGATATCCAGTTGTACTTTATTTCAACGGAACGTGGTCTGACAGTAACCAATTACAACAATTTTAAAGTTATCGGTCTAATAGTCCCATCAACTTGTTCATTCTCAGAAATGAACAACTTGGTATGCAGTGCAATAATGGTAGACCATCAACATAACAAAATTGTCAATTAAAATTTCATATTAGAAACGACATTCCCCCAATCAGTATCTCAAATGAAGCAACCTTCAGATTCTATATGGAAGTGAGTAGAAAATTAGATGAACAAGGCAAGTTTCCATTAATTATAGAACAAAATATACAACAATGGAGGTAATATATTATTACAAAACTTGAGAAATTGTAGAAGAAAATAGGATACAATCTATAAGGCCAATCAGTTCGACACAATGGAATTCAGATCTTATACCACTGGCAATATAAGATTACCAAATTGGAACACAATATGCTGAGCAGCTTGCCATTGAAGCTATTGATCAAGAACAAGACAGACAACAAGACATAGGATACGCTGAAGAACAATATGATGATGTCATATCAGATCCGAATGAATATGAAGTGAAAGTACATCAAACTTATAAAGACAAATAAAATCCTAACACAAGCAAATAAGACTACATTCAATCAGGTAAAATCGACAACACTAAGTTCAAAGAATAACTGGTAGACGACTTTGTGCTAGTATGCATAGAGGATTGAAAAGTGCAATTGGAAGTTGAAAGCATCAAAGTTTCGGAAAAACTAGTATGTTCAAGGTGTGAGAATTCAATAATATCCCACAGTTGTTCATCCGACATAATGCTGGGAGATTACAGACAAGTAAATAGTGAGTTGGTTAGTGAATGCATAATGCATAGATTCACAAATTTGAAGAAAAATATACACACCAACAAATATCGTGGAAGACATGATGGACAAAGTATAATGTGTCTATCTCTTACCAAAAAGCATGGAAATCAAAGAAGAAAGCATTGGAAAAAGTAAGAGGAAAATCCACACGATTACTCACTGATCCCTTCATGGTTGCACATGTTGAAGAAAATAAATCCAGGTAAACAGTTGGAAACTGTTCTTAAATTTCTAATAAATAATTGGTAACCCAATTTACCTAAACTAGTTACACGTGTAGGAAAGTTTGGCTACCAACTGGACTATGAAAAAAAAAATATATAAAACAATGGTTTTTTATCGGTAGTCAATATCTACATAAAAGGTTAATTATTAAATGGCATTCTGGACACCATCTGCACCATATAGAAATATTAAATGCTAATTAATTGGCTACCAGTAACTATACCAATTGTTAGCCTAATCTACAAGTGTGAATAACATCTACTCCATACATTTTTATTTTGACATTACTGAAATTTCATATCAGGTTCAATCACAGCCCTGGAGTTGGAAAACAAATGGACGTTTCAAGTATCTATTCTTTGCAATAGGAGCATCCATTGAAGCATGACATCATTGCTTCCCAATCATTGTAATTAATGGTACATTCATACAATCAAACCTACGGGGGGACACTCTTCATAGCAAGCACCCAAGAATGCAAATAGAAACATTGTTCTGATAAGCTTTTGCAATGGTTGACAGAGAAAATGAACTTCTTTTGGAGATGATTTTTCGTCAATTTGAGAAAGCCTTGTGGAGTAAGAGAAGGACAATGCATTGTTTCAGATAGACATGAAGTCATTGTACAAGGATTGAACTTTGTATTCCCCCAATGTCATGCATGGTTCATGTACATATCATGTTTTGAAAAATATAAAAAACAGATTCAAAAAGAAAAGAGAAGAACTCAAAAAAGCATACAACGGGGCTTGTAGAGCTTACACTATTGAAGAAATTCATCAGACACATGGCTATACTTGATGCAATTGATGCTCGAATAAGGGACATATTTGGAGGATGAGGTTAAGTTAGAGAAGTTGATGAGGACATCCATAATCCAGAAACCCGTGACACAACCCAAGAAGACCCATTGCAATTGCCACTTGGACCCGTTACTAGAGCTCGAGCTAAAACCTTCAAAGACGGACTTAACGGGATGATCCGTGAACTATGGAACGAGGTTAGATCAAGTATAGAGGTTATGGAGATGGAGTCCAAGCGTATGAAGCCCGTTAACATGTTGCGAATGGACGTGGCGGTCAAAACGGTGAAAGAAAACAGTTTGCATGGAACAGGCTAGCTCGCCCCGGCGAGGTTTTGCAGGCCATTTTTCTCGCCCAGGCGAGAAAATTCAGTTCAATTTTCTCGCCCCGGCGAGGAGCTCGCCCCGACGAGAAATCTCAGTTCATTTCGCTCGCCCCGGCGAGAACCTTCTGGATGCAATTTGTCATTTTTTGACTTTCTTGATTTTTCGAACCTTCTTTCACCCAAAACATGATATCAGTATTTAGGATCAATTACATGTGTTCTGATTGCTATATTTCAACATTTGTGTGCCTTATATTTCAACAAGTGTGTGTTTCTAGAAGCTTCTAGTTTGTTTCTTAAACTAGTATAAATAGGTTGCTATTGTAACCATTTTTCATTCATTCAATATTCAGATTATCATCATTATTGTGAGATTGTTCTCTTCTTGTGGTTCTTGAGAATTCTTAAGTATTCCTTAGTCTTCTTTGAGATTCATATTCAACTTATCATACAACCATTCATAGTTGTGTGTGGCGTCTTCTACCGCATCAATCGTTCGATTGTACCGAGATTACCGCTTCCATATAAGCGAGGGGTCGAAGTGTCGTTGGTGTTCATCCTCCGCAAATTTCCTAAGCAAGCAATTGTACCAAAGATTACCGTCTATATATAGGCGAGGGGTTAAGGTGTTGTAAGCCATCCATCCTATCAACTTGTTAGAAACGATCCGGGCGACGACCACCTCACGGCAAGCGTGCCGTGGAGTCTATCAGAAGTGCACAAGACTCCATGGCACTTGTAAGCAGATACTCAACCATGACTTCAAACACAGTCGAATCTATCAACAATGCAATCAAAGGAATCAGGGAACTTCCAGTTATAGTAATGGTTGAATGCCTCCGTTGTATGATTCAAAGATGGTATTTCACAAATAAACAAGCAACTATATCAACATTCACTACCCTTTCCATAATAGATGAGAGAACACTGCAATCTAATATCATTGAGTCAAAGAAACTTAGGGTCACTAATGCACCTTTTAAATTATTACATGCATGTCTACCATAAGTTACATTTGCATTTTATAGAAACCTCTCTAGTCATTATTAGTTACATGTATATGCTGAAAAAGTAACCAACATTAAATATGCCTTCAATTATTTTGAATTAAAAAAACAAAATGACTATACATACTAACCACAGCCTTAAATTGTGTGGTAGATTGAGACATCAAACTTAGTGATTTTTACTGTTTACTGTGATGCCCCTAAATTCGGGTCACCTGAACCGCGGACTTAGTTCATCACTATATAATACATACGTCATACAATTGATAACTTATAGCGGAAATAAAAGAATATTTATATTGATATAACATAAATAATCCTGTCCCAAGTCTCAAAACCAAGACTACTACAAAACATAACTTAATACATAAGGGTGATTAAGTCTTAATACATCACAAGCATCAACGAGTCTTAATACATAATTAAAATGATAATCTTAACGGTACAAAGCTAATCCGTGGCTTTGCCTTTGCCTTTATCCTTCCCTGAACTTTCACTATGAGCTCCACTAACTGAAATATTTTAAGGAAAGCAAGGGTGAGCACAAATTTGCTCAGCAAGTATAATAAACAATAATCGTGAATCATCACATGAATACTTTATAGCTTACAAGAATCAAGAGAATAAAAGATAGCTCAAGAACTTGCACAATTTCTACGAATGATCTCTTTAACACAATTGTAGGGCCTCTAAGGACTGAATGATTTCAATGTTCCCAAAATGGAGGAAATATTCTATACTTGAGTAGTCATTATGACACTGAACTTTTACTACAATCACCAGAAATTTATCTGATAACCCAACATACTAATACAATAAGTGATCAACCTAATGTAACCCGGTGTTATGCATAACCCCTTTTACATACTGTTCGCGGCGCGCGTGTGTCGGTTCCCCGACATACATACTGTTTCCCCTGCTATGAGGGTTGTTTATCTCAGCTTTACATAGGAATCCAAACCAAACAATTTGATCAGATAGCTTTACTTAACAACAATGATGATTAAACATACGTCTAGCTGAAACAATTGGCTTTGACATCTATCTTATGTAGTTCATGGAATATAGAACTTGAAAGCTTTAATAACATGTGTTGAAGCATAGCTAGATAACGTGAATGATTATCAGTTCATTCTAAGAATACTTGCAATATGACAACGATTGAAGTAAAGGAACCTGTACAGAATATCTTGAATATGATAAGAAACTCGCTTAATGGAGTAATACTTGCAAACAATACATAACTGAATGAATTTAGAAAACTTGCTCGAATATAAGTTAAGGTAGAGAACTTGCATTCAATATATAGAAAGAATAAAGTTAGGGAACTTGCCCAACACAAGGGTTAGACAAGCATTAGGAAACTTACATAACATATACCTTGTTTGCACGAAATAAAAAATAGTGCATAAGGTTTAGAAACTTGCTTGATGCGCTGCTACAATATTACAAACACACGCTCCTTAATATCCTTAACACATGTAAATACGTATTCGTATAACAATTAGTCACATAAAGACCTAGGTTTTAAAAATAGACATAGCATCATTAAAAACACAATATGATTGCCATTACGACTACCCAAGTCGGGGGTTTCGCTCCCCGGTGAGCGAGCGACTGCCCCCTGGAAGCCAAACGTAAGTTCTATCCAGGTTACCCAATTTACGCCTTAAGACAATACCAATTTGATTAACACTTAGCATACACTTAAGCAACCCAGTCTGATTGACCCGACCCAGGTCAGACACGGGGTTGGCGCTGCGGCGTCAAGCCTAGTGCTTGGACCTCACGCTGCAGCGTGAGTCCCGTGCTATCCCTATAGCAGGCTTCATGCTACGGCGTGAGCCTTAGTACTTGGATCTTACGCTGCGACGTGAGTCCCCCGGTCTTTCCCTGACAGGCCTCACGCTGCGGCGTGAGCCTTAGTAAGTGGATCTCACGCTGCGGCGTGAGTCCCTTGCCGTCTCCTGCCAAGTGGTGTCGCTGCGGCGCCACGCTTAATGCTTAGAGGTCACGCTGTGGCGTGAGCCCCCTTCATTCCCTGGATAGGCCACGCTACAGCATGAGTTGTTGGCACGACAGCGTCAACCATCCAGTAGCCGGATTCTGGGCTTTTGCCCAGTTCGCGACCTCGACCTCCTTCGACTCCAACCTTCATAACTCCTTCTATACACATGTAAATTGGTCCATTTCGGACTCTATGGACTCATAATTCATAGGGCTACAACATACCAAAAATTTAAAATTCCCCATAAAACATTAACATGATCAATTTGTGAGCCAAAGTACAAAATAAAAACTCTGTTTTCGTGTTCTTGGTGTTCTTCACCAAAATCAACACCCAATCTTCGTTTTAACTCCTTTTAACTCCATTCCAACTGGATTATGAAGATAACTCATGAACCTACAATATCATAACATCAATTAAACCAAATAATTACTCAATCAAGGCATTTATAGTCCTCTAAATCGTCTAAAAAGTCATTTTGTCTAAAAAGTCCACGGTTTCATCCTTTATGCCAAGGTTCGGGTCATTCATTGATTTTGTTCCACTTTGAGGTTATTAATAGCTTACAAGATGTCTTGGTAACAATAAAATCAATCACAACTAACAATTACAACAACAATTACAAGAAATGCTCAAACCCAATAGTTTGAGCTCAAGAACACATAGAACTCGAAAATTCTATCAGAATAAAAAATGAATGGATTTTTGGTTGATTGTTTACCTTGTAAATCCCTTCTAGGTGCTAAGAAACTTGTTAGGTTCGATTGGATTGAGCTCCTCCTCCATTCTCCCGTTCACTTGGCTTCTTGTTCTTCCGTGTTCTTCTTCCTCTTCTTTTCTTGTTCTTCTACTACTTCTTCAATGCTCTCTCACCTTCAATATCTGCAGCACTCTCACACTCAATCTCTCTTTATATTTTTTCAGCAATTTCAAAATGGAATGCTAGAGGAAAGAAGGCTGGCAATGAAAATGGAGGAGTGAAGGGAGCTGGTGGCTTCGGGTGAATGAGAGGGAGTGGCTCAAGAATGTTCAGTAATTGGGAAAAATTAAGGCATTGAGCCTACCAAATAGCAGCATGCTGTCGGCTATACTCTCTACTCCTTCATTTGATTGGTCCAAAGGTTTAGGTTGGTTCCCTCTTCGAGTAACAAGCCAAAATAAATACCCAAATACACAACTATATACCCGAATACTCCCACTTTTGTACCCAATTTGGTAAATAACTCTACCCAAAATTAAAATGGGTACTCCCATAAATTATTGGGACACATAAAAATAATTATTATGAGATTCGTCCGTTTTTTCGAAACAGTCATATACTACATTTCGGATACCGAATAAAACACGATCGGACTCAAAATAAAAATCTGACACTTAGAAAAATTATCACTTCGCACACGTGTATTATTGAAATTTATTAAGGTCAAAAAAGACGTACAAATATTATGGCGTGAATAGTGCCTCGGTAAACGTGCCCCGTGAATAGTGATTTTGCGATTTTCCGCGAAGTCAATATATTCACCCTAACGACACTACAACACGTAAAATTCAACATATACACATATTCTAGGTTATAAAACAACCTTTAAGCACATAACACATAATAATATTAATAAAAATAAAAATTCACTTTATTCACACATAAACTCGGGTTACAAGGAAATTAAAATTACCGTCGTTACATTTACGATGTCACCAAACAGTTTATTGTGGACATGTAATAAAGGACATGCACATGCCATAAATTTCAGTACCACGAGATGCCTTGTCCACACGATACTGCTGTTATCAGCAAAAGGAATTTGAGCTGTTATGAATTTTGCTCAAAAAACTACTCAAAAGCAACTTTGGTAAACACTTATTCAGCTTCCATCCCGCCATTAGATGACAAAGAGAATTGGGATGTGCCGGAAGAAATAAGAAATATATGTGTAAAACCACCAAATACAAGAAGACCAGCGGGAAGACCAAAGATAGGGACGTACAAGCATAGATTTGATTGAAAACAAAATTCAAAACAAATGCAGCAAATGCCAAGAAAAAGTATATACCAGGAAAACATTTAATAATCCACCAATTTTACGATTAAAGAATGTTTGATATAATACATCAGCAAATAAAAGTGTAAGTTAAAAAATAGCTGTTTGTTTACTGTTAATAACTAATAAACAGACATATGGTAACTTTGTTATTGATGTAAGGTAACCAAGATTGCTATACACAATATTGTATAAAATTTTTGCATTTTTTTTCTTATAACATTAAGTAAGGGGAAAACCACAAGACTACTCTCTAATTCTATCATGATTTTACAAGATAAAGAAAACAAATACATGTAACACTTGGTAATTGGTGTGAATTTTTTTTATGAAGCATTTATATTCTATATATTTGACTTCAGTATTTCTTCTCTATTATCTGAAGGAGTAGCTTGTTAGTTCTATCAACTTATTAATATTGTAAATTATGTTTAAAACTTTTCTTTATGTGACACTATTTTATGTGAATATATAGGCAAAGTTATGTGTTTCTAGTGTAGTTTTCAAGGAGTAGTTATCATACAGTTTTCTAGTCCCCCTTGTGTTGTGCTACTACTTAGCTACTACTTCATATATAAATTGGTCAGAAGGTTTGCTGATTTCGAAGTTTCTATTATGAAGTGAACTATGTTTTAAACTATTGCAGTGATGCCTTAATTTAGTATTTTTGTTTCCAAAAAAGAAAAAAGAAAAAGAAGATGCTTCAGTGTAAAATGTTTATTGTCACTTTCTTAGTATTTGTATGTGTTAGAATTTGTTCTTCTAGCATTTTATGCTCCAAGTTAAGGCTATTTTTGTTAAACTAGTAAATATTTACTTTTTCATTAGATCCACTATTGAGTGGAAGAAGTAACTGTTGGGTTACTTATTTATTAGTTTTACAGCCTTTGTATTATCATGTGGGGCATATGATTGAAATAATTGCAACTTTAGAGTAAATATCATGGTGTTATAAGACTGTAACTAGTATTACTACTTTCATTATGATGCTTCTCTATTGCAGCTAGAATTGGGAAATATATTTGATGTTTCCTTTGTATAAGAATTGTGGTTGATTGCTTTTATCGTCAATTGTAGTTAAACTTACTTTACGTTCATTCATTCATTCATTGAAGCAGCATGTAGAAAAATGAAAGTACAATGAGCAAAATACTTACTCATACAATAGTTGGTAACCAGCTTATATAAGTAGTAACTGTGACAAACGAGAATTTTGTAACTTAATTTGAATATTTATTGATTGAATAAATATTTTTCGATGATTTGATTGTTGAATTAATTGATTAATTGATGAAATTGTGATAGATTAATTTAATTTTACGTGTTACATAATGAGAATTTTGTAACTTAATTTGAATATTTATTGATTGAATAAATATTTTTCGATGATTTGATTGTTGAATTAATTGATTAATTGATGAAATTGTGATAGATTAATTTAATTTTACGTGTTACATTAATTAAATTAACGTGGAGAATTTTATATTTAAAGTATGTGTTTAATTAAATTTATTTGATTAAATACATCATTTAAATAAGTATAATTTTATTTTTAATTAATTTAATTATTAATTAGAGATTTAATAAATTGTCATTATTAATAAATGAGAATTTTATTTATATGACCATGTGATTTAATGTAGAATTATTCTACTTTATTTAATTGATTTTAGTAAGATTATTTTGTTAATTTAAATATGTGACATGAACTATATAATAAGTAGTTTATTAAAATAAACTAGAAGGGGGAATAAATGTGCTAGCCAAACAAGGTCTTAAGGGGAGTTGGAGTCAGTTAACCCATTATGGGATTAACTGACATCCATATTGCGTCAGTTCTATAGTGCGTGTTTTATTGCCTCAGTTCTGAAATTAAGCCAGAGAGAATACTTGAGAGAAAAGGGAGAATTTTGTGAATTGAGAAGAAATCTTGACAATATCTTGCATAATTTAAGCATCTAATTGAAGGTAATTCTTCTAATTTAAGTTTTAATTTATATTTTTGAAGTTCTTCCATGAATCTATGTTTTTGAGTTCTCTGTATTCTCTGTAAACTAAATTTTGTGGCTAAATTTTATAAATTAATGATTAGAGGTTTGAAAGCATGCATAAATGTGTTTTATATGGTTTGTATGTGATTTATAGTAATTAAATCCATGAGATTATGTGTTTAAATGAAGTCCTGAAGTTTACAGAGTAGTTAGTTACGAACATGGCTTAAATGTATGAAATTAATACTCGTTTTGCATGTTAATGGGTTAAATTGATAACTTATTTTGTTTATGCATGTATAAATGAAGAAAACAAGATTTAAACGGTTCAATTTGGTGTTTTAACGAACCTGTTATGTGTGATTTTATTGATTTCGTAGAAGCTTTGATAAAATGATAAAAACCCCAAATTTGATTCTTAGATTCATGATTTATGCAATTTAAGTTGTTAGAATCATGCTAGAAGCCTTGGGTAACAATTATATGTGAATTATAGTGTCTGAGTATGTTTAATTTGACGTAAGAATAACAAAATTGGAAATTTTTGGCCTGTTTCTGCGTTCTCCGCGAACTGCAGAAACTGGAATTCGTGATTCTCGCCCCGGCGAGCTCAATGAACTGAGTTTCTCGCCCCGGCGGGAGCTCGCCCCGGCGAGAGTTTTGAACTGAGTTTCTTGCCCCGGCGAGAATTTTGCGAAGGAATTCCTCACCCCGGCGAAGGATCGCCCCGACGAGATTTTGTGAAGGATTTTCTCGCCCCGGCGGGAATTAAAAAAAAAAAGTAAAAAGAAGAGAGTAAAAATTTTATTCTTCTTTGTGACCATGTTATGATATCGTAGACATACCTAAAGCTTAGACTAATGTATAAAATGAATGTTAATGTACTGTGATGGGTGGTAAACATATACCCATTGATTGTTCGATGTCAACTGAGTTATTAAAATGAAATTGGATGAGAACGAGTCATGAAGTATTTATAATACTGTAACTAATTATTGTTACTGCTTTATAAACCGAATGTATAGGTTGATTAAAGAACGTGAGTCTTAAATTTATAGTCTACGCACGAGGCAAGTATCTTATCCTTACTTTTACATTTACGCAAGTTTTCTACCTTGATTTCAATCACGCAAGTTCCTGAACTTAAGTCTCTTATCATATATGTTTCATAATGCTATTACTTACTCGAATAAGTTATTGTTTCTATTCCATTCAATTTCATGGATTCAATGAGACGTTTTAATTTCCTCTTTGTAATGCTTCAGTTATATAGAACTTATTCAATTGTATCTTTTGTGAGAATTAATTTTGATTCTCGAATTATACCTTTTGAACCTTGATTGACTAGCGAACCCTTATTGATTCGACTAGTCCATAGTTGATGAGCGTTCTAAATTCTAGAAACGTTATTGAAGTAAATCCAAACCAAACTTCCTTTGGTGCGGACTCCGATGTCAAACTGAGATGAACAACCCTTATATAGGGGATTTTATTTACGCGTTAGCGTTAAGATGTTGTGCACATACATGGTACAAAGGGCTGATCCCCCTGAGTACGAGAAGCAAAGTCCATATAGTCTTACAACTGTTAAAGGTTTAAAGTAGAAATACTTGATAACCTGGGACATAGTTCGTGGTCTTAAGACCCTCAGACGTTCTTTTGAATCTTGTCTTATATTCTTGAACTCAAAAGCTGAATCTTCGATTATTCAATATCCGTTAATTATTTCCCATGTTATTATTACTGTTGTTGTTATACTTGCTGGGCAATCATTGTTCACCCTTGCATAATAACATTGCAGCTGAAGTTAAAAGAACTGATGAACCATCCACTAGTAAGGGCAAAGGAAAAGCAAACAAGTGATAAAGACTTATTTTATTTGATTAGATGATGTTTATGTAATAGACTTAATTTATGTTTCCGCATTGATGTTTATTTAAGGTTAGATGACCTGGGATTTGTTTATGAATGATGTTGTAACCCTTTAATGGGAGATTCCTATTTTTAATTAAGAGTTTTTATTTATATTGAACGGGTAGTTAGATATGATGTGATGTATATGGATAGTGAACACCAAATCCTGAGGAAACGAAGTACCCGAATTTGGGGGTGTCACAGGTTGGTATCAGAGTTGTAGGTTATGAACCTTAGGTGGGGAAACCTTAGGGTAGTAGCCTTTTAAGAGTCAGAAAATATAGTGGTGATAAACTCTCATCGAGTTCTAAGGAATGAATTAAGGAAATTCATTAAAAGATAATAAAAGACTTTATGTGCTATGTGCTTATGTGTTAATAACCTATGTGTTGCGACTAGTACCGAGTATTAATTAAAGTTTAAACTTTGTTGTCAGGATGTCGTATGTTGGAGGATTCAGTCAGCCTAGGGATGTTAAGCCCCGAGTGGCTGGAGAGGAGGAGCCCCGTGATATCCATGTTATCCAGGAGCAGTTGATACACAGAGAGCCATCTCTATTGATCACGGTTGTGGGTTAGGAGTATGAGCCTGAGTTTGATCCAGAGGAGGATCTTGAGGAGGTAGAGGTTGAGAAGGATGATGAGGATTCCGAGGAGATACCCCTTGCCTCTGTTAATGTTGAGATGTACGATGCCTTATATGATCGTACCATAGAATTGCAGGACAGAGTCAGAGATTGGGAGAGACTGCCAAATATACGCCAGACTTTTATAGAACAGAAAGATGAGAAGATTGAGGATCTTGAGATACGTCTTGGAGACGTAGAATGGAAGTTAGTTCAGGCAGAGAGTCAAAAAGAAGACTTGCTGGCTGAGAATGAAAAGATGAAACTTGAGATTCAGAAATTAAAGGATGATTTGAGTGAGGAGTCAGCAGAACGTGCTAGAGCAGAGGATGCTTAGATGAATAACGCTCGACGTGTAGAAATTTCTGAAGAAGGTGAACAGGCAAAGAAGGCTAAGATTGAGGAGACAGGCTATACTTTCCAGACAGCGATTGATAGGGCCCAGGATCGAGTTCTCCACTATCCAGTTCAGTTCGAGGACTTGCCATAGTACATGTTGGATCGCAGGACGATGTACCGTATCATGGAAGAAGAACGTAGACAAGCAGTTCGACGCCTTAGTAGACCGTGATAGGAGAAGTTTTTGAATTATGTGTAAATATTTATAGTAGTTAATGATGTAAATTCCAACGTGATTATACACAATGAAATATGACTATTTAATCCTAAAGATTGTTTGATCTTGGGATAGTTGATGTAAATAGCAGTGATGCTATCTTTCTATGTTTAAGACTTTTGAATGAATGAAATATCAGTTTTATTTGAAGAAGTTATGTGTTAAATGTTTAACCTGAATTATTTGAGTTAAATGTTGAACACTTAAGAAATTGAGTGATGATCTAATAAGCGCATATTCTTGAACAGAAAATGCCGCCGAGATGCCAACCACGTCAACAAGCTCAGGAGAACTCTACTAACAAAAACGATGCTAATGCTAATTTTGTTCAACAGTTGGTGAACCTTTTGACTGGAGCACTTGCGAATCAGCCGCAAGCTCCACCTGTGACGTCATTTAAGGATTTCAAAGTGGTAGGGCCGCCAGAATTTAGGGGTTCCCTGAACCCGATCGTAGCCCAAACTTGGGTTATGGAAATGGAGAAAGTATTTGACGTTGCTAGGGTTAGTGATGACCAAAAGACTGCCTTTGCAACGTTCATGCTTAAATCGGAGGCCAGCTATTGGTGGCAGGCGAATAAGGTTCGAGGAGGTCAGGGTGTAATCGCATGAGATAGATTTAAGGAGATGTTCTTTGAGATGTACTTTCCGACGAGCTCGCGTAACCAGATGGAGATTTAATTTCTAGAGCTGAAACAGGGTACCATGACTGTACCGGAGTACGTGGCGAAGTTTAATGAGTTGGCTAGGTTCGCAACTTACCAAGTGAATACGGATGAGAGGAAGGCGAGGAGATTTAAACAAGGATTGAAGCCGTGGTTGTACAGCAAGGTGTCAATGTTGCAATTGAACACTTTTGCCGGAGTTTTAGAAAAAGCGATTACTATAGAAGGAGGGAGTGATGCTCTAACTAAGTATAACCAGGAGCAGAAGAAGAAGAAGGGTGAAAATGAGAGTAATAAGGCAAGTGGTAGTAGCAGTAGTGGTCACAACCAGAAGAGGAAACGGAATAATAATGGATCTGCTGAAAATCAACAGGGAGGTCAGAAGAAGAAGGTAGAAGCGTGTGTTACATGTGGGAAGAATGACATAGGGATTTGCCTGTAAGGGAAGAGGGTGTGCTACAATTGCAACCAGGAGGGCCACATAGCACCGAATTGTCCGAATCCGAAGAAGGACGCTTGTTTTACATGTGGGTCGAAGGATCATCTGGCTAGGGATTGCCCCAAGAAAGCAACAGCAGTAACACGATCAGGAGAAAATAAGGGAAATAATGGTGGTAGTACGTTGACTATAATCGGATCGGCACCAACAAACCGACCTACCGCCAGAACTTTCAACATGACCGTGCAAGATGTCGTGCAGTCTCGCGATGTGGTGTCAGGTATCATTCCGATCAATAATATAGATGCTTATGTATTATTTGATTCGGGTGCTACTTGTTTATTTATATCCGATGACTTTGCTAAGAACTTAGATTTGCCTAAGGAGGAATTAGATTACCCTTTGAACATATAAATTGTGAATAGGGAAATAATTCCTGTTAGGTACGTACACAAGAACTGTAGAGTGAATATTAAAGGAAACGTGATGACAGTAGATCTGATCCCAATCAAACTTGGGGAATTCGATGTTATTTTGGGTATGGATTGGCTATTCAATTATGGATTGCCAGAAGAAACGTATTAACCTTATGATTCCGTCAAAGGTAGTATTTTACGGTAGCAAATCGCCTAGACAAGCGAGTTGTCTGACGATGATGCAGGCCAGGAAGTTGTTAAGACAAGGCTGTGTGGGATACCTAGCCTACATAGTTGATACTCGAAAAGAGAGTCCGAAATTAGAAGAGATACCTGTTGTAAGGGACTTTATAGACGTCTTTCCCGACAATTTGTCAGGACTTCCGCCAGACAGGGAAGTTGAGTTTGTAATCGATTTGGTGCTAGGAACTGCCCCGATATCGAAAGCTCCATACCGTATAGCCCCAGTAAAGATGAAAGAATTGATGGTACAGTTACAAGAACTTTTAGATAAGAAGTATATTCAGCCGAGCGTATCACCGTGGGGAGCGCCGATATTGTTTGTTAAAAAGAAGGACGGATCGATGCGACTTTGCATTGATTACAGGGAGTTAAATAAGGTCACAATTAAGAATAAATATCCATTGCCAAGAATCGATGACTTGTTTGATCAGTTGAAAGGAGCTAGATATTTCTCGAAGATAGATTTGAGGAGTGGGTATCATCAGTTGAAGGTGAGGAAAGAAGATGTACCGAAGACAGCGTTCAGAACTCGTTATGGTCATTACAAGTTTCTGGTGATGTCATTTGGTCTAACGAATGCTCCTGCAGCATTCATGGACTTAATGAACAGGGTGTTTAAGCCGTTTTTGGACAAATTTGTAGTAGTATTCATTGACGATATTCTAATTTATTCCAAAACCAAGGAAGAGCATGCAGAGCATTTGAAGTTGACATTGGAAGCGTTAAGAAGAGAGAAGTTGTACGCTAAATTTTCTAAGCGTGAATTCTGGATAGAGAGAGTACAATTTCTTGGACATGTGATTGATAAGGATGGGATATTGGTGGATCCGTCAAAGGTTGAAGTAGTGCTTAACTGGGATTAGCCGAAAACACCATCGGAAGTAAGGAGTTTCCTCGGATTGGCAGGTTACTACAAAAGATTCATTCAGGATTTTTCCAAAATCGCGACTCTGTTAACGAATTTGACTAGGAAGACGGTGAAGTTCGTTTGGACGGAGAAGTGTGAGGAAAGTTTTCAAGAATTAAAGAAGAGATTGAGTACGACGCCTGTACTGTCTCTACCAGATAGCACAGGAAATTTTGTGGTATACAGTGATGCGCCGCATAAAGGACTAGGCTGTGTGCTTATGCAGAACGGTAAGGTCATTGCGTATGCGTCACGACAATTAAAGGACTATGAGAAGGGGTATCCTACCCATGATTTGGAATTGGTCGCAGTGGTATTTGTCTTGAAGATATGGAGGCATTATCTTTACGAGAAGAAGTGTGAAATATATACAGATCACAAGAGTTTGAAATATATTTTTACACAAAAGGATCTGAACATGCGTCAGAGGAGATGGTTGGAATTGATAAAGGATTACGACTGTGAAATTTTATACCATCCAGGTAAAGCGAATGTGGTTGCCGACGCCTTAAGCAGAAAGGGACGGGAGAAATTGTTTATGATTACTGCTGAGGAGGAGCTAATTGCAGCAATGGCGAAACTAGAGTTGGAGGTAAAACTTCCGGAGGAAAGTGACGAAAAATTATTTCAGTTGAGAATTGGTTCACCTATGGTGGATAGGGTTAAGGAAACACAAAATCAGGACGAAGAATGTGAGAAAATCAGGAAAAGAATATCTGGAGGTGATGAAGTGAAAGTGGATAACGAGGGAGTATTAAGATTCGAGGGAAGAATTTGGGTTCCGCCAGTACAAGAGGTTAAGGTGGAAATTTTGAGCGAGGCTCATAATTCGAGATATTCGATTCATCCGGGTAGTACGAAAATATACCAAGATCTCCGACAGCATTTTTGGTGGCCGAATATGAAGAGAGACGTTGCCGATTATGTAGCCAAGTGTTTGACATGTCAGAAAGTTAAAGCAGAACATCAGAGGCCAAGTGGGCTATTACAACCGTTAGAAATCCCAGAATGGAAATAGGAGCACATCACCATGGATTTCGTAGTAGGTCTTCCGACAACTCAGAAAGGTTTTGACACAGTATGGGTTATTGTAGATCGACTGACGAAATCAGCACATTTTCTACCGATCAAGATCAGATTCAACCTAGATCAGTTGGCAAAGTTGCATGTGAAGGAGATTGTTTTGAGGCACGGTGTTCCAATATCTATTGTTTCAGATAGGGATCCACGCTTCACATCGAACTTTTGGAAACGACTATAGGAATTCTTGGGAACGCAGTTACGTATGAGTACGACATATCATCCACAGACCGACAGACAGAGCGAAAGAACGATTTAGACATTAGAAGATATGTTACGAGCTTGCATTATGGACTTCAAAGAAAATTGGGATGATCATCTACCATTGGTGAAATTTGCTTACAACAACAGTTACCACGCAAGTATTGGCATGCCGCCTTATGAAGCGTTGTACGACAGAAAGTGTCGAACTCCATTATGTTGGGATGAAGTTGGCGAACGACAATTGCTAGGACCAGAACTGGTACAACAGACCGCAGAAATCGTCAAAGTGATCAGATCAAGATTGATAGCAGCTCAGGATAGACAGAAGAAATATGCCGATTAACATCGTAAGGATCGAGAATTTGAGTCTGGTAGCTATGTTTTCTTGAAAGTATCTCCCTGGAAAGGGAAGATTCGTTTTGGTAAGAAGGGAAAACTGAGCCCGAGGTTAATTGGACCCTTTGAAGTGTTAAGACAAGTTGGTGAGGTCGCATATGAGGTAGCTTTACCTCCAGCTCTGGAACACATCCACAATGTCTTTCATGTCTCGATATTACGACCGTACAAACCCGATTACAAGCATGTCATAGAGTATGAACCCCTGCAAGTCGAGAAAGATTTGTCTTACGAAGAAGAGCCTGTTCAGATAGTTGACAGGAAAGAAAAAGTGCTACGAAATAAAATTATACCTTCTGTTAAGGTTATCTGGAGGAACCACAACGCTGAAGAAGTAACGTGGGAACTCGAAGATCAGATGATGAGAAATTATCCTCAGTTATTTGCTTAGTCTTTGTATAGCGATTCTGGAGACAGAATCTTTGTAAGGGGGGGAGAATGTAACGGGACGAACTAATTGAGTCGTGATTCTGGGGACAGAATCCTTTTAAGGGGGGAAGATGTGACAAACGAGAATTTTATAACTTACTTTGAATATTTATTGATTGAATAAATATTTTTCAATAATTTGATTGTTGAATTAATTGATTAATTGATGAAATTGTGATAGATTAATTTAATTTTACGTGTTACATAACGAGAATTTTGTAACTTAATTTGAATATTTATTGATTGAATAAATATTTTTCGATGATTTGATTGTTGAATTAATTGACTAATTGATGAAATTGTGATAGATTAATTTAATTTTACGTGTTACATTAATTAAATTAATGCGTATTTGAATTTTACGAACTAATTGAGTCATGATTCTGGGGACATAATCCTTTTAAGGGGGGAAATATGTGACAAACGAGAATTTTGTAACTTAATTTGAATATTTATTGATTGAATAAATATTTTTCGATGATTTGATTGTTGAATTAATTGATTAATTGATGAAATTGTGATAGATGAATTTAATTTTACGTGTTACATAACGAGAATTTTGTAACTTAATTTGAATATTTATTGATTGAATAAATATTTTTCGATGATTTGATTGTTGAATTAATTGATTAATTGATGAAATTGTGATAGATTAATTTAATTTTACGTATTACATTAATTAAATTAATGTGGAGAATTTTATATTTAAAGTATGTGTTTAATTGAATTTATTTGATTAAATACATCATTTAAATAAGTATAATTTTATTTCTAATTAATTTAATTATTAATTAGAGATTTAATAAATTGTCATTATTAATAAATGAGAATTTTATTTATATGACCATGTGATTTAATGTAGAATTATTCTACTTTATTTAATTGATTTTAATAAGATTATTTTATTAATTTAAATATGTGACATGAACTATATAATAAGTAGTTTATTAAAATAAACTAGAAGGGGGAATAAATGTGTTAGCCAAACAAGGCCTTAAGGGGAGTTGGAGTCAGTTAACCTATTATGGGATTAACTGACATCCATATTGCGTCAGTTCTATAGTGCGTGTTTTATTGCCTCAGTTCTGAAATTAAGCCAGAGAGAATACTTGAGAGAAAAGGGAGAATTTTGTGAATTGAGAAGAAATCTTGACAATATCTTGCATAATTTAAGCATCTAATTGAAGGTAATTCTTCTAATTTAAGTTTTAATTTATATTTTTGAAGTTCTTCCATGAATGTATGTTTTTGAGTTCTCTGTATTCTCTGTAAACTAAATTTTGTGGCTAAATTTTATAAATTAATGATTAGAGGTTTGAAAGCATGCATAAATGTGTTTTATATGGTTTGTATGTGATTTATAGTAATTAAATCCATGAGATTATGTGTTTAAATGAAGTCCTAAAGTTTACAGAGTAGTTAGTTACGAACATGACTTAAATGTATGAAATTAATACTTATTTTGCATGTTAATGGGGTAAATTGACAACTTATTTTGTTTATGCATGTATAAATGAAGAAAACAAGATTTAAACGGTTCAATTTGGTGTTTTAACGAACCTGTTATGTGTGATTTTATTGATTTCGTAAAAGCTTTTATAAAATGATAAAAACCCCAAATTTGATTCTTAGATTCATGATTTATGCAATTTAAGTTGTTAGAATCATGCTAGAAGGCTTGGCTAACAATTATATATGAATTATAGTGTCTGGGTATGTTTAATTTGACGTAAGAATAACAAAATTAGAAATTTTTGGCCTGTTTCTGCATTCTTCGCGAACTTCAGAAACTGGAATTCGTGATTCTCTCCCCGGCGAGCTCAATGAACTGAGTTTCTCGCCTCGGCGGGAGCTCGCCCTGGCGAGAGTTTTGAACTAAGTTTCTCACCCCGGCGGGAGCTCGCCCCGGCGAAGGATCGCCCCGGCGAGATTTTATGAAGGATTTTTTCGCCCCGATGGGAATTAAAAAAAAAAGAGTAAAAAGAAGAGAGTAAAAATTTTATTCATCTTTATGACCATGTTATGATATCGTAGATATAACTAAAGCTTAGGCTAATATATAAAATGAATGTTAAGGTACTGTGATTGGTGGTAAGTATATACCCATTGATTGTTCGGTGTCAACTGAGTTATTAAAATGAAATTGGATGAGAACGAGTCCTAAAGTGTTTATAATACTGTAACTAATTATTGTTACTGCTTTATAAACCGAATGTATAGGTTGATTAAAGAACGTGAGTCTTAAATTTATAGTCTACGCACGAGGCAAGTATCTTATCCTTACTTTTACATTTACGCAAGTTTTCTACCTTGATTTCAATCACGCAAGAACCTGAACTTAATTCTCTTATCATATATGTTTCATAATGCTATTATTTACTCGAGCAAGTTATTGTTTCTATTCCATTCAATTTCATGGATTCAATGAGACGTTTTAATTTCCTCTTTGTAATGCTTCAGTTATATAGAACTTATTCAATTGTACCTTTTGTGAGATTTAATTTTAATTCTCGATTTACACCTTTTGAACCTTGATTGACTAGCGAACCCTTATTGATTCGACTAGTCCATAGTTGATGAGCGTTCTAAATTCTAGAAACGTTATTGAAGTAAATCCAAACCAAACTTCCTTTGGTGCGGACTCCGATGTCAAACTGAGATGAACAATCCTTATACAGGGGATTTTATTTACGCGTTAAGATGTTGTGCACATACATGGTACAAAGGGCTGATCCCCCTGAGTACGAGAAGCAAGGTCCATATAGTCTTACGACTGTTAAAGGTTTAAAGTAGAAATACTTGATAACCTGGGACATAGTTCGTGGTCTTAAGACCCTCAGACGTTCTTTTGAATCTTGTCTTATATTCTTGAACTCAAAAGCTGAATCTTCGATTATTCAATATCCGTTAATTATTTCGCATGTTATTATTACTGTTGTTGTTATACTTGCTGGGTAATCATTGCTCACCCTTGCATAATAACATTGCAGCTAAAGTTGAAAGAACTGATGAGCCATCCACTAGTAAGGGCAAAGGAAAAGCAAACAAGTGATGAAGACTTATTTTATTTGATTAGATGATGTTTATGTAATAGACTTAATTTATGTTTCCGGATTGATGTTTATTTAAGGTTAGATGACCTGGGATTTGTTTATGAATGATGTTGTAACCCTTTAATGGGAGATTCCTATTTTTAATTAAGAGTTTTTATTTATATTGAACGGGTAGTTAGATGTGATGTGATGTATATGGATAGTGAACACCAAATCTTGAGGAAACGAAGTACCCAGATTTGGGGGTGTCACAGCAACTCCGTCATTTGAAGCAATGATTAAATGAGGAAAAGAGTCCTGTCCATATAACAGATTTTTTCAGAGTTAGGAAAGAAGAGATGAGCACACTATGTAAACTAATACTGACAATCAGTAGTCTTTCAACTCCCCAAATGCAGCAAGTTGATAAAGCTCCTTCTCAGGTCCTTTGAGAAATTGATTAGTGAAGAAAAGAAATTGAAAGTACACATTTGGTTACCTCTAAATAAAAGAGTCTAAAAAACACAATATAAAAAAACAAATCATGTCAAACCATTGGTAATAGAATCAAATATGTAATTCTATTAACATAAGAATTCACTAAACAATAACAAGTCAGTAACCATAATAAATGGTTATGAATTTCCAAATAAAACCAAGAATAAAAATACAAAGAAAATAGATAGACAACCAAACTACTATTCTGGGACAAATATGTCTTGATATTCTGTATCAGAATCGTATCCCTCTAGTTGCTTGTTCCTAGCATGCATGAATAGGTTAACACATAATTTCTTCCTGTACTGGATGATGGGGAATGGTTTACGAATTTCATCAAACTTTTTATGAAGAAAATGTTCAGCAAAACAAACCGTGAACATACCGTAATCACTGCAAAAATAAACAAAACACAAAACAAATCAAACCAAACATCATACTAGGTTGAATACTATTAGAAATGAAAAAAATATAAACCTTACTCCTCAATTTGTCCAGGCACCCCTTCTGCAAACTCAAGTTCAATTATATCTTGTTCCCCCTTCTGAATATACGGTTCACTATTTAAATCAAGATCTGACCTATGCTTCCAGAACCCACATTTAGACAAGATTATAGGTAAAATGAAGATGTAAGGCTCACATACATCCATTATATTTGTTCGTATGACTGTCCTGGTTGGTTGCAAAGAATTGTAAACTATTAGACGTCTACGATGTACATCAAAGATCAACAAAAACCAATACTCTGGAGCTATCATGTGAATGGGAAACAAAACATAATCTACAGCTACCCAAGGTGTGTTTACATCCATCAAATATCCACGAATGTATTCAGCGACATCACCTTCCGCAAAGAGTAGAGTCGTATATGCATTTTTAAGAACATGTTGACAATATAAAGTAGACAACTTCACATGAAACCAACAATCTGTAGTAGTAACCCTGATCTGAATATTGGCTGAGTGTCTAGCCAATTTCCTAAAGTAGTAGAAGGCAACGTTGATATGCTGGACCAAAAAACAAACAAAAATCCATAAGCTATAAACCATTGCAATAAATTATAACTTTCTGATAAAGGTAATCAATACTGTCTAACCTAGTGACCAAAAAATATATAAGGTAACCATAAATAATTTAATGCAATATCAAATAAGAAAATCACTTTAGAAAAACAACGAAATGGAATGAAGGGTAACACAACAGAGTTTCAAAAATCAAGATACTTACATCATGGTCAAGCCACTGTCCAGGAGTCTTTAATTTATAGAACCACATTTTAGATGATATTAGGACAGACCCAAATCTGAATGTAGGTTCAATCTTATCATTATATCCAGAGAATTTTTTAGTCCTTCAATATAAAAGAATATAACTAAAATAAAACAAATTATTTTAAAAAAAAAACTATTATATTGTGTAACGTGAAATAACATACCTTTTCTTGTTATTTATCCCAATTTTGACCCATTGATCAAACAATACATCTTCAAATTGGGATGGCATACCCATGCAAACATTGGGAAATGCAAAAACACCACTGTGTATTTTTAAAGGAACCACATCAGAAGCAGATGAACCAAACCTCGTTGTATATGGACTCCTCAAAGCCGCACTCTTCGAAGAAGCACGAACCGGTCTAGCACAAGGTTTGGATGCAATTCTCTTCACTTCAGCACAATGAATTATATCCTGAGTAGTTAAAATCATTTCATCGAGAACCGAACTATTTTGTGCCTCGATTTTACCCCCCTTTATCAATTGAGAAAACAAGTCACAAATACAATTAATATTTTAACTACACATTACAAACTGACTGAGCAGTAACAGAAATAATATAATAAAGTAACCAATCCAATCTATAAAGGTAACTGAGTTTTAAAAAAACACAAACCTTACTAGGAGTATAAACAACAATCTCTTTCCCAAAAGACTGGCTTAAAATATCATAAGTTAGTTTGTCATTCTTGTTGCCAATTTGTTAAAAAAAAAATAATCGATAAAATAAAAGCGTATAACAAATAAAAAATAAACAAATATGTTTAACCTTGTCATAATCTCCACCATTGTGATCACCACCCATATCACCAACATCATCATCAGTTTTTCCATCAAATAGTTTTGCATCATCCGAACCATTACCTACATCATCGGCCTCATCAAATTTAGCATCATCATCGAACCCATTACCATTATTGGGGCCTTCTGAACCATCATCATCATCGCCACCATCATTCCCACCGTCACTAACATAAGGGCGACCACGTAACTTCTTTCTCAACATCTTCCTAATGTCCCTGCAAATCTCGATACGGAAAACACGTAATTCTTCCTTCAATTCAGCCCCCAACTCCTCAATGTCTTTCTTAACTTCAACCAACTTCTTCTCCAAAGGGCTCACCCGTGCATCGATAATATTTTTAACATCAGAAAGTGAAAAACCCAAATCTCCACCCTTTGTGTTTTTATCATCTTTTATATACTCAACATTGGACCCACCATCATGTCCATGTAAAAACTGAAATCCACCCAAATCCAACCGATCATTCTCATCAGCCGTAGGAATGAGCATTTGAATCTTCAGCTGAAACAGAGTGTGAACAGTAAATATAGCACATATTGAACAATTAAAAGAAACAACAAAGTACACGAAAAACAAAAACTTAATATTAGTAACCACATGTAGACATAAAGGTAACTAAACATAATATAAATGGTAACCAACATACTAGTCCAGAACCAAAAACTAGATCATTCAACTTGTCAACTGTAGGAGCCTTCCCTAATTTCATCCATCTAAATAATCTAACTTCTAACGGATGATCATCAATACATATACACTAGACTTTAAGAGCAAGAATTATTTCAAACAAGAAAACTTGGAAAACATAGGGCAATCCATTCAACTTATAATATCTACAATAATTGTCCTTGTAAAAATTGTATATAACACACACATTCATGCCCTTCTTTAATTGTCCCTTCACAGCAACGAATAAAGACCTCTTCGTCTGTTCAAAGGCAAATTTCCTCCAAGGAAAACTATCAAAGTCACCATAAGATAGAAAGTTAAGCAATACCTCATCAACATGATTTTCTAAAACAGTAGCTAGTATGAAATTAAAAACCAAGAATATAACAGACATCCTAACAGCCTCCTCATCATTATCAAATACAGCCCCACGATATATCCTCCCGATACTAGAACGGGTAACAACCTCGTCTCCAAAAAACTTTGCCACCAACTGATTTTCTTTTCTCTTGAATACAGAAATGTCCTTATCTCCTTGCCAACACAAACTAGAAATTAAATAAAATTCAGGCAACCCAAATCTTACCCTTTTCTCACTAAACAAAACCACATCTCCCCCTTATCCCTTTGATAATCTTCTCTAACCAAAGCCTGATGGATTAACTGTGAAAACATTTGTGACTTACCAACATTTATAAATTTCCCAAAACAAGTCAACTTCAGCTTTTCCAATTGATTTACAGTCAATTTCTTCATGATGACACTAGGCACTTCCATATCAGACCAATAAATGATTTTTGCAGTGAAATTGCGTTGGCGCTCATTGTAATATAGATCCTAAAACTACAAATACAATACATTACCATAAAAAAAAGCTATCAGCAGTATCCAGGTATATAAGAACTAGTAACGAAAACATAATCATCAGGTTTCCAAAAATAATTTAAACAACCTAAATAATGTTCAAAAAGTACATAGTAACCAAATCATAATATAACAGTAACCAATACTGAAATTGGAGGGTATATAACCATTTTAACAAATATTCATTCATCAGTAACCAAATATAACATCACCATTTCCCAAAACAAATTCACAAGTAGCCATAAACAACTAAGGATTCCATATTTTTAAAAATAATTTAAATAACACACCTTGAGATGCTTTTGGCGGGGGATAATATTCGCATTGAAAAATTTTCAACAACTTCAGCTTCATTCCCATCTTTGTTTGCCGGATCTTCAAAATCAGAATCTGAATCCAGCAATTCCTTGCGCTCCTTTAGAACCCGTCTCCCCGATTTTTTATCCTTGAGAGGGGATTTAAAAATTCCTTAAAAATAAAGATAGCTTAACCATTAAGAGAACTCAAGCCCTATAAATTATTTTAACCTATCAAAGTTTGAAGACAACAATGTTTAGGCCATAAAGTAAGCAAATGCTTGTCTTTTCCTTTGTGAGGATTGAAAATTAGCATGAACACGATTTATTCTCATTTTTAAAAAAAATTCATATAACTAGCAAATAAAGAAACAAGGCATATACATAATTCCAATGAGAAGATACCATCAAATTTTTCTGCTAAAGAAGAGAACATAAAGAAAGGAATTTTTGTTACATACTTTATCATATGCAATTTGAAATAAAACTCAATTATGGGGCAACAACTACAAACATAAACTGATAAATTGTAAGAGATGAGATTAGCCAATAACTTGAAGTGAGCAAATAAATTATTCGACCATTGCATTCAATATAATCTGAGTGATTTTGATCCAATAACAAATCAAACTTAATTGAGACCACATATACTTGTATTAATTGATGGCCATGAAATTGTTTTATGTAGGCTAAGGAAAACCTATATACTACATATTTGTCATAGATATGTCTGTACGCATGTGGGGCCGATAACCTTTCAATCATCAACACTAGTACTACGGCAATAACAAACACATCATTTCAATCAGTAGCACAATATGAACATAAATAGCTACCCAGTACTATAATGAACAAAAACATCATAATGTATTAGATACATAGAAACCGTATTTTTTACAACAATATAACAATACTCGCAAGTTGCAAGGAATGTAATTATTCAAATCAAATATACGTAACAGTAATTCAGACAGGGAAAAGAATGAAGAGAAATCATTATGACATTCAGTTCCATGTCCATTCTTTGTTAACAAGAAATATGAGATTCTACTAAGAGGGAATTCTGTTCGATTGGAGAAGGAAATGGTTGAAAAAGGGCTTTAGACTAAGGAAATTAGCAACCAGTACAAAGTCCCGTGAACCTACAGTACATTGCAGTTAAGCCCCACCCACTGCTTTGAAGAACAATATTGACTGAACCCAAAATTTTCAAAGCCCCATCCAACAACAAAGCATTGTAGTGACATAATATTAACTGTTCAAATATTTTACACTAGTATGCCCCAAATAGCTACTAGATTACTATCAGGAAAAGACAATGGTTACATAAAATAAACAAACCTGAATCGACGAGCGGCAGAAATTGACAACGACAACCACGAAAGGAAAATATGGAGCGTCGACAAACACAACCGAATCAAAGGAAGCACCGGCAAAGACGAAGATGAATATGCCCAAAAAAAATGAAATAACTCTTGCAGAAATCAAAAAGATATGAAGCAAAAATTGGTTTTTAAGTTCCCAAATAGCAAAATAAGGGTTTCCAACTGAAGAAGCTTCAATCAAAAAGTTATAGACACACACGACCGTTACCAATTCAAAATATGCAACCACCTAGAAACATGGGCCATATCAGTAACTCATTAAAACAGTTAACTAAATAAAACGGATAAAAATGCACTATTTTGTAAATTAAATATTGCATATGCACTAATTTTATAAATATTTTATTTATGGACTTTTTTTATAATATTTTCTTAAAATGTACTAATAAATGTAAATGTTTCTTAAATATATTACTACTGGATCCGGGAAATATTCAGGATTGCAAACATATCATGTCAAAAGTTAATATAAAAAAATGCAATCTTATTTGGAAAAGGAGTCTTATGAAGAAAAGTCCTTGTTAACAGATTTGTTTAGTGATTATATGGAAACAAACCTTATCTAATATCCTTTTTCTCCTATATTTCAGCTGATTCAGTTCTTTGGATATCATATCATTTACAACTGATAGTTTTATATTCGTTGGACTTTATTGTTTACTGATTTTATGGGACTTTAATTGCTAACAAACTCTTTATAGCCGTTATTCCTTCTTTATATAAACTCTTTCTTCACGGCAAAAGGAGTAGGGTTTTCAAAACATATATATATCAGTGAGCATTCAGAGCAAAATTCATCAAGAGCCTTCGTAATTTATTTTCCAGATATTTGTTATACTCAGTTCAATTTCTTGTACCTGGAAAATAAGAGTCTATTCTAAACATATTTCATTGTATTAAAACACTGAGTTCAAGCCTTGTTTTGCTTGGTTGATCCATTAGTGGATAGGGTTTGTTTAAGGTAGTCTTCAAGGTTATAGAGGTGCAAAGGGCAGAGGTGTCCATCTCAGAGCAAGGGTACTTTGAATAATATAAATCATATTTAAATACTACCTCACACCATCTGAGGTTCACATTAACAAACATATAACCCTAGTATATAAAAAGGGTACTAATGCATCTATCTACATAACCTAACCACCAAGAATCACTACTCGCCCTGAGAAGTCCCATCAACATGCCCATGATCCTGAGCCTGACATGTACCCTCATCAACTCGACGTCGAACAGATCGATTAAACTCGTTAATTTTAAAGTGCAGCCTCGCCACTCCAGCTCTTTGGCTCATGTAAGAAGTGTCTAAGGCTCGTCCCAACGTGTCAATCCTCACATCCTTATCCATTAACTCCTCTCGCAGCTGATCAACTAGCCTCGCTGCCCTGATCCAAGCATCCTCAACCCGAATCCTTTCAGCGATCTCTAAATCAAACTAAAACTTAAGAGCTTGATTCTCTACCCTTACCTCCTCTAGCTGAGTCTTGGTCAACTCCAGTCTTTCTGAGACTGTGCTAACTCTAACTGTGCCTGATAAGCCGCATCTCTGTACTGCTGCTTAATGTACTACAGGATGTGGTTCTCCGCCTCTACTACCCTCTTTTCTAACTCATGATTTCTTGCCAGTAAATCTCCAATCAAGATATCTTGGGAAGTATCCTCCATCACCCCTGGTTCAACTGGATCCTGATCCACTGAGTGACTACCTTGTACATCATCAGACATCCTATACATAAACAAGGAATAACATCAGTATACAAATAAAATATATTCATTGATGAAATGAAATGATATTTTATTATGTACAATCTATACTAGATCAATTTCCATAATCCATCTCCTAGTATACTTTTTACGAGTTTTCTTCTAAGGTTATATCCTAGGTTTCGCGTTCCTAAAGTATATAACTTACAGCTCTGATATCAACCTGTGACACCCCCAAATCTGGGTTCTCTAACCTCGGGCTTGGTGCTCACGATCCATTATCATCATAAGCATTCTACATACTATTGCGGAATAATAAACATACATTGTTCATTTAAATAACCTTCTAAAACATATCCAGTTCTCTTTAATCTTAACTTAAACATGCCCTTAAATATTACAAAAGGTTTACATATAATTTACATAACAAAATATAACACTTAAACGGTTACATTAAACTATTCTTAGCCAACTAGTCTTGGACCTTGCCCTTGCCCTTATCCTTCTTGTTCGAACTTTTGGGCTTAGCTAAAATAAACGTCATAATATAGCAAGAGTAAACAACTAGTTTGCTTAGCAAGTTTAATTATAAAGATGATATATCTTGATTAAAAAGGAATTTATCTATCTATGTTCAATCTATGAAATTCAATTGTGAAAGAACATTTAACAAGATTCGATAATTGAATAATAGATACTGAGTGGTCATAAATAACCGTGAACATATACGAAGGTTATTAGTATTTAAACCGGTCCTTTTAGTAAGTTTTGGTAATAGAGGGGATCAGTCTTTCATACCCGGTGATTTATGCATAAACACTTAATAAACGTGCAATAATTGTTTTTCAATTTAATGCTTTAGTAAAATAGTCCTTTTTCTCAGTCAAAGACTCCATACCAATCAAATGGTTGGATTAGCTTTTAAAAATTATTTGAGTTTATCAAATTTCACATATTCGATCTAGCTGATACAATTAGCTTAGATCCAACTCATAAACAATTCATCAATGAAAGAACTTTAAATAATTCACAGTCCAATAATAATAGAACAGGAATTTAATTGCACAAAGTGCGAGTGTTAATAATCATTAAAGATGTGAATAATCATCAATAATTATTCACTAACATGCTTTGAAAGTAATAACTCGAGTTGAGTTAGGGAACTTGCTTGTTCAACGAGCTACAATTATCGAGCTTCAATTAAAACTCTTCGAATGACCTAACATTGATAATCTCGGTCGGTCAATTAGCATTGCTTATTATTGAATATTTATACTCCATATTTACTAACAATCAATAAATCACCTAACACTTATAATCTCTTATATTATCATTAAGTCTATTGGACATTTAATAGACCTTAGGCTAATGATTTAATTCAGTCATATTATTTTCCTTAAGTAATAAACACTTATTAAACCCTTAAATAATTAATTATAATTGTTTAATTAATGTGTCGATTAAATTCTCTTTATTTAATTAACTCTATTTTTATTTAGTTACTATTTAGTGTTAGCTAAATAGTAATTAATCAATTACCTTTAGTTATTATTTAATAATAAATAATAACTAATTATATTTACTTATTATTTAATGTTAACCAAATAATAAATAATTTATTAATCTCATTCGTCTTTAATTATTATTTAATATTAATTAAATAATAATTAATTAATTTCTTATCCTCAAATAAAATTTTATTTATTTACTTCATTAGTCTTTAATTATTCCTTACTATTTATTAAAGAATAGTGAATTAACATTTGAACTTATTTATTATTTAATATTAATTAAATAATAAATCAATTATTTATCATTGAAAAATAAAAAATTTATTCACTTTATATATCTTTAATTATTTCTTCTCAAAAATAATTAATTAGCATTTACACTTATTTATTATTAATTTTTTTAATTAAATAATAAATAATTATTTTCTTAATGTAATTAAGTAATTACATCATTATTACATCATATCACTTATTTACTCTTTAATCTTATTTCTATTATTTCTATCATTAATTTTCGTCACATTTTCAGCTTTGGGGTCTTTCACGCATAAAACAAAATTTACAACTCGGATTGAGGTTCCGTTAGAGGCGTTGAATTCGTATTTTCCTGAACTACAGTTTTCATTTATCAAACACCCCATTTGGGGCTATTTAGGATTCAGAAATCAGTCTCAAAGTAAGGGGTCAACAACCTCTTTCTTTTATTCTCCAACCAAGGTATGTTTTAGTATAAATTCCATAATTTTTTTCATTTCACAACATTTTTGTGTCATTCAAAAGGGCTTTTACTCATGACTTAGAGATCTAGCACACCCAACAAGCAAATCACAAATATCAAACATAGATCTCAAAATTAGCAACATGGATGATAACTACTAACTAAAATATCCCATGAAAACTCATTAGCCCAACACTTGCAACATAAACTCACATATATCCACATGTTACCCAACATATCTCAAGATCATTCAAGAGCCAACCTTTTCATAATGTTTTAACTAACAAAACTTAAAACTTTATAGATTTAACAATAAAGTACCAAACTACCTAGAACATTAACTAAACTTGAATTTTTTTTTTACCTTCCTTTAGTGTCTACTTTCCTCTTCCTTCCAAAGTATGAGATAACTTTTGGATGTATCAAATGCTTGATCTCTCCCTTCCTTTTCTCCTCCTTAGCCATGAGTCTTCTTCTCTCTCCCTCTCTCTAGATTTCTTTTTGCTCTCTCTAGAATAGGAAGTAAAATGGAACTAAAATGATTAAATGTTATTTACTTATCTTTAGGATAGATATAGATTGTATATCTATATTTACTCTACTAATATCTTACTCTCTCTTTCTTTCTTTTATTCTTATCTTTTTACTTAGTAGCAAAGATAATCAAAACATGTGGCTAATTATCTTGGTGACACCTAGCTAGAAGGATAAGGAATAAAAAAATAATCATTTCTCTCTTCTATTTACCCACATGATCCGGCCACTTAAGGGATTTTTGTCCCATTTTTGTTTTATTTTTATTTGCTAACTTACTTATCAAATGACCAAAAAGTCCCTCCTTAATTGGGTCAAAGATTAGGCCATTAAAATAATTAGTTTGGGCTTGAAATATACTAGTTTTGGCTACTTGAAATCCAAGTTTAATTCCTACCATTCATGGCCTCTTAGTTTGTTAAATTTTGGGCTCCCAATATATTGGTTAATTAAATTCAAATGGGCTAACTTAATTAATTTACACACTAATCATTCAAGTCCATAATAAATTAATTAAGTGGACTTAATTATTTAAATTAATTGAGTTCATCCACTAATAAATTACTAATTGGACTATTACATAATTTCTTTACATCAATATTCATATTTTATTTAATCAAGTTATAAAATTAAATAATTGAGATGTATAACATAAATCTCTATGTTTGTGTACTAGAATATAAACTACATACTAGTATACTTTAATTACTATAACCCTTAGGTTATTTAGTTCCCACTTCCAAAATATATTATATTAGGTTATGAGCTTCCTTGTTATTTTATTTAAACATATCTCACATATGTCTAAACAGATTTATCATCATTGATAACTAATCAATAATTCAATATAATCACGTAATCATTAATATTTCATTAATATATCTATTTACAATAACTTGAAATTCTTGGTTATTACAATAGGCACATGTCATCACCCCCAGAAGGTGTTTTTCGATTCCCTCGCAAAGAGAGTAGCAGAGCTGGAGTAGAAACTAGCATCGGTCAACTAGGAAAAGGTGATACTGATTGACCCGACATCACCTTTCACTCCGAAAATAGCTCAGGTTTAGGCTGATCCCAATAAGTAAGTCTAGCACTTGGAGAGTTATGATGGCACTGGTGAACCCTATAACCACACCCAGGTGTGCAATCTGCTAATGAAATATTATGATTACTCAGATGCGGCCAAGTGTCAGATGTTCATCATAACCTTGAGGAAGGAGGCTAGACAGTGGATGACGAAACTTGCACTGAACTCGATCTCATCGTGGAAAAAACTGTGTGATAAGTTTTATAGACGGTTCGGGAGCAACAAGAGGAGGGGTAAGTCGATCGATTCCCTGGTACAGATCAGGCAATACTTTAATGAGACCCTCAGTGATCAGTATGTGAAAAGATTCTGAGAGGCGGTTGGAGCACTAACGGACTTGAATGGTCCTTAGGCCCTCGGATATTTCCAGACGGGATTGGACGTGGTGAAGTCAAGGAAGTTAGTAAAAGACATAATGTTTAACGCTCTAAAGGATTTGTTTGAATCATATTATAGGGCAAAGAGTTTCATCGCGATCGAGGAAGCTATGGGGAGTTTGAACCAGAATGCACCGTCTTCCGAGAAGCTCAGTGATCAGAATAGGAATAACCATCCTAGGTCAGAAAACAATAACAAATCAGACAACCAATCAAAAAAGAATTTTAATGGGGGTCCGGGAATATGCCGACCACCTTTCCCGAACTGAGGAGTTAATAAGGTATATACCCGACTCAACACGGATCGGGCAAAGATATTAGAGGAGATGAGAGATAAGCCTTATTTCGAGCTTTGCCCGAACAATACTCGTCCTAAGAGAGGAAATTAGGATAAGTACTGCAATTATCACCAGACCTCTAGACACTCTATATAGAGGACTGTCAGAATTTGAAAAACCTGATCGAGAAGAATATCCAGAGTGGGGAGTTGGTTCAGTATGTCGCTAGCCGGGAAGGAGACAGAATAACACCAAGCAGGAGTACAAACCTCAGCCGCAACTCGAACAAATATAAACCGCTCAACGTGTGGTCGATGTAATAACAGGTGGATCAAGAGGAAAGGTAACTGGAAATAAAAGGTATGGGGTGTTGGATTCTGTACTCACAGTGTTCGAACCGCCTGCCAGGAGGGATCGAAAGTACCCTGGCACGATCATCTCTTTTTCTGATGAGGATTACCTATCGGAACCCATTGAACCATATGAGGGAGCGCTGGTTATTACTGCACAAGTTGGATCGGTGGACATGAAGAGATTTATGATCCATAACGGTTCCTCGGTCGATATACTATACGCCCATGCGTACCAAATGATGGATTTGGAAGGAAGAAAGATGGAAATCGGGCAAGAGCCCTTTCTATACGGGTTCAGTAATGACCCAGTTCGAGTTGTGCGTGTTATCGAACTACCTGTCATTTTCGGGATAGCTCCTCGACAAGTCGAAGTAAACTGCATATTTTTCATGGTGCATATAGATTCGGCCTACAACACCATATTGGGAAGGCCGACACTGACAGCCTTACAAGCGATGACTTCCATACCTCATTTTAAAATTAAGTTTCCCACATCAAATGGTGTCGGTGAAGTCATTGGGGATCTTGACCTTGCAAGGAGATGTTATCAGAATGCTTTAATCTCTTCGGGTGTGGGGGTCAGTAAGCAAAAATAGACTATGGAGATTGAGGTCAAGCCTATTACCAGCAGAAAAGACAGAAGACATCGAGTTAATCCCAGAGAAAAAGGATAAAACAATCAAGATTGGGTCGGGGTTGCAGGAGCCCTTTCGGACAGGACTAATCGACTTACTTCAGGTGTATACAGACATCTTTGCATGGGTGCTCCGTGACATGTCGGGGGATTGGTGAGTCTGTTTCTATGCACAAATTGAACGTAGATCTGGGCAGGAAGCTTGTCCGGCAGAAGAGGAGAATCTTTCCCTGGAGCGACAAAAGATTATTGATGATGAGGTGGCCAAGTTACTAGCGATTGACTTTATATTTGAGATTAATTACCATGAATGGCTGGTGAACGTGGTGCTAGTTCGGAAACAGAATGGTAAGTGGAGGATCTGCATTAACTATACTGATCTGAACAAGGCGTGTCCAAAGGATTTCTGCCCGCTTCCTCACATTGACTAGTTGATCGATGCTACTTCAGGATATGCTCTACTCAGTTTCATAGATGTCTTTTCGGGATATAATCAAATTTTTATGCATAAGGAGGACATCCCAAAAACGGCCTTTATCACGCATCGAGCAATCTATGCTTATAGGAAGAAGACGTTCGGGTTGCTGAATGCCGATGCGACTTAGTAAAGGATGATGAACTATATATTTCAGAAGTAGTTGGGATAAAGCGTGGAGGTATATGACGATGATATGATCATCAAGAGCTTGTCTGTTCGGGAGCTTCTGGATGATCTAGAAAATTGCTTCCAAACCATTCGACATTACAATATTCGATTGAACCTGACAAAGTGTACATTTGGCCTCGGGTCGGAAAAGTTTCTCGGGTATTTGGTAAGTAAGAGTGGAATTGAGGCAAATCCGGAGAAGATAAAGGCAATCTTCGACATGAAATCTCCCCCAGTCTTTCAAGGATGTTCAGCGATTGACAAGTAGGATTATAACATTAAGAAGGTTTATGTCTAAATCAACAGAAAAGTGTTTGCCATTTTTTGACACTCTAAAGGGGCCGAAAAATGAAAAGACATTTTAGTGGACATCGGAGTGCGAAGATGCGTTCCAAGGGATCAGGAAATATTTGTCTTCGACGCCGTTATTAATGAAGCTAATCCTTTCCTACCCCCTATACTTGTATTTAGCAGCTAGTTCATTAGCGGTTGGTGCAGTGTTGGTACGTGAGGCGGCAGGAAAACAATTCCCCGTCTATTATGTCAGTTATGCCCTTCAGGCTACGGAGACCAAATACTCGAATCTAGAGAAGTTTGCTTATGTGTTAATATTAGTTAGCAGGAAGATCCGACATTATTTCTAGGGTCAGTTAATAGTGGTGTATACGGATCAACCCTTAAAGAAGGTGTTAAACAAGCTAGATATGTTGGGGCAGCTTGTTGCCTAAGCGAGGGAGTTGATGCAGTTTGTTTTAGAGTAGCACCCTCGGACGGCGATTAAGGGTCAGGGTTTGGCCGACTTTGTGGTGGAGTGTTCTGTTTCTAAACCCGATCCAGTTGTTCAGTCAGACGCACTCATGGTGATAGACTCCACGACACGCTTGCATGAGGTAGTCGTTTTCCCGATCATTTCCAGCAAGTATAAAGGTGGAATGCTCACAACACCTCAACACTTTGCCTATATTAAAACAAGAACCTTGGTAAAATTGCTTTGTGCTGGGAAGCTTGCATTGGATGGAACACCAACGACACCTTGACCCAATATCTATAACGAGACAAGAACCAAAAGTACAATCGACGTTTGATGTATAGTAGAAGATGCCAACACATAACTATGAATTGTTGTATGATATGTCAAATTGAAACCTAAGAAATCTAAGACATAGTCTAAATTTCACAAAGAACCAAAATATGAGAAAATCTCACATAGTAATTTCATTAAATAAAATTCTACTCTGTGTATCCAAATACATCAGCCATGTAATCTATTTTGATAGATGCAAAATATTCTATATTTTTAGTTCCTTTATGCTTAGTATTATTATATGTTTTCTGTATTTATGACCTTACTTAAGGTGTTTATAGATTTTATGAATAATTGATGTGATTTTGCAAAATATAGGTTTAATGCTGATTTTTATGTTGTTTTGTAGAATACTCTACGTTTGCTGGGTACTGCTCTACGTTCTTAGTGTTATAGTGGAAGCCTGACAACTCTACGATCGCAGGAAGGTCACGACAGAGGCATGCGGTGATTTGATATAGTACTCTACGATCGTTGAGTGGAGTTGTTCGACGATTCCTGGTGGCACTCTACGATTGCCGAGATTCACTATACGACTGGGTTTGCAACACTCTACGTTTTTCTACTTGGCAGCTAGTTACTCTACGATTTCGACGTATACTCTACGATCGCGATATGTACTGGCGCGGGTTATACTCTACGTTTCTTTATACCAAGACTGCTGAAGGAGTGTACACTACGATTCTGGTCGGCATTTAGGATTCCTATTCTATTTAGGATTTGAGTTGATGGAGCTTAAAGATATGATTCCTAACAGGATTTGATGATAAACTTGTGCATAAAAAAGGAAGATCAATCTAATATGGAGATTCAAGTCAAAGTCAAGAAGGAAACTACATCTGATTATGGAATTTGAGTTAAATATGGAAACTGAATCGAACTGGATAAGGAAACTACATCTGATATGGAATCTGATCAAATATGAAAACTGAATCTAATTTGAAAAGGAAGTTACTTAAAGCTGGATTTCAGAGATTGACAAGGATTTAGAAGCCTACCATATCTGCAGAATGAAGACTTCCGAATTAGAATTAGATTAGAATTCTTCTAGGGTTTCAAAGCATCTATAAATACCTTTCACTTGTAATCATCTTGGAACATCTTGGCTGGATCATCATCCTAGATCATCATCATATATTTTCTTAAGTTTATTAGCATGTTAGCTTAGTTTATTTTTATTCAGTTCTAAGGGGATGTGGAACCTTATTTTCAGTTAATAGTATAATTGAGCTTTATTATTGATTCCTTCGTACATGAGATTTATTTTGATAATCTGTTTTAACTGTTTATATGTTATTTTATCTGATTGATTTAATGTGGCCAGTTAGATTAATCTGATGAATATCAATTACTAGATTAAGGTATAATATTAAGCAAACGATGTTATATCTGATCACAAGTAGTACTTAGTAATATTTGATTGTGGACAAGCTTTTGGGTATTATTAAGATTATCAGAAGGCAAGTTAAATAATCCCTGATAGTGTGATTGTTGCTTGGAACAACCTAATTCTCTAATTCTTAATGCTTCTGTCATATTAAATCTAAACTGATAGTTTTGGGTTATATAACAGTTAGAGTCTAGTGGGGGCGATTGTCACATTAGATTTAAACTTAAGGAGAATTTTGGATAATTGAGCGATTGCTGATCTTCTAGGGTTGTTAATTTCATTGAAGGAAGAAATAATATTAACTTGATTATTCTATTACTGTAAATTGGTGAAACTAAACTGAAGAACTGAAGCTTTAATTATCTTTGTTATTTTAAACTTTGTTTTCTTTAGTTAATCATAATTCAAAACCCCCAATTCTTTATTTATTATTTTTAGTTAGAAACATTAGAATAAATTCAAAGCAATATCATTCTCTGTGGGATCGATCCTTACTTGCTACTGTGCTTATTATTTAAATTTGTAGAGTAAAAGTGAGGTTTATTTTTGGATTGCTTAACGACAGCTTCCCATATTTATACTCAACAAAAGAAACCCTAACCCCATAAGGTAATAGAAATTAATTTGGAAAATAAATCCTAACTAAGTAGCTTTCCTAATTACATTAGAATTGGAAAATATGGTTAATTCCTTAAAATTTCGTGCAATACCTGCGTACAAAATATTCTAAAAACACGTAGCTCGCCGCGGCTCAGTTGGAGCGTTGCGGCCCAGATCATTCTGTCCGCTTGCCTTTATTGATTCAAGCCAATTAATTCCCAAACTTGATTCTTTAGTCCTTTTCTTGCTTCCGCCACCAAACTTGAACCTTTGTATGAACCAAACCAATGAACCTATAATCAAATCCCACGATGAACGCCTTGACATGTAGCTCGAATCTTTCTCTAATATCTCGTGCAATGCTTGACGACTTGACTTGTGTTGATCCTCCACTCGTGGTCCACTTGAATTGAACTCCATTTCTCACATTCTTGAATAGATCTTAGCCCAAATACTTGTAATCAATTGTAGGACCCTCGAAGCTTGAGTTAAAATATTGTTATAAAATTTTGACCCCCCTCATGCGCATGTCACGTGGGAATAGTTTCAGACATCCGATCGGTTCAGATTTCTTAGACACTTTATGTGGATAGATCATCAACTTTAAATGTCAGTGTGGCAGGGGTAATTCTGTCGAGTCTAGAGGGGTTTAAGGTGCAGCAGGCTATCCGATTTCGGTTCAAAGTAACGAATAATGAAGTTGAGTATGAAGCAATTTTGGCCAGATTACGATTGGCGAACAGCTTAAAGGTTCAACGACTGATCATCTTCAATGACTCTTAGTTAGTGGTTAAACAGATATCAAAGGAGTATGAGGCCTGGGGGACAAGGATGACTAAATATTTGGTCGAAGTCAGGGATCAATTACATTATGTCAGTTTAAACGCTTTCCAAGGAGTGGATCGATCGAGTACTACCATCGCTGATGCCTTGTCCAAATTAAAAACGACAGAAGTAAGTTCATTCGGAGGTTCAGTGTACTTGGAGGTTCTAGATGCACCAAGTGTTCAAAGATCAGAAGTGTTGGTGGTGGAGAGATCGGATTATTAGCTTACGCCCTATATATAGTACTTAAGTGACGAAGTGCTACCTTCAGATCGGATGTTGGCATAAAAAATAAAGTACAAGAGTTCGAACTTCGTACTGATTGATGGCAATTTGTATCGGCGTGCATTCTCTTCACCTTTTCTTAAATGTTTAATTCTGTCCGAAGTAGAGTACGTACTTCGGGAAATCCACGAAGGGATCTGTGGTTACCACATGGGTGCAAAAACATTGGCTTATAAGGTGATTTGACAAGGTTACTACTGGTCAATGATCTTTCAAGATGCGAAGGAGTATATTAAGAAGTGTCCTAAATGTCAGCTAAATAGCTCTATTCCTCATTAGCCGCCCGAAGAGTTATACTCAATCTTATCCCCGATCCCATTTGTAGGTCAGTTTCGTAGTTGTGGCGATAGACTACATGACAAAATGGGTAGAGGTCAAGCCATTTCAGACAATCACAGAGCAAGAGTGTTTAAAATTTCTTAAAGAATTTGTGATTTTTTGATTGAGTATATCCATGGTGCTAGTGTCTGTTAATGGAAGACATTTTGTAAGGTCTAAGTTCGAAGAATTTTTGAGAGATTTGGGTATTTAACATCGGAAGACTCGGTTACATATCCTTAGTCGAATGGCCAGGTAGAAGTCACTAACCGGACTTTTCTGTCATTGGAGGACATATGCCTTGAGTTCGTTGTAGTCCTTCTTCAGTGACTTAATTATTCTCCTTCATCAGCTCCATCATTTGGGAGTTCATGGTTCCAAGTCATTTCTAGAGACCAGCTATCGATTTCTCCATCTTTTCATTTAGGGTCTTCATTTCGGCATGGTCCGCCAAGAGTTGTTTCCTTTTTTCAGCCACTTCGGAGAGTTTCCATTTGGTCTTCTTCCGGTCGTTCATCAGGTCCTGGCAGTGGAAAGTGGTGTTTGTGTGCAACCTCTGTTCTTTCTCAAGGTTGGATTTATAGCCTCGACCCTGAGTTGAAGACGAGCGATTTTGGCCTTCAATTCTTCCTCCCTGTCCTTCATTTTGGTAAGGTGGCGTAGGGTTCAGGCGGTGACGACATTGAACTATAGTATAAAATATTTTATTCAGCATTAAGGAAGTTTGGAAGACGATAAAAAGGTGTGAGGAAATTGGTTCTATTTACCCAGCCCAGATGCATATAATTCTCGTAGATTAGTTCTTCAGTAATGATATCTTTGAATCTATCATCATCCCCAGGCAGATTAAAGTGTTGAAAGAGTTCGACAGAGTAGTCTGTAGGGTCCTCAGGATATAATGTTATTGAGGCTTGGGCCTCTCGTACTTCGGTCGAGAAGGATGGGGATTCGGTCGAAAGGGGAGTTGTTGATTGCTGAAGTTGAAGGGAGTCAGGTGGAGTTTCGATTTGTGGTTTTTTAGGATCAATGTGGTTTAGAGGTTAATTCGGCGTGTTCTTTTCTTTTCTGTTGGGGGTGGTTGGGTTCAGAGGATTCAGGGGGATCGGTTGCATCTGGATGGATGATGTTAGATTCGGGGTTCTGTGTAGGTTCTAAGGTATAGAGTTATGATGATGTGGTGGGAGGTTTTTTGGTGGATACCTTAGCTAATCTGCGTTTCTTTTTGAGAAGGGCATCTCTATCTACGGTTAACATTTCTAAAAGGCTTACTTTGGTGAAAGATGGTGTAGGAATGCTGGAGGGTGGGTTGGTTTCGGTGTCAGAAGGTTAGGGCAACGGGATGACAAAGATTGGGTTTATTGATAGCGGGGTTTTGATCGGTTGGATTGATTGGAGATTGTCTCTTCGGGGGGATTGGATAGGGCTTCTGGAGGTGTTGCGATAGTTGAGGATTGACCAATATCCTTGGGAGTGGTCGATTTGATAAGAGATACTGTAATTAAGGAAAATGTTAATAATAAGCGATGGCGTTTTGAATATTTCATACGAAAAGGGGATGTTGGACTTACATTTGTGGCCATACAACCATTTTTAGTCGCTTAGGAGATCCATATTCCATTCTTCTTCGAGCATCCTCTTGATGAGCTCTATTAATTCTTCCAGTTGGCTTCGGAAGAACTTGTCAAAGACGAAGTTGGCTCTTGATGCCTCGGCCTAATCGAAAAGTTGGTGGGTGGCTAGACCTCAGATAAAGAACTAGTGGGAGTGTAATCCTTTGTCACTTGAAAGGGTTTTTATTAGGGAACATTTTTGTGCTACTTAGTTCGGTTGTTTGTTGATTTGGCGGAATTCGGGCTCTTTGGATCGGCCCAAAGTGAACAAAGCGAAGAAGAAGTCAATAAAGGGGGCTACACCACATTTTTGGCAGAAAGCGATGAAATAGATGAGATGGATGAAGGAGTTTGGGACTAATTGGGCGAATCCGACCCCAATGAATCCAAGGAAAGTGATAATGAATTCGTGGAGGGGGAATCGAACTCCATACCTTAGTGCGTATAGGGAAACAACGGTTTAGCCATTGGATCGGTTGTACATTCTGTCGATGAGGTCGGGAGCGCGAAGATCATAAGTGGGTGGAATGTGGTATTGTTGGCGGATGTCGGTGAAGGGTTGTTCGTTGATGCTGGATTTGGTGTTGATGTGGGTGAATGACTTGTTCGACGAGTATTCCTCTTATATTTTCAGTATACCGATTTTAGCTTCGATTCGGATTAGACTTGACAATATAGGTCATAAACTGTTAGGTCAACCCAAATTAACTATAACCATTTGGGTTGGTTAACTATTTTTTGTTACTTAGCTTGGATAAAGTTTGTGTAACGATCGAGAATTTTAGATTTCCTTATAACCCGAGTTATGTATGAATAAAATGAATTTTTATTTTTATTTATATTATTCTCTGTTACGTACTTAGAGTTGTGTTGTAGCCTAGAAAATGTGTATGTGTTAAATTTTATGTGTTGTTGTGTCGTTGGAGTGAATAAATTAATTTTAAGAAAATCGCAAAATCACTATTCACGGGCCCGCTTCCCAAGGCACTATTCACGAGCACTATTCATGCCCGAATATTTTTGCGTCTTTTTCGATTTCTATTAATTTAGTTAAGACGTGTATGCGAAGAAATAATTTTTCCAAGCGGCGGGAATTTTATTTGAGCTGCTTCGCGATTTAATCCATATATAAAATGTATAATATATGTGTTTCGAATAAATGGATAAATCCCATAATAATTATTTTTTTCGCGTCCCAATAATCAATGAGAGTACCCATTTTAATTTTGGGTAGAGTTATTTACCAAATTTGGTACAAAAGTGGGAGTATTCGGGTATATCTATCTGTATATCCGAATTAATTGGAGAGGCAATTAAGCCTCAACCAATCAGGAGAGTGCATTATTTGAAGTAACCAATCGGATGAGCGCAAAAGACAGTCACAGTACACCAAACATTGGAAAGCAAATAATGGCAAACATCCTCCTCAATATTGATTCCAAGAAGCTCGAGTTAGCAAATTTGCTCTCCCAATTCATTCCCCATCCTCCCGAAGCCACCTCATCCTCCCATCCATTCCTTCCTCTTCTCATTAAAACCATCAACTCATTTTCCATTGCTAAGCAAGGAGTGTTCTGCAGAAGAGAGAAAGAGAGAGTAACATAGAGAGAGAGAAGGAAATAGAAGAAAGAAAAGAAGAAGTGCTCGGGAAGAAGAAGAAAAGCAAGGAAGGAGAAGAAGGGAGAGAAGAGCAGTAAGAGAAAAGAGAGGAGCACTCTAGCAACCATCACATCCTACACGAAGCAAGCAACAAAAAGGTAATCAAACTACAACCCATTTCTTCTCCATTGAAGCTTTCATGAGTTTTATAGGCTTACATGCTTGCGGGTTAGATTTTGTTAATTTTTTGTTGTTGTTGGTTATGTTGAATCTATCATGGAGGTTCTTAAGAAACTATATAGACCATTGACACCCTCAAAGTGGAATAAAAACAAGGAAAGATTCGAACCAAAGCATAAGGAGGAAGATAATGGATATTTTTAGAGTTTTGGACCTTCGGACTGTTTAGAGGATTGTAAAGCCTTGATGGTGTAATTATTTTGATTGTTTGTTGTTGTAATATTGTACTTCCATGAGTTGTGAAGATAACCTAGTTGGAATGGACCAAAAAGATGCTAAAATGAAGTTACAATGAAGGTTTTAGTGAAATGTATCATGATTGAGAAAAATAGAGTATCAATGTTGTGCTTTGGCTTAGGATTTGGCTATGTTAGTGTTTATGGGTCATTCTGCATTTTTGATATGTTGTAGCCTTGTGTCTTAGGAATCCATAGAATTCGTAACAGACCAAATTGATCGAGTATAGAGGGAGTTACGGAGGCTGGAGCGAGGTGGGGTACAACTGCTTCGCGATTCTGCAACTGCAGAACTAGCTACTGCATGGCGCCTGTCCGCGCCTGGACCGGGTCGGATTAGGCCGGACCGGGTTAGGTCGGGTCGCGCCTGGACCGGGTCGGGTCAGGTCGTACCCAGTAGATTTTTCTCCCGAGTCCAAAACTTATATTATTGTACAAAATGATTCGAGATGCTTATTAATTGTACCCTATTAATCGTTAAAGACTTAGTTAATTATAAAGCGGAAATCATTAACTGTATTATAATTCCCGTTTGGCTTCTAGGGGACGCTGCCCCTTTACACCCCCGCGAGCTCACCCGGTGAGCAAGACCCCCGACTGGGTAGTCGAAGTGGCAATCAATGTATTTTATTGATGTGATGACTGTATTGAACCTAGTCCTTATGTGACTAATATTTATGACGATTTTAATGAACTATGTAGGATATTTTTTGACGGACGATTAACGTCAAGTTATTAACGCACGTACAAGGCAAGTTTCCTAACTTATACAACTCCTATTTATTGTGCGAGTTTCCTTAAACCATACTCAATTTATTTATTGGGCAAGTTTTAAATTCTTGTTTAATTTGATATTGAACAAATATTCTATATTAATGCAAGTTCTCTAAATTCACTCAAGTTATGTATTGATTACAAGTATTGCGATATCGAGCTAGTTTTCTAAACTTCCACAATTTACTTCATTGTGCGAGTACTCTTATGATTATTCAAATTATTTGACATTCGTTCAAGTTATCTATATATGTTATAATGCATGTTGTTGGACCTTAAAGTCCTTTATTCCATTAACTGTTTGAAAGCTATGTCAAAGCTAATTGCTTCGGCTAGGCACATATTGATTTGTTTATTGAAGTGAGGTTAAGTCCTCAAACTATTATTGTTGTTAAGTAAAACTATCTGATCAAATTATTTTGGTTCGGATTCTCATGTAAAGCTGAGAAGAACAACCCTTATAGCAGGGGCAATTGTTTAAACGTTGGGGAACCGACACGCTCGTAAATAGTAAGTGAGGCTTATGCCTAACGCCAGGTACTTTAGGCTGAACACCTATTGTACCAGTTTTGTGGATTATCGGATGAATTTCTAGTAATTCTAGATAGAGTTCTGTGCCTTGGTGCTCACTCAGTATTGATTAGTCCTTTTCTTTGGGAAACCTTGAAATCCTTGGATACTACAGAAATCCTTCGGTTCATAGAGACCACTATAATGGTGATAAAAGAAGTTATTTATTTCCTTGAGTTAGCTAAATTTTTACTCCTGTGAGCTATAAAGTCATCTATGTGATTATTCACTACTATTATACTTGCGGGGCAAATTTGTTGCTCACCTTTGCTTTCCTTAAAACATTTCAATTAGCGTGGCATGTGGCGAGAGCTCAGGAAAAGATAAGGGAAAGGGGAAAGCTACTGATTAGTTGTATTTTATTGTTCTAGAATTACCGTTTGTATTAAGACTTATTAATTGACGTTGTGTATTAAGACATATTTACCCTTATGTATTATGTTATGTTTTGTTGTAGTCTTGGTTTCGAGACTTGGGTCAGGATTGTTTATGTTATATCAATGTAAATATTCCTCTATTCTTCTATAAGTTATCGATTATATCATGCTTATATTAGATAGTGATGAACCAGGTCCGTGGCTCAGGTGACCCGGATTTGGGGGCGTCACAGTTTGGACCCATATTATTGGAAGAAAAAATAGGCCCAAACTGGATAACCATTTTTCAACCCACTTTCTTAGGTATAGTGATTTACTGCTATTGAGCTTGGATGCTATGGTAGTTTGAGGAGGCGATGGAACATCGTGATGGTGTGGTACCTTAGCTTTTGGTTTACTGACGTTGAGGTAGTGACGGAGATGGAGTTGAATTAGTTTAGTTTTATTATTTTTTAGTTTACCTTTATTATTTAGTTTAATTTAATTATTTTGTAGCTTACTTTTATCATTTAGTTTAGTTAATTATTTTATAGTTTACTTTTATTGTTTGGTTTTTATTTAGACTTTTTACTTTTATAATTTAAGTAGCTAAGTGTCCCCTGCAAACTACAAGTTAATTTTTAAATAAAATTATTTTTAATTTTTTATTTATATTAATATAATAATTTTAAAATATCTTGTTTGAATTTCAAATTAATTTACTATTATTATTAGAATGATTACAAATTTTGTTTAAAAAATGAATGACTACATATTACATACAATTGTCAATCACTCAAATTAACTTTAAAATGTAAAATTTAATTTTATATTTTGGAACAGAGATATAAAATTTAATTTTATATTCTTTAGTTAACTAAGTTAGGGTCAATATTATTTTAATTTGTTAAAAATTTATCTAGTCAAATGAGATTTTCATCCATGTCTAAAATAAAATAAAATGAGACTCTCATTCTAAGACTGAAGTAATATTAAAACAATATATTGGGAATCTACATGCGATCATTAAGTCCATTATCATAGGGGGAGAATGTTATAAGATCTGCATGAGATTACCATTATTCAATACATGTGATTTGATTGATGTCAAAAGGTTAAGAAAAACATTCATATTGATAAAGCCTTGTAAAGTCCTTAATAATATATATATGTACAAGGACTTAGAATTAAAAGATCAAATATGTTAGGTTGATCTAAGCTGAAAATGTTATATACTTGATCAAAGCATATTTGTAACATTAGGCTTTGTAAAGTCCTTAAATGAATTTGATGTACAAAGGACTTAGAATAGAAAAAGATCAAACTTGTTAGGTTGATCTTATGAACTGAAATGTTATTTGTAATAAGCAAGAGCCAAAATGTTTGTAAAGCAAAGATTGTTGAGAAACTACATAAATCATCCAGTAAACGATCATAGAACAAACAAGCAAAAAGTTAGCAAATGAGTTGCAGAGCAAAGTATGCGATCGTAGAGTTTGCCAGGAAAACGTAGAGTGAAGCTCGACAGATCCTAGAGTTCACTCTCGACAGAACATAGAGCACTCTCGGCAGGACGTAGAGTTGTCTCGGCAATACAAGGCTAAATCTCAAGATCATAGAGTCTGCCAGACAAACACAGTGAAAGGCTCGGCAGATCGTAGAGCTCACTCGACTGCACTTTCTCGGCATCGTAGTGTCAAACCAGGCAATCGTAGAGTGAAACTTAGCCAGGCTTTCGTAGAGTGAAGTTGGAGCTAGTGCATCATAGAGTCGTGCATGACATTGCAGAACTTGCAAAGCAAACGTAGAGTATGGCTCGGCAGATCAAGAAGCTTACTCAAGATCGTAGAATAAGCACTACAGAATGAAGATCGTTGTACTAACATGTGACTGTAGAGTTAGTCCAAGACAACCACTCTACGACTCCCCATGAACACCCTGCAATCAAGCAACAACATAAAGCAGTCTCTACTGAAGCACCCAAAGTTAAAACGTCAATCTTCATAAAGACTTCTAAGCAAGCTGAACATGAGCTACCAGACATAGGAAGATCTCTGAGCACAACCAAAGCAATTAAGCCATAACAGAGATCACATGTCAACTCAAGCAAATACTCTACGATCTACCAAGACTCTATGACCTACACCAAGGACAAAGTCGTAGAGTAGGAATGCAACAACAAGATCAAATAATCATAGAGTTGAGCCAAGGATGGAAAAGACAATCTGACAACCTAAACGAAGCATCGGAATATCATAGAGCAGTCCTCTATGACATAAGAGAGAATGCCTGAAGATTAAGTAGAGCAGTCCTCTACAACGAAAGTGTTAAGACATCAGAAGATCATAGAGCAGCCCTCTATGACACAGCAGCAGGGCTAACCCCTGAAGAACATAGAGTAGTTCTCTATGATAAGCACACTGCAACAATAACTCAACGATGTTCACAATACTATGCTCTGGGAACATAAAGCTCAATGGAAATCACAAAGCATAAGAGGCACAAACTGCGGAATGGTAAGAAACATATTAAAGTATAATGCAAGTGCAGTTAACTACTCTACGAACTATAAGACAACATAAGGCCACAACTGAAGTGAGCAACCAACTCTACGATCAAAGGCAACATACTTTAGTTTGAAGCAAGCAGTTAACTCTACGATCAGAAGCAACATGCTACATCCCAGTTGATCGTAGAGTAAGTAAGTGCCAATAAGGATTAAAGAGATCAGAGCACTTAGGCTTACTATCCCAAGATGAGCGGCTGTGTAGTTAAAAGAGTAAAATAAGGAACCAATCTAAGTTGGGGCTCAAACAACCATGTTTGCAGCAGTCAACAAGTAACTCATGTGACTCCACTATCTTGGTATCAGCTAATGGATGCTGACTCAACCATCACCAGCAGACTTTAGGAAGTAAAATATTCAGTGGTACAATAAACAAGTCTGCAGAAAGTAAGTCTCCAACGGAAAGAAGTGCACAGGGAAGATATCAACGACAAGCTTCCAACGGGAAGAAAATGGAGACCTACATAAGAGAAAACTGCATTCGGATTGCAGTGTGTGTGGGTAGTAGACGAGAGAAAGAACATCGACTGTATAAACAGCTAGAAGCTTCACTGCAATATGAGAGGTATGTCAAAGGACTGACATATGAGCTAAGAGTCGAATGACCAAGAAGCTAAGATCTAGAGTCTAGAAGATGAAGGAGATCAAAGTTTATCTTGGCAATACAACCCAACAAACAATCAACACACCTAAGAGGGCGAAGTGTCCTTGTCTTAAGTGACTAAACTAAGTCAAGTCTACTGGACTCGCTGAGTATCGGAGGGTACAAGAGATTCTAAGTCTGCTGGGCTTAGTCTACAGTGTCCATGTCTGCTAGACTTGAAGAGTGTCAAAGGATCCTTGTTCGTGGGACTAAAAACAACTCATGTCTGCAAGACTTAAGAGGGGTCAGTGGATCCGTGTCTACTGGACTTGAGGAGGGTCATACGATCCTTGCCTTAGTGGCTAAAAATATCTCTTGTCTGCTGGACTTGAGGAGGGCGGAGAGTCTTTGTCTTTGTGACTAAAACATTTAGTGGATTCCTACTTGTTGAAGTAGAAGAGTGGAGTAGGAGTTATTCAGTCTCCGAACCACTTAAAATCTTTTGTTTATTTATTTTATGTCATTTACATTATGTACAATAACTATTGTCAATCTATCGAAGATTTATTCACTGAACTGAGATTTCTCTTGTATCTTTGAAGGGGCTTTTAAAAGTATATTTTGCTATGCATGAATTGATTCTATTAACTGCTATAGTTTCATAAATAAAAGAAAAAAGTTTTAAAGATCTATTCAACCCCCCTTCTAGATCTCTATTGTGTCCCCGGGAACCAACAATTGGTATTAGAGCGGGTTCTCATGAATATGATAAAGCTAACGCTTTGAGTAGATCCATGACATAAATTTAGATCAGTTCTAAATCTCGATATTGATTGACAAGACAAAATGAATATAAGCTTCCAAGTAGAAAAATGTATGTGCACGTACTCAAATGAAAATCCACCTGAAACTATCCAAGCTGAACCCTGTGCTTTAGTGAATATCATCATCACCGGGCATGTTGATGACATCGAGCAGATCAATCATCTCATAAAGGGAAAATAATTCAGATGCAGCAAAAACTAAGATATTCTCCATTCAAAAAGGGAATCTACATCTCCACCAAAAGAAGTTTGAAAAGTCATACAAATGATGATCCAAGAGATAATAATACTCCATCATCAATGCACTTCAACGCTGATTCCATGAGCTTCTCAACTACATATGTCATGTCCCCACTTTACAAAATATGAACCCGGAAGTTCATTCAACCGTATAAATGACTATGGAATGTCACGACTAACCAATTCCATAACTCAAAGATGTGCTCGATGTGTCATTCGATGCAGCACTATGAAGGAACAAATGATGATGTCGGTAATGATTTGAAGAAACTTCAAATCATTAACCAACGACAATGTGCGTCATCACAAAGTAGCACCACTGACTGTCAAGAGATGGACATCAGTGAGGTATGTAACTCTATAGCCTCCAATTCAAATTTTACTGACTGTTGAAATGAATTGTATAATTGCATCTCCATTTACTTCAGTAGCTTATCAAGAAATCATTTTCCACCTTAAAAGGAAAAAGAAAGAAAGTGAGAATAATGGCTTAATAATCTCTTTACTGTCTATCCATATTTGAGGCTGAAAATAAAACTCTTGAGAAAGTTATCTGAAGTCTTCCCACAAAATAGAGTCCTATCTTGTCTTGTTGTTAGAAGATTAAATTGTGCTCAGATTATTATGCAACTGCTTTTGTGTATGCTGAGAAAGATTTGCATTTATCAAGTTACATTGTTGAGAGTTTATTCTTAGTTGTGAAAATCTTAGTAGGAATTATACTGAGTGATATCACCTCCTGCTATTAACCTTGTTGGTTAAGAGGTGACTGTGCTTAAATGAGCTATATGCACACCACCTTAAGTCTCTCACCTTATCTGATGAGTGATGCATCACTTCATGATCAAAGTCTTTGACAAATCGTAGAGTGTAGTCATGTCTGCTGTTGTACGTTGAAGGGTTGTAGGAACTGATCAACTCTACGAACCATCTAGGTACAACTCACAGAACTGACCACTACTCTACTAAGGTTCAAACGCTTAGAACATAATGAAAGTAAGAACTCATCTAAAGTAAAGGTTTGAGGATCCACATCAGTCCCACTCATGTTTTCACACACACACTCTCATGTAGCATGTTTAAACTATCATCACTCATAAGCTGCATAATGCAAATTGTGAAACCACAGTCTGAAAAAGACTCAAGCTTTCAAAAGAACTAACCCTACAGGACCCAAAGAATATTGGGTACCAAGTTAGAAATTTATTTTAATCTGCAAGTATCATGATTGCTCTACCCTTACTCAAGCACATTCAAGGAAGAAGTTAGGTACGTATAAACTTCATTAACAAACTTCTGGCAAATGGTAAAGGCTTAATTCTCTAATGAGACTCCCTCAGAAGTTGGAGTTCCATTTAGTAGAATACAGATCCTCAAGAAGCATACAAGAACCAGGTTTTCATCAACTCTACGATAGCAGTATAGATAAGAGGATCGTAGAGTAACCAGTGCTAAAGTGAATACTTTACAATCAAATGATGAAAGATCATCCACCTTTAAGATGAAAGTATCAAGTGTGGGGGAGCAATAATCCACTAAGCATAGCAATGCTCAGTTTGAGGAAAAGTCAAAGAATTAAAAGGTGATGAAGGTTGTGAAACCACAAGATGGAGGAGTGGAATTCATTACCAAAAGAGCTGAAAAAGGTCTATATGATGATCATCACTCCACATACTACTAGTTCACATTTCTCAAGTTCCTATGAATCAGTAGAACATGCTCATATGAATAAACCAGTCTAAGCAATCTTTAGCTCACTCAAGAGCAGATCACCAAGTCCTCATTTACAGATCTCGATTGCATCATGGCTCAAGCAGAATGAGAAACTCCTGACATCCTTAGGGTTGATAAGTTCATCATTCACAAACCTCTCCCAGAACCAGAGTCTCAAAACTCTGTGGCTGATGAACCAGAAATGAATCCTCACCCTAAGACGTAGAGTCTCTAAACTCTACGATTGTCAAACCAGTTCAGCCATACTTTACCAAAATCGTAGAGTCACTACGATCAACATCATGATCATAGAGTACATTGACCCTACGATCTCACAACCCACGCAAGCACCTTTCCTATAAAATCTCTCACAGACAAATACCATCCTCAAGGAACATTCACAGCTGGTAAACCAAACTGTAGGAATACAGTGATGACATTCTATACACCACATCAAAACAGCTTTTCCTCAGATAAGCGCCTCAAACTAAGCCTTAAGTTTTTAAAACCTAGAGGCCTGCCCTTTTTGAGCTTCCTTAGTCCTGTTGAAAGATTGAATGAGAATGCATCACTAACTCTTTTCCCAGAGCTTAAGATGTAAATGGAACAAAGAAGAAAAGCTGATCCCTTAAAAGAGATGTTGATCATGGAATTCTCTAGAAAAGAAAGAAGCTGGTCTAAAAAGAAAAATCTTCTTCAAGCAAACAACTCAGCTCATCTACTGATACATATACAAGGCCTGAAAATAATCATCTCAGATGTCAAGAGAAAAGCAAGGTTACTGCTAGAGGCCCTCTTTCTAGAAGAAAGCCACTTCAAGATTAGTTGGAGACCTTGTCATCAAAGACTGCACTCACTGTGCTAAGTGCAAATCAACATCTGAGCTGCAGAAGTTGTGACTAGATTCTCAAGAGTTGATCGTAGAAGTGAAAACCAAAGACATCAGGTCACTCTATGAACGGGCAAAGTTAAATGGTCAAAGAGGAGATGACCACGTTCAAAGACCAGGATAACTGATGGGTAACAGTTATGGAAGTTACAAAAGTTTTTGCCACATTCAGCAAATGAGTCTCCGACACATGTACTTGACAAAAAGAGAGAACTGATACAGGTCAAAATTTAAAATACTGACGGTTGTTCTTTCCTATCAGTTATCAAAATTATCCCTCTCCCAAAGCCGTGCTGAGCTCTCTAAACCTTAAAATCATCAAATCTTCAGAAAACTAAAAATGGCAACCTCCAAAAACTCTCAAAACCCTTATCGATTCATATCTCCATTCATAGTCAAGTATCCTTCATTCCTCAAACCCTCATTATGGAAAACTGTCAAGTCGTATCAGGTATCCAACTTGGTTTCGATAAATTTGAAGAATCAGATGAAAAATTCAAAGATATCCTCAAGAGTGTAAAGTAAGCAGGATTCTTAAAATGTTTAAGGGCAAACACCAAAATCTTCTCTAATCTTGTCAAGGAATTCTATCAGAATGCAGTGATTGATAGTGATGCTCTATATACAAAAGTTCGTGGAGTGAAACTGAAGATAGATGCTACAGAGATCAATCGATGTCTGGGATTTACCAATCAAGGTCTATCATCTCTAGAAAAAATTAATTTTAATAAAGGCAAGAAATTGATGGGCTATGAGAAGAATCCCCATCTGAAAGGAATGGAGAAAAAGGAATTTCCTGAGAAGTTCGAACTCCTAGCTGAGATTGTGGGCAAATGTATTCTATGCAAAGACACCGCCCATGATACTGTGAGTGATCTTCAACTGAAAATTATGACTGCCATTGTTATGAAGAGGAAGATAAATTTTGGAGCTATGTTGTCTGATTGGATAGCCAAAGATGTCAGAAAAATGAAGGGTTCTGATAAACCTATTTCAAAGGTTTACTATGGAAGGTTCTTGAGCATAATGATGAAGAAAAGGCTAAAAAGTAAGATTGGGGATGATGAGGGAAAAACCCTAAATATTAAAAAGTGATGTCCCCTAAATTGTTTGACAACTGAAAAAGGAACCCCATGGAGAATAAGAGGTTAAGAATATCGGGGAGCAGCAGCAAGGGCACTTCAAAATCAGGCAAAGGGAAAAGAAAAGCAAGTACACTGAAGGAGGAATCATCACAAGTTGAAGAATCTTTGTCTCCTGTGACCATCCCTTCCAAATCACTCAAGAAGAAGGTGAAAGTTGAGGTAACCCTATTGAAGAGTCCCTCTTTCTCCAAAGATGAATCTGACTAAGAGAAAGAAGCATCCGAGACACCTATGGTCAAGCCCTCAAGGAGGAGACAGAGTGCAAGATTAAAAGCAAATGATAAAACTCCCAAGTCATAAAAGTAAAGAAGGAATTCCACCAGTGATAATTGATCTTGGAGATGATGATGAGGGCGATAAAATTGAAGCTGCAAAGATTAGTAAACATGTGGCATCTAGCAATAAATCTACTCAAAAGGATGTGACCACATGTAAGTCAAATTCAGTAAGTAAGGATGCAGCTACATCTGCTGAAGAGAATCTCAATGAATCAACACGAGATGATGATAACATGGAAGGAAGCTATGAGGTACAGTCAACTAGTGAGTCAGTTAAAAAATCCAAGGAAGTATCTATGGAGGAAGCAAGTTCAAAGGGAAAGAGTACCAGAGATACTGGAAAAAGAAAGGAAGCAATAGAGGATGATGAAGTACAACAGGATTCTGATTTTGAGAATAATGTATCAGAAAGTAACTTTAGACCAGTAGCCACAAGAATTCGAAGAAGAATAGTGCTGGAAGCCTGTGACAAACTAGGAATTTTGTTGCTAACAAAATGGATAGATCATGGCAACGGCCAAATGAAAGTGGTATCAATAACCATAGAGGATCTTCTTAACAACTTTCAAGATATTGAATTTGATCATACTACAGTTCTATATGATACTGACAGTGAACAACTGACATGGTTTTACCCATGGATGCCCTAGCTGAAGGCCATTGAATTTGGAGATACAAGCTTCATCAGCTAGTGTTACTCATAATTTCCAAATTTGAAGATGATCTCTCAGAACTTCCCAAGAGTTCAATCCTTTCCAAAGATGCTGATCAAGAATACTCAATATTTCAAAGTCTATCGTCATACTAAAGGTATATACATTCCATACCGTATGCTGGAAAACTTTGATAAAGGCAGGCCATCAAACCAGACCGTAGAGCCAATGATTGTGGAACCTCCTAACTCTACGAATGAAGCCTTCCACTCTCAGCCAAATGACAAACTTCCTCAAAAGCCAAATACCCCCACAGAAATACCCTCTGACATCCCTTCCTCATCCAACTGTGACTTATTTGATATTGTCACTGCTCTTGAAAATATTTACAAGAGTGAGAAATTCAAGCCAACTAGTATCCTTGAGGATTTCGTGACTGATCAAGAGTTATTGACAAACTCAGAAGAATTGCTTAGAAACATTTCCTCAATTACTGCTGCAGCAATAAAGATGACTAGAGAAGAAGACAATGACTTCTACAGGAAGCTGCAAGTCTCATTCACAGACATGTCCATAAAGCTTCACCAACGGGATCAGATTTATCTCAAGTCAATTGAGCAGCAGAAAACTGAAGCCTTGAAACTCCAAAAGAGAAATGAATACTCCATTCAGACTCTGATAGAAAAGGTGGACAACCTAAGTCAGTCCCTCACTCAGCAGATGGAACTTGGCTAGTAGGAGGTGAAAATGGAAGTTGGTAATACCTCCTACTTAGTCGAACAGCTCATTACGCATGTTCAGTGTCTCTCCCAAATGGTTGATGACAAAAAGGGGGAGAAAAAGATGAAGCATAAAAAGAGGATAAGAGCTGGTATGAAAAGAAAGGAAAGAAAGGAACTGATAAAGAATAAAGATGAAGCATCAACAACTAAGGGGGAGCCAGGAGAAGGAGAAAATGAAGAAACAGCTGCAAGATCTGAGGGGGAGCAAGTGCCAGAAGAGGATACAGAAGAAAAGAAGAAAGCAGCAGGTGGAAAGTAGTCACAATGCATCAATAAAGAAGAGAAGGTACATTTCTATCAAACAAAGAGGAATTAACTGTCATATCTTAGTTTTGATCTAGGATCTCCTTGTTGAACTGATATAGCTTGTGAACTACATATGTTCAAATTTCATAGTATGATATAAATGGTTATTCTGAATGCACATCATTTCATTCATATCTTTGTGTCTAGCAATATAGTGACTTACTGTATCTTAAGTAACATCAACACTCATGCATCTTCATGTATTGCTTGAACTGAATGTTATGTTTTAAGTATTTTTGTCATCATCAAATAGGGGGAGATTGTTGGGAATCTACATACGATCGTTAAGTCCATTATCATAGGGGGAGAATGTTATAAGATTTGCATGAGATTACCATTATTTAGTACATGTGATTTGATTGATGTCAAAAGGTTAAGAAAAACATTCATATTGATAAAGCCTTGTAAAGTCCTTAATGATATATATATATATATATGTACAAGGACTTAGAATTAAAAGATCAAATATGTTAGGTTGATCTAAGCTGAAAATGTTATATATTTAATCAAAGCATATTTGTAACATTAGGCTTTGTAAAGTCCTTAAATGAATTTGATTTACAAGGACTTAGAATAGAAAAAAATCAAACTTGTTAGGTTGATCTTATGAGCTGAAATGTTATTTGTAATAAGCAAGAGCCAGAATGTTTGTAAAGCAAAGATCGTTGAGAAACTACACAAAGCATCCAGTGAACGATCGTAGAACAGACAAACAGAAAGTTAGCAAATGAATTGCAGAGCAAATTATGCGATCGTAGAGTTTGCCATGAAAACGTAGAGTGAAGCTCGACAGATCGTAGAGTTCACTCTCGACAGAACATAGAGCACTCTCGGCAGGATGTAGAGTTGTCTCGGCAATACAAGGCTAAATCTCAAGATCGTAGAGTCTGCCAGACAAACATAGTGAAAGGCTCGGCAGATCGTAGAGCTCACTCGACTGCACTCTTTCGGCATCGTAGAGTCGAACTAAGTAATCTTAGAGTGAAACTCAGCCAGGCTTTCGTAGAGTGAAGTTCGACCTGGTGCATCGTAGAGTCGAGCATGACATTGCAGAACTTGCAAAGCAAACGTAGAGTATGGCTCGGCAGATCAAGAAGCTTACTCAAGATCGTAGAATAAGCACTGCAAAATGAAGATCGTTGTGCTAACATGGGTTCGTAGAGTTAGTCTAAGACAGCCACTCTACGACTCCCCATGAACACCTTGCAATCAAGCAACAAATTAAAGAAGTCTCTGCTGAAGCACCCAAAGTTAAAAATGCAATCTTCATAAAGACTTTTAAGTAAGCTGAACATGAGCTACCAGATAAAGGAAGATCTCTGAGCATAACCAAAGCAATCAAGCCATAACAGAGATCATAGGTTAACTCAAGCAAACACTCTACGATCTACCAAGACTCTATGACCTGCACCAAGGACAAAGTCGTAGAGTAGGAAAGCAATAACAAGATCAAATAATCGTAGAGTTTAGCCAAAGATGGAAAAGATAATCTGACAACCTAAACGAAACATTAGAATATCATAGAGCAGTCCTCTACTACGAAAGTGCTAAGACATCAGAAGATCATAGAGTAGCCCTCTATGACACAACAGCAGGGCTAACCCTTGAAAAATATAGAGCAATCCTCTATAATAAGCACACTGTAGCAGTAACATAAAGCTCAATGGGAATCACAAAGCATAAGAGGTACAAACTGCAAAACAGTAAAAAGCACATTAAAGCGTAATACAAGTGCAGTCAGCTACTCTACGAACTACAAGGCAGCACAAGGTCACAATTGAAGTGAGCAGCCAACTCTACGATCAAAGGCAACAGACTTTAGTTTGAAGCAAGCAGTTAACTCTATGATCAGAAGCAACAGGCTACATCCTAGTTGATCGTAGAGTAAGTAAGTGCCAGCAAGGATTAAAGAGATCAGAGCACTTAGGGTTACTATTCCAAGATGAGCGACTGAGTAGTTAAAAGAGTAAAATAAAGAACCAATCTAAGTGGGTCTCAAATAGCCATGTTTGCAGCAGTCAACAAGCAACTCATGTGACTCCACTATCTTAGTATCAGCTAATGGATGCTGACTCCGCCATCACTAGCAGACTTTAGGAAGTAAAATATTTAGTGGTACAATAAACAAGTCTGCATAAAGTAAGTCTCCAACGGAAAGAAGTGCAACGGGAAGATATCAACGGCAAGCTTCCAACGGGAAGAAACTGGAGACCTACATAAGAGAAAACTGCATTCGAATTGCAGTGTGTGTGGGTTGTGAACGAGAGCAAGAACACTGACTGTATAAACAGCTAGAAGCTTCACTACAACATGAGAGGTATGCCGAAAGGCTGGCATATGAGTTAAGAGTTGAATGATCAAGAAGCCAAGATCTAGAGTGATCAGAGTTGAAGGAAAATCTAGAAGAACTACTCTATGATCAAGCTATGAACACACTAAGCTAAAAAGATGAAGAGCAGATTAGAATTCTGTATTCAAGTCAACTAGTGTTCATCAAGTGTGATTATCTGCATCTGCTATGAACTAGAAGAAAAAGAGCTTCAACATCCATCATCAGCAGTATCCAGTAGAAGATCACAACCAGCTGTCAAGTACTAGAAGATGAAGGAGATCAAAATTCATCTTGGCAGTACAACCCAACAAACAATCAACACACTTAAGAGGGTAAAGCGTCCTTGTCTTAAGTGACTAAACTAAGTCAAGTCTGCTGGACTTGCTGAGTACTGGAGGGTACAAGAGATTCTAAGTCTGCTGGGCTTAGTCTACAGTGTCCAAGTCTGCTGGACTTGAAGAGGGTCAAAGGATCCTTATCCGTGGGACTAAAAACAACTCATGTCTGTAGGACTCAAGAGGGGTCAGAGGATTCGTGTCTGCGGGACTTGAGGAGGGTCATAGGATCCTTTCCTTAGTGGCTAAAAATAACTCTTGTCTGTTGGACTTGAGGAGGGTGGAGAGTCCTTGTCTTTGTAACTAAAACATTTAGTGGATTCCTACTTGTTGAAGTAGAAGAGTAGAGTAGGAGTTATTTAGTCTCTGAACCACTTAAAATCTTTTGTGTTATTTTCTTTTATGTCATTTACATTATGTACAATAACTGCTGTCAATCATATCGAAGATTTATTCATTGAACTGAGATTTCTCTTATATCTTTGAATGGGCTTTTAAAAGTATATTCCGTTGTGCATGAATTGATTCTATTAACTGCTATACTTTCATAAATTAAAGGAAAAAGTTTTAAAGATCTATTCAACCCCCTTTTAGATCTCTATTATGTCCCCGGGAACCAACACAATAACAGTTTAAATTAGAAAGGAAAAAAAATCTGTTCAACAAAGTTCAATTATCAAAATATTTAGTAAGTTTATTCAGAACTTAGAAGAGAAAATCAAAAATATTGTAATGAGAGATGTTTCATATTAGTAGGATATATAGCTTTTCTATTTGGGTGGGGAGCACATATTTACTACTTGTTAGAGAGACTAAAATATGCTTAACTAGGTTCAACCTATAACCATATGGGTCCAAACCAGTTTAACCGTATATATTATAAATGGATTTATATAGTTTTGGTTTTTGTTTGACCTATAACCATTTTTTTATAACCCTAAACCAACTACAACCATTTTTTGCTAGGTTTAGTTCGGATTGGTGATAGGGTGGCAAAAAATGAAGTGCTTTGTGGGTCGATGACGGTGATTGGGGGGCTTTGGGGGTTAACAAGGGTGGTGGTAGGGACGATCTCAAAGGGGGTTTGGTTTGGAGTTTTAATTGGAGTAAGGTTGTGATCAGCTGAGGCTCTTGCGGTGGGGGTGGTAGCTTGGTTGGTGGAGTCGGCTATTGTTTATCACGGATTGAAGGGGAAGGAGTGGGTTTCGCCGGAGAAGATGGTTGCAAGGGTGTATGCCAGAGGAAGTTGTTGTAGAAGGAAAGGGAAAATCTTTTGAAAATGTTGCGGTTTATTTTGGGGGTATTAGGTTTTTGATATGGCTGACTTTTCATTTTTACATGTTCCTCGAGTTTTGGCTGGTAATGATGATGGTGGGCCAATTATTGGTACGTGTAGCGATGAAGGGATTTTTTGGTTTCAAGACTCGTGGTTTGGAACTTATTTTTTATGTACTCTCTTATTATAAGTCAATCATAACAAGAGAGTGGGGGCAATGTTGGGACGTGAATAATTGGGCCCGATTGGATTTGGTGGGCCATAGTCCACGTGGAGGAAGTGTCCCCATGTAAGAGTCTATTTTGGGCAATGGGAGAACTTTAAGGAATCTAAGATTCCTAACTGTATTCACTACTCGAAAATTGCCCTTTAGCGATGGTCGTTGACTGTCGCTATAGGCTAAAAGACCGTCCCTATAGGTTATAGCGACGGTCGTCAACCGTCGCTAAAACCTATAGCGACGGTCCTACATATCTATACCGACGGTCCGATCGTCGCTAGAAAACACACAAAAATATGCTTGAAGAGTTTTACCAACGGTCAGTACATATCTATAGAGACGGTCCTGACCGTCGCTATCGCATTTTTGGTGCGAATGTCTGTGTACTATAGCGACGGTCCTAACCGTCCCTATATAGATTAAATGGTGTGCATATCTAGGTTCTATATATAGCGATGGTCCTAACTGTCGTTATATGAATTTCTGGCGCAAATTTTGAAATGATAGAGCGACAGTCCCAACCTATTAAGGTGCATACTTACAGTTAAACGATACCATACAATCTGAATATAACATTTATAACTAAAAGAACAAGACAAAGAAAGTCTATCATTTAAAATTACGAATTAAAGTTTAATGTCACCTACATATACATAACTATCCAAAATAGTGTTATTATATATCGAAACAATACATAACCAGTAGCACAACTAACATATTTCCAATAGCACAAAACACATGTCACGGGTCCTCTATAGGATTATTCGATTCACTAATATCATCATTATCTCCTTCTGTCGATCGATCCTACAAAATAATTACCAAATGAACTTGTTAAATCATACAAAGAGAGTGAGAGATCAACAATTTTAACTATAAGTGAGAGTGAAAGTGCAACACTTGATTGTTGGAATGAACATTCGGAACTGACGATTTCTTGAGCAATTCTGCAATGATCGATTGCAATTCATCCACTTTTCTTGCAGTGTCATCTCCTTTGTCCCGCACCATTTTCAACTCAGCTTAAATTCTTGATTCTCATGTTGTACATCATTATTTGTGTCACGAGGCTCCCAAGTGTTTGTAGCCATGGCACCAACTCCACTTTGTCAAAGTCTACCATGTCGCTCCAGTCCAAGTACCTGTGCAATGATATCATTTCGTCTTGTAGATTGTGTACTACTACTGCCTCTCCGTTGGCCGCCGCCTGAGTCTCCTTTATCTCTGTAATACCCCGAATATTTATGAGGCTTATAAATACGATTGTATATGGTTAGAGGCTAATTTAGTAACCTAAAACTATGTATCGAGAAGTTTAAAACCTTAAGCCCTAATGAGACTCAAATTTTGTGCTTAATAAAGATCAAAATGATATTTCGAAGTAGGTGTTTTGTGATTATATAGTGTAAACGATGAATTAGGTCAAATAAAAATTTTTGGTCAAGCTGCTTAGTCGTGCTTACATTGACAAAATGATTTGTCGTGCTTTCCACGATTTCACCAACAAATATCCCGGCAAATTATTTTTAGTAAGCTGCTTTGTCGTGCTTAAACTGATATAGTGCTTTGTTGTGCTTATGGTAACAAGCTGCATTGTCGAGCTTGTAAGATATTTTCATTGAGGATTTTAGAAGATAGGTTCAATTGCAAGCTACATTGTCGAGCTTAGAAGATATTTTCATTGAGGAGCTTAGATTGCAAGCTGCATTGTCGAGCTTGAAAGATATTTTCATTGAGGAGCTTAGAAGATAGATTCAATTGCAAGCTGCACTGTCGAGCTTAGAAGATATTTTCATTGAGGAGCTTAGATTGCAAGCTGCATTGTCGAGCTTAGAAGATATTTTCATTGAGGTGCTTAGAAGAATATTCTAAGAATTTGCTAGGTACTAAAGTGTAATTAACCTAGGTACCAAAGTGTAATAAGCCGAGCCCCTAACGTGCAATTAGCGAAACTTGGTTTTTCTATAAATAAGCAAGCTCAGTTCATTCATTCCTTACTATTTTTCAAGAGCAGTTCAAGAGCAAAAACACTCTATATTTATATTCTGAGAGATATTGTGAGATAAAAATTACTTTCTAAGCATCGAAGCGCTGCTTGATTGGAAGTAAAGCTAGCAACTACAAGAGGTATTACTCTAGTGGTTATTATTTTCATTCTTCTTTTAAAAATATACTTTTATAAGCAGTTATAATGCCCAAATTATTTTAAATATATAGTACAAAAGTCCTATTTACAAGCAGTTATAATGTCCGATTTATTTCTCTTATATATTAGAAAATATACTTTTATAAGCAGTTACTATGTCCGAATTTCTTCAACTATTTAGTAAAAATATTCAATTTATAAGCAGTTATAATGCGGAAATTTTCTCAAATATAATAGCCAAATATTCATTTTATAAGCAGTTATAATGCTGAAATTTTCTCAAATATAATAGCCGAATATTCATTTTATAAGCAGTTATAATGCCCGATTTATTTCAACCATAATAACGGAATAATCATTTTGCAAGCAGTTATAATGCTCAATTTATTTTAAATATAGTTGAAAAATATTCATTCTGTAAGCATTTATAATGCTAAAATTATTTCATGTATATTAGAATGAGTCTTATTTATAAGCAGTTATAATACCCGAAATAAAACTTAAAAGATTTAATCGTCAAAATGCTGAATTAGCCTAGCATAATCTAAGGAAAGGAAAAGCTTGGAGGATAAAAGTTCTAGAGCTTACACTTCAGGAGATTGAGCGAGGAATGAAACATTAGCATTAACATATTATCAATATTCAGGTAAGTCTACTTATTTGTTGAAATGCACTCCGTGCAATAACGCAAGTCTACTTATTTGTTGAAATGCACTTCGTGCAATAACGTGTCTTATTTATGAGGTTTATTGTTATGCAAGTATTGTTTCTTTTGCACCCCGTGCATTAACATGCTTGTTATCTTTTATGTGTAACGTGATAGTGATTGTTGAATTTCAATTGAAAACCATGTTAGTATCTGAGTTGAACAACTCTCTTGTATGGGCAGGAGTTTAAGATGTGTTAGGGAACCGATCTAACTCACTGATGTAACATTTGTTGCAGTGTAGAGGTATCGTAGAAACGATATACACTGTTGATACAATTGTAGCAGTGTTGATGAGACGGGGAACTAATTCATTAGTTCGTGGGTGGGGAACCACTCAGTTCACTATATTGATAATCATTGAAATCTTGTATCAGCTTATTCTGTATATATATCTTGAAAAGGTGATTCTCTTTTCATATATATATATATCTGTTAGACTTGTTGGGCATTCTTATGCTCATTCTTGCAATTATCTTAAAATAAATTACAGCTAAGGAAGAATTACCAGACGATTTTGGCGGTACAAAGAAAGTTGAAGATGTAGAAGATTTAAACTATGCTAGATTAACATTATTGGCAATGTTTAGAAAGTTCTGACGAGAAAAGGGGTTAGGTCATTTAATTGCGCGTCGTTTTAACGGAAAGCCTCCTCTTTCTTGGGAACTGCCTGGTTGCTAATACTGCAAGTCTCGGATAGATAAATGGAGATTTGTTTTTAAGTCGTTTAGGACTTATTTGTAATAAGAACAAGTAACCTGGGAATGATGTAACAATGAACGAATGATATTATAATATTATCACTTTTCCGCATTATACTTTGATTATTAGAAGTTAAGATTTCTATATACGATTTAAATCAATGAATCGTACATTAACTTCTATATACGATTATTAGAAGTTAATGAATGTTTTGAATAAGGTTGTACACGTGAGCACGAAGTCCGACCTGGCTAAAAGAAGCTAGCAGGTAGATTTCGGGGGCGTGACATTATGGTATCAGAGCATTAGGTTATAGCTCTAGGGTAAGAGTACCTTAGGATATAGCCTGCGTAAAATTTTGGAGATAGAAAACCTCGTAAAACGAAGGTTAAAAATGCTTATACTAGAATTTCGAGGACGAAATTCTTATAAGGAGGAGAGAATGTAATATCCTGAATATTTATAGAACTTATAAATATGATATTGAATGACTAAAGTTAGCTGTAAAGTTAATTTCGAGGACGAAATTCTTTGAAGTATGGGTGAATGTAATACCCCAAATATTTATGAGGCTTATAAATACGATCGTATATGGTTAGAGGCTAATTTAGTAACCTAAAACTATGTATCGAGAAGTTTAAAACCTTAAGCCCTAATGAGACTCAAATTTTGTGCTTAATAAAGATCAAAATGATATTTCGAAGTAGGTGTTTTGTGATTATATAGTGTAAACGATGAATTAGGTCAAATAAAAATTTTTGGTCAAGCTGCTTAGTCGTGCTTACATTGACAAAATGATTTGTCGTGCTTTCCACGATTTCACCAATAAATATCCCGGCAAATTATTTTTAGTAAGCTGATTTGTCGTGCTTATGGTAACAAGCTGCATTGTCGAGCTTGTAAGATATTTTCATTGAGGAGCTTAGAAGATAGGTTCAATTGCAAGCCGCATTGTCGAGCTTAGAAGATATTTTCATTGAGGAGCTTAGATTGCAAGCTGTATTGTCAAGCTTGGAAGATATTTTCATTGAGGAGCTTAGAAGATAGGTTCAATTGCAAGCTGCACTGTCGAGCTTAGAAGATATTTTCATTGAGGAGCTTAGATTGCAAGCTGCATTGTCGAGCTTGGAAGATATTTTCATTGGGGAGCTTAGAAGAATATTCTAAGAATTTGCTAGGTACTAAAGTGTAATTAACTTAGGTATCAAAGTGTAATAAGCCGAGCCCCTAACGTGCAATTAGCGAAACTTGGTTTTTCTATAAATAAGCAAGCTCAGTTCATTCATTCTTCACTATTTTTCAAGAGCAGCTCAAGAGCAAAAACACTATATATTTATATTCTGAGAGATATTGTGAGATAAAAATTACTTTCTAAGCATCGAAGCGCTGCGTGATTGGAAATAAAGCTAGCAACTACAAGAGGTATTACTCTAGTGGTTATTATTTTCATTCTTCTTTTAAAAATATACTTTTATAAGCAGTTATATTGCCCAAATTATTTTAAATATATAATACAAAAGTCTTATTTACAAGTAGTTATAATGTCCGATTTATTTCTCTTATATATTAGAAAATATACTTTTATAAGCAGTTACTATGTCCGAATTTCTTCAACTATTTAGTAAAAATATTCAATTTATAAGCAGTTATAATGCGGAAATTTTCTCAAATATAATAGCCGAATATTCATTTTATAAGCAGTTATAATGCTAAAATTTTCTCAAATATAATAGCCGAATATTCATTTTATAAGCAGTTATAATGCCCGATTTATTTCAACCATAATAACCAAATAATCATTTTGCAAGCAGTTATAATGCTCAATTTATTTTAAATATAGTTGAAAAATATTCATTCTGTAAGTAGTTATAATGCTAAAATTATTTCATGTATATTAGAAGGAGTCTTATTTATAAGTAGTTATAATACCCGAAATAAAACTTAAAAGATTTAATCGTCAAAATGCTGAATTAGCCTAGCATAATCCAAGGAAAGGAAAAGCTTGGAGGATAAAAGTTCTAGAGCTTACACTTCAGGAGTTTGAGCGAGGAATGAAACATTAGCATTAACATATTATCCATATTCAGGCAAGTCTACTTATTTGTTGAAATGCACTCCGTGCAATAACGTAAGTCTACTTATTTATTGAAATGCACTCTGTGCAATAACGTGTCTTATTTATGAGGTTTATTGTTTTGCAAGTATTGTTTCTTTTGCACCCCGTGCATTAACATGCTTGTTATCTTTTATGTGCAACGTGATAGTGATTGTTGAATTTTAATTGAAAACCATGTTAGTATCTGAGTTGAACAACTCTCTTGTATGGGTAGGAGTTTAAGATGTGTTAGGGAACCGATCTAACTCACTGATGTAACATTTGTCGCAGTGTAGAGGTATCGTAGAAACGATATACACTGTTGATACAATTGTAGCAGTGTTGATGAGACGGGAAACTGATTCATTAGTTCATAGGTGGGGAACCACTAAGTTCACTATATTGATAATCGTTGAAATCTTGTATCAGCTTATTCTGTATATATATCTTGAAAAGGTGATTCTCTTCTCATATATATATATATCTGTTAGACTTGTTGGGCATTCTTATGCTCATTCTTGCAATTATCTTAAAACAAATTACAGCTAAGGAAGAATTACCAGACGATTTTGGCGGTACAAAGAAAGTTGAAGATGTAGAAGATTTAAACTATGCTAGATTAACATTATTGGCAATGTCTAGAAAGTTCTGACGGGAAAAGGGGTTAGGTCATTTAATTGCGCGCCGTTTTAACGGAAAGCCTCCTCTTTCTTGGGAACTGCCTGGTTGCTAATACTGCAAGTCTCGGATAGATAAATGGAGATTTGTTTTTAAGTCGTTTAGGACTTATTTGTAATAAGAACAAGTAACCTGGGAATGATGTAACAATGAACGAATGATATTATAATATTATCACTTTTCCGCATTATACTCTGATTATTAGAAGTTAAGATTTCTATATACGATTCAAATCAATGAATCGTATATTAACTTCTATATACGATTATTAGAAGTTAATGAATGTTTTGAATAAGGTTGTACACGTGAGCACGAAATCCGACCTGGCTAAAAAAAGCTAGCAGGTTGAGTTCGGGGGCGTCACAATCTCAATAATTTTTTGCTGTGAAAATATACAAGGCAAAATATATATATTGAATTATTATTCACTGCAGAAGTACATAGACATCGAATAATTTTTGCATATCATGAATGAGCAGCCTTCCCCGAGTTATACAATTTTTGCACATTCATGGTGTGAATGCAGCTGTTCTGCAAGTGCAGCCAGGAAGGCACTACAGGAAACTCTTTTCCAAGTAGCATTTCACAATCTGTTCTTTGTGTTCCTCATCAATTAAACCCCCCTTTTCCTCTTTCCATCCTTTTCAGTCTAGAAGTACAAAATACTATAAATGAAATTATAGCTTTGCTAGCTTCAGAAAGGACCCTTTCTAGGGTTTACAATACAATTTTCAATACAGCCAATATACAAGTATACATATATATAGCACCCAAAGTTTCACAGCTCTTTTCACAAGGCCATCAATCGGAAACTTCACTTTTTTGGTAGGTATATTTCAGTTTTATGTACGTAACATAAAAACCACATAAATGTGAACTAAAAAATTATTGGTTTTGTTATCCTATAAGACCAATTACTACTTCAAACATATATTTGGCATGATATTACAAGGATAAAGTAACCAAATCTTATAAAAGCCCATTAAAGCTGAAAAGGAAAAGCAATGCATCTTAACCAAGGCTATATATTAGAGGAATCTTTGCAACCTTTTTCAATCTAATCCAGCTCCAGTTAAGTGTTTGTATGTCTTAGAAGGAGACTGTGACCTTTAAACCATACATTTACTGGGTGGAAAATGAAGAGTAAGAAGAGTACTTCTAACATCAAAATGTTATTCAACCCGTGCACATGACAGAAATATCTTAGACATTTTCGATTAAATTTTACTAGCTTTATGCAGCATCTCATAAGTAGCATCACAAAATTGTTTCAATACTTTATATCAGTAGAACTGCCTTAAACTTTTACTAGCTTTATGAAGGAACAGAGATTTATCTCTTCAATACAACTAGAGAACTATTTCAACCCTTTGTATCAGTAGAACTGCCTTAAACCGCTATTTAACCCTGTAACTAAGTAAAGTCTTATATAATTCAACCAAGTTTACTAATGATATTTATATAGCACTGACAATAGTCCATCGCATCATTAATACATTTATAATTAACCCTTCATCCTCTAAATTAACAACCAAGTTATCAGTAGCTAACAACAAAATTTCTTGAGATCTTTTTAGCAGTTACTAAATGCTTCTATCAAATGTCTTACAGACTCCCTATAGCAATATAACAACAGTCATTAAATTAATAATAATACATACCACATTCAATGTGACAGCCCGAATTTTTAGAAAATATTTAAATAAGAATTAAATAAATAAAATTCTTATTTGGTGATATGATATTAAGTGAATATATGATATGTGCTATGCAGTATATGATTCTGTGAATAATAAATATATGATCAGTATATATTTGTTATTTTATTTAAATAAATTGAAGAAACAATTTACATAGGGGATGTAGTTTATGATAAAAGAAATAGTTATAAGGTTATTAGAATAATTTATCGTATTAAATTATTTTAATATAGTAAATTGGTGGTATTAAATATATTTAATTACCTCCATTTATTTGAAAGGATTATGTAATGATATTATATTATTGAGGGTATGTTTCTAATATAGTAAATATATTATATATATTTGCTATAGTTAAATAAGTTGTGAGAAAAATAATTTATAGAAAAGAAAATGATTGAATATATTTTTTATATGTTTTTAAAGAAAAAGAAATAAGTTTGTTTTAAAATAATATATATAATTATTTTAATATGATGAGATTAATACATTTAATTCATGAATACATCAAATGAGGTAATTTAAAGTAATTTATGAGATTAGTACATTAAATTTAGATATATTAAATATACAAGGTAAATTAAAATAATTTATGATATTAACTTATTTTAATATGGTGAAATTATTTCATTAAATAAATTAATTTCATTTAATGTATGGTTTCTATAACGACCCCAAATTTTAACAATCCAACTCTCGACATTGGTCGTTAACAATGCATCAAACTTCTGTTAATTAATCATTATTCGATGACATAATCATTAAAATGCAAAATAATTAGAAACTTTTCTATTGCAAACCGTGCTCATTCCCTAAACCTTCAACCTTTACATCTAAATTTCTTAGAGTCATGTTAATATTATGATTCGCCTTGTCGAACTTATCATAAAAGTTTATATCTCAATACAATCTTTACATCTCAAGCATAAATACATTTATCAAAACCTTAACATAGTTGAAGTAATAACTTCAACTAAACATTTAATCTTCATGCATCACATCTGATTCATGACATTCAATCAGCACATATCATTACCTTGAATCCTTAACCTGCAAAAGTAGTTATTTGCAAGAATGAGCTCGACAACTCAACAAAATCTGACAGTTTTCATGCATCACGTAGCACATAAGATCATGCTCAATTCATATATCATGATTATCATAATTCTAAACAACATAATTCATATGTTTAGCATATATATCTCATATTCATTCTATTATGCATATCATACATGCTGCTTTTCACATATCATATAAAGATCGAGTTCCATAACTCAATCAACTTAGTCATAAATTGACTTCCACAATTTAGAGCACATTATATGTAATTCAACATATTTATTGCAGATCAGATTTCAATTAATCAGTTATCAAGTTCATTTAGCAAATAGGAACTGAAAGACTTGCCTTGTGAGTTGATACAACTACCGCTACCTTCACTTCACGAACCCTACATAACGTATGACCACGCATACCAAACATCAATTATACATTCAAGACATATAATTAGTCATACCATTAAGGTAACTACAACCTACATTCTTCCTAAGCCTGTCTTATCCGTTTTCATCTGAAACTTGCAAATCTTGCTTTGTTTGGCGTAACAAACTTGATCATAGAAGGAATCAAGAGGTAATTTTTGTCTCTTGTTATGCTATATATAAAAACTATATGTTGGAATTGAAATATATAATTTGGAAGTCTGTGTTGGTATGAAATTGTAATCATACTAAATTGGTAAACCTCTGAATATGATATAGTACATGTTATAATAGTAAGGCAATAGAAGGGTGGAATGGAATTTTGAGTTCTGCAGTAGAAATCGTATTACAGAGTTTGTCCCAAAGTGGCGCGACTGCGCCATTTTCAAGTATAAAACCAGTACAGCCGCGCTGGTCTGCAGCATCTCAAGATGCTTTCCTTGTAAAGCTGAGCTTTTGAGCATATGTATTAGAGACTTTTAGATTCTAACATGTGTCTTATAAAGTGTCCATTATGGCTATGCGTGAATTGACCTAGCTTAGCATGGTTAGTTTAAGTTTTTGAATGAAAACTAAGTTATTTTGAAAAGAAAACTTGATGCAAGTGAAGTGGGTATCAAATCTGGTATACACTTCTTTGATATATAATGTATGATCTGTAGAAGAGTCCTAGCATGATGCTTTATAATCAGGGCGATGAAAATTCCAATTCTGGACCTAGAAGGGAGTAGCGCGGTCGCGCCACTCCCAAGCTTAAATGCAGCGCGGCCGCGCCGTGCTACAGAGTTGTCAAAAAGCTTTGCTTGTTTAACCAACCTTTGGGTTATATTTGTTTAAGTCCTATAAGCAAGAATACATGTCAAGTATAGTGTCTAGCATGTCCAAGTATAGAATGACTATGTCAAACGAAGAGTGAATAAGAAATTTCTAAATAAAAACAAAGAGTTTTCGAAAATAAAAGCAAGCTAGTATGTAAATGCAATTACATGATTTGTGTGTGACTGAGTATAGAATATATCTATGATCAAGTTTGTTATGCTAAACAAAGCAAGATTTGCAAGTTTCAAATGAAAACGGATAAGACAAGCTTAGGAAGAATGTAGACTGTAGTTACCTTAATGGTATGACTAATTATATGTCTTCAAAGTATAACTGATGTTTGGTATGCGTGGTCATACGTTATGTAGGGTTCGTGAAGCGCAGGTAGTGGTAGTTGTAATCAACTCGCAAGGCAAGTCTTTCAGTTCCTATTTGCTAAATGAACTTGATAATTGATTAATTGAAATCTGATCTGCAATGAATATGTTGAATTACGTATAATGTGCTCTAAATTGTGGAAGTCAATTTATGACTAAATTGATCGAGTTATGGAACTCGATCTTTATATGATATGTGAAAAGCAATATGTATGATAGGCATAATAGAATGAATATGAGATATGCTAAACATATGAATTATGTTGTTTAGAATTATGATAATTATGATATATGAATTGAGCATGATCTTATGTGCTACGTGATGCATGAAAACTGTTAGATTTTGCTGAGCTGTCGAGCTCATTCTTGTAAATAATCACTTTTGCAGATTAAGGATTCAAGGTAACGATATGTGCTGATTGATAGCATGAATCAGATGTGATGCATGAAGATTAAATGTTTAGCTGAAGTTATTACTTAAACTATGTTAAGGTTTTGATAAATGTATTTATGTTTGAGATGTAAAGATTGTATTGAGATGTAAACTTTTATAATAAGTTCGACAAGGCGAATCATAATATTAACATGACTCTAAGACATTTAGATGTAAAGGTTGAAGGTTTAGGGAATGAGCACGGTTTGCAATAGAAAAGTTTCTAATTATTTAGCATTTTAATGATTATGTCATTGAATAATGATTAATTAACAGAAGTTTGATGTATTGTTAACGACCGATGTCGAGAGTTGGATTGTTGAAATTTGGGGTCGTTACAGTTTCCATTTTTATGGAAAATATTTTTGGGATAATATTTTTGGTATAATAATTATTTTATTATGCACTAAGTACAAATGAATGTAATATATTAAATATATTATTTTGGGCTGAAAAGGGAGTAGTGCGGCCGCGCCACTCCCAAGCTAAAGACAAGCGCGACCGCGCTAGTCTACAGAAATAAAAGAGTAATGCCCAAGCAAAATTCATATCCTGCAAGAGTTCGTGAGTGTGCAAAGCAAGATCAGTGGGGAACAAGGAATTGAAGTGAGCAGCAGGGCTAGGTAATGAGCAAGTAAAATGAGTAGCCATCAAGAAGAAATTAGGCTATAAATAGCCAAACCAATACTCAGACTTCTTCATTCTATCTGAAGCATTCCTTTCTTTTATTAAAATCCAAATTGCTCAGTATAATGAATTAAGATAGTAACTAGAAGTTTTAAGGAAGGATTGGGGTAAGTTAGAATCGAAGAATTTGATTGAATTCAAGCTAAACGAGGTAACCTATTTTATTTTTCAAGTTTTTCTAAATTCTGGAAATTCATAGAATTTGTTTATGTAATTTGTTGGAATTTAGATTAGAGCTTAGTTGTTGTTGTGCAGAGATATAAGGGGGTAATTTTCAGGCTTATAAGCTTTGAAGCTAAGCCAATTGGAATAGGATTCAAGCTCTGCAGAAGCAGATCACATTTTGAGTCTGTCGCGAAGTGGTGCGGCCGCGCCACTTCCAAGGCTAAAACCAACGCAGCCGCGCTGGTCTGTTAAACGAATATAGAGCTCCGGTGCCGCAGCACCAGTAACTAAGCATATTTGAGCGTCACAATGCCAAGGCCTACTCAATGAAAGAAGAGCTTGGGCGCGGCCGCGCCATTCCTAAGCTACTTCCAAGTGCGGCAGCGCCGGTTTGCTGATGTCCTAAAATGAAATTTTTAGAAGTCAAACTTTGAAGCATGTGTATTTAAGACCCTTAGAATTTAATATGAGTCTTATATGATGTCCAACATAGTTATGCATGAATCGACCTAGCTTAGCATGATTAGTTTAAGTTTTTAAATAAAAACCGAAATGCTTTGTAAAAGTAAAACTCGAATAAGGTCCCAAACTTAGTCTAAAGACCTCTAAGACCTGTGTGTGTATTGTATGATGCTTGTAAAAGTACCCCAACAAGGTCTTGATTGAACAGAGTTTAAATAACTCAGTTCTGGACCAAGCAGGGAGTAGCATGGTCGCGCCACTCCCAAGCTTAAATGCAGCGCAGTCGCGCCGCGCTGCAGAACTGTTAAGATGTTTTATATGTTATCTGAGTTTTGGAGCATGTTTGTTTAAAACTTATAAGCAAGAATACATGTCCAGTATGATGTTTAACATGTCTAAGTGTAGAATGACTATGTTGAGCGAAGATTGGAAAAGAAAAGTTAAAAGTTTTTAAAATGAAACCAATGAACGAGATATAGTCAATGTAATTGACGTATGTGCTTTGAATGAATGATTGACGTGTATCTATGTGTGTAAACCAAAACCATGTAGGTTACGCGAAGCGCATGTAGCTATAAGATGTAATCAACGCGCAAGGCAAGTTTTCCAGTTCTATTGTGTTTGTGGATTGTAAATGTTATGTGCATCTAGTATGAACTTGTTTCAATATGCATTATATGCAATAACTATTAATATTCAGTTGATGATTGTTCTACGTGAACTATATGATCTGAGAAATGTGAAGCATGAATATTATAAGACACGTATTAAGCATGAAGTATGTATAAAGTGTAAACCATGAAAAAGTATGCATTATGTAGAATTGTGTGCTACGTTAAACATGGTAGACTATTAGACTTGCTGGGCTGTCGAGCTCAACCTTGCAAAAGCACAACTTTTGCAGATTCAGGATGCAATGCCAGACTTTAGCTTTCAAGATGATAATGTCTAGAAGACGCATAGAGGAATGTTGTTTTCTTTAGTTAGAAATTTTATTGTATCAAGATGATGATGTACGATGTAAACTTGAAGTATTCAATTTATATATACAAAAAAGTGTTTCTTTTAAATCCTTTGCGATGAGTACTATTTAAATTACAGTGATATAATGATAATACTATATAAGAATGAATTCGAATATAGAATTAAATTGTATATACTCATATCTATTTCGGTATATATTCGTAAAGGTTATGATTCAGGAAACGAAAGTGAGTACGATATAAAGAAAAGAATTTTTAAAATATTCCGTGTTTTCAGCTGTTATTTAATTGTAATATGAGGTAAGGTTGACTCAAGATAGTATCGTACGCACCGAAATCGGGATAGAGAGAAGACTCGATTTTGGGGGCGTTACATTTGAGGATGCTCCCGGTAGAATTGACTAATCACTTCGATTGTGGGACTATATATATATATATATATATATATATATATATATATATATATATATATATATATATATATATATATCGGCTCGATCCATCTCTTTATTATTTATTTTGTACTACAAATAAAACACATAGTACTACATAATTCAAGAAATACTCTATTAATAGAAGTCCAATACATGATTAAAGACAAAAAAAATTGAAATAACATCAAATATTACCAATTCATGCTTCTTTTTCGGAATTGATTTAATGCCCAAAGTATGACCCACCAATAATTTTTTTCGATTCTCACTATTTTTTGTTGCTATTTTCTGCATTGCATGCACTTATAAATTAATAATAATATATAACAATAACTAAGAACTAATAGTACATAAAATTAGAATCAACACAACCTGTGCGTCATCAGTTAGCCAATAATAAACTAACGCAACCCATTGAGTAGGATTTACTCGATCATCGTTGATAGTATTCGCTATAGATTTGGCATGGTCGCCAGGCACAAAATTATTAGTCTTTAAGTTAGACTTCCAATCTCTCCACCTATTGTTCATGATAGCCATCAGTTTTCTTTTAGCATTGAGGTGATATGTGGTAAGTCGTTTTTACAACAAACAAATTTACGCATATATTAATTTACCTTCATAGTGCATAAAGTCAAATTCTATAAAGTGTTATGATTAATAACCTAGATTTCATCCCAAGCCCTTGTCTCGTTAGCCTCTGTCATATTGGACCATGTTAGAGTACTTATTGTCATATTCTGTGTTCTCCTCGTACTCTCATAACTTGTAGTATGGAGTCGATACCCATTTACCAAATAACCATCTCCTCTCCTATCTATCAAATTTAGGCCAAATGCAAGAGCTTTTACTTCCTTAGAAGCATCATTATTCACAGTCTCCATCTATAAAATGGTAGCGATATAATAAAATTCCATCAATTTATTATTAATAACCATTACAAAAGTATTCATGAAATTACGTTCACATATCGTAGTACTTACATAATTCTTAAACCAATAAGGAAATGAAAGTAGTATGCACACAAGCCAATCATATTTGATATGATTAAGCATATACTTTGTAATCTTATTCATTTATTAATAAAAGCGTTAAAGGCATTTTATATTATCTACATTGTGCTGTTATTTAAAATGTGATAAACCCATAGTTTTAAGCAATGCTTCTAGAATCATGATGGTGATCATACTAATGAGATATAAATTCAAGATAGCTCACAAACTAAAATTGTTTCTAATCGTTGGATTACTAAAAAGGGGATTACTGAATCCGGATAGATTAATACATATGTTGCTTGCTCTTATGAAGGGGATGATTGATCTCATAATCATTTGTGTGGAGACACTAAAGCATGTATGTAGGTGCTTATTGGAGAATAAGTTCACTGAACATGGCTCGCTAAGGAATACCTAATGGAGTTTTACTCGTCTGTCAATAGGAATTCCTCTAATGATAGTAGTACAAGTGATCCTTGAACTTGAGATCATCATAGTATCTTGTGCATGATGAAGTATACTTTGACATGTCCCTTAAGACCTTTAAGGTATATCAAAGGGTATGATTGAGTATAATAAATTGTACATGGAGATAGGTGAATTAATGATCAACAAAGAATCTACCACGTCTAGTAAAAGATGTAAATGTCCTATGTGATTCAATAAATGACAACTCAGTAGTCCTTGGCCAAGGCATAATGAAATTGGAAAGGAGTTTCTAATTTGCATTATTTAGAGTTGTGCATTTGGGAATCGAAATACATATAATTAAATAAAATAAGACTTGACAGTAAATCCATATCTTATATTTAATTGGGACATTGTATAGTAGAAGGATTGAATTGTAAGGTAACTATGCACTGAAAGGTTCTTTCTTGATTAATGTTGAAATCTATATTATCTAGAAAGTCGTTGATCGCTAAGGGGGCTTACCCTTATTGTAGAATAAATATTATTAATTAAATAAATTAAATAGTTTAATTTATTTATTTAAATAAGATTAGAATTGTTCTAATTAATTTATTCACAACCGGTTTAATATAGAGAACCTAAAGGCTCACACCGCAAAAGAAAAATATTTATTTAAGAAGTAAATGACATAATTGCAATAATAAGTTAAGTATATTTAATTTAATCTATGGAGATAGAATAAATTAAATAGCTTAATATTTATTATTTAATATTTTTAAAATATTAAATATAAATTAATAAGAGGAGTCTTTTTATTATTATTACTATTACTATTATTTAATTTCTAATATGGATTGAGAATTAATTAATAGAAGTACTCTCTCATGCATTCTTAATTGGATTAGGAGTATAATTAATTAAAGGAGTTTAATTAGAATAAAAACCCTAATCCTAAATAGTTTAGGGAAGGGTTTTCCTTCATCTATGAATAAGAGAAGTCTTATAATAGATTGGGGTTACACACTCTTGCATTAGATTGTGAAGAGTACTAGCAATTTTTATAGTGATAGAAACTAGGGTTTTGTCAACACCCAACTTCTTGAATACCTATTCTTCCTTGGTAGATCACCTCTAGAGGCCAAACACTTGGGTGGCTAACGTTGATCAAAGGAATAAATCTCATCCGTAGAATTTAAGGAGAACGCGAAGGAATTGGAGGTGAACTTATACCTGAGAAAGCTTTGATTCACGAGGGTATAATTCTCTATCTCTTCGTTATTTGATAATTGAACACAAGGAAAGATAATGGTGATGGTTTGTATTAAAAAATTTAAAATTCGTTTTATTACGCTTCTGCTTCATGTATGTAATTTGATTGCATGCTTGCGTAATATACAAACTTAACATTGGTATCAAAGCCTAATCCTTGTGTAAACTTTTAAGTTTGATGATTACATGTATGAATTGATATACGATACGATCGGATTTTTGGGCAGAATGTTTTTTTCCTGAAATCTGCATCGCGGCGCGGCCACGCCGCTTCTAGTTCATTTTGGAGCGCGGCCGCGCCCGACCCCAGGAATCGTTTCTAGGGGTGCAGCGCGGCCGCACCGCTCCTAGTTCAATTTGGAGCACGGTCGCGACGGTATGCAGAGTTTGAATTTTTTTTATTTTTCTCAATTAACATAAATGGTTTATTTAATTGATAAAAGTTTAAAATAAAGATATTTATTTTATCTGAAATATGATATTAGATTGCTAAAATTAAAGGAGTTTAATTTGGATTTGATTTTTTGATCAAAATAAAAGAGTTTATTTTGTTTCAAAAACTAAGTATTAGTAAAACTTTTGCCCATTAATTAATATCAATGCATATGTGGAATGTTTATATTATTCATGAGATGAATGTTATTTATTGATGCATATGGAGATATGTATGATAATAAATGGGATTGATTATGGACTATTGACCAATGTGTGATTGAATTTATTTTAGAGGATGCTTGAATGAATGGGCTTTTATAAATGGGGTCTGCGTACCTCGTCTTCTCTAATTTTTCTTAATGTAAATTCTATCTCCCTCCTATGTACTTCCCTTTGACTTGCTGATCAAGGTTTCTATTTATTATAAATAGTTTATGTAATAGGATTAGTTACAATTATTTTGAAGAATTGGAGACCAAGGAGCAAGGAGCGTTTGAAGACTCGTTTGTAATGAAGCCCGAGTTTAAATGTAATAGTTATATTTAAATTTAATTCTTGCACCCTAGGTTTGACCTTTTGGTTCACTTGGTGGCTCTAGTGAACCAAACTAAAATAAAAGTCCATAATAAATTCGGGTAGAATATAGTATTCTATATGTGCATGATTACTATATATATTATATATTATCCAACACGCTTCGCATGTTAATTAATATGACGCGTATTTTATATATATATGTGCATGCGCGCTAAACAAGATGAGACAAATAATAACAAATCCCTCAAAGAAATTATATTAAGTCCTAAGCGTTCAAAGATATTTAGAATATCGAACGTCGCCTTCTAGCATGGTAAAGCGATAGAGTATTAAACATTTAATATGAGTTTGTTGTGTCACACAAGGCAAGCATTAAATATTTAAGATGTTGCTTTATCACATTCGATGCTTATAAATAGACTAAACGATGTTGTTTTGTTGTGTCACACAAAGGACAGTATTTTTCTTTCGAATATATGGAAGTGCTAAGTTGGACTTAACTTAGATAATTTTGATTCGGATGTGTCACACTTGATCAAAATAATTTAAGAGGCAAAATACAAGGGGTTATATAGTGATGTAATTGACAATAGTTGTCTACCTATTTATTTATATATCGTTTGTTGTGTCACACAAGGCTATATACATTTGAAATGAGATCTTTATTCTCACTAGCAAATCTTTATTTAGATTTGTTGAACTATATAAAGAGGATAATATAGTTTGATGAAAATAGTGAGAGATACCAATTTAAAATAAAGACCTAATTTATTTTGGTAATTAATAAAATGAATGTATGCTAAAATGTTGTCTATTTCACATGCAGAATTTAAAAATGTCAAATTCACTATCACTGCGTAGCATACTTGATGCTAACAAATTGACCGGACCGAATTACACAGACTGGTAAGGAATCTGAGAATTGTTCTCATTGTTGAAAAGATTTCTTATGTCCTAAATTCGCCTGTCCCTTCAAATGTTGCGGAAACAGCCTCTGAGAAAGAGATTGCTACTTTCAGAAAGTGGCAAGATGATGCAATCATGGCTCAATTCATCATGTTCGCATCCATGAGTAACGAGCTTCAGCGTCAGCACGAAACTATGGATGCTCCTACTATATTGCTGCACCTCAAGGAGTTGTATGGTGAGCAAAGTAGGACTGCTAGATATCAGATATCTAAGGAGCTCTTCCAATCTCGGATGACCGAGGGCACTACCGTTGAGACTCATGTCCTAAAGATGATCAATCTGATTGAACAACTTGGACAACTAGGGTTCGTGATGGATGGGGAGTTAAGTCAAGATTTGATCTTACAGTCACTCCCGGACACCTTCTCACAATTTGTTGTGAATTTTCACATGAATAAGTTAGACGTCAGCTTGCCTGAGTTACTTAACATGCTGAAAAATTCTAAAGGTCACCTCTTATCTAACAAGAACCAAGTCTTACTAGTGGATAATTCTTCCAAGAAAAGGAAGAGGCCCAAGGTATCTTCTAAAAAGAGAAAAAGAAGAAGGCTAAGGGCATGGCGAAAGAAAAGGATAAAAAGAAAGCTAATCCTGATAGTAAAGGAATTTGCTACCATTGTAATAAGTCGGGACACTGGAAGAGGAACTGCAAGCAGTATCTTGTGGACTAAAAGAAGCTTGGAGAAGCTTCGACTTCCGATCTAGGTTTGTTCATGATTGAAATTAATTTTTCTGAAAGTCAAAATTCTACTTGGGTATTGGATATCGGCTGTGGTTCTCACATATGTAATAATATGCAGGGACTAAGCAGAAGTAGAAAGCTGAATAAGGATGAAGTCGTCCTACGAGTGAAAAATGGAGCAAAGGTTGCTGCATTAGCTGTAAGAACTTGTCGTTTAGCACTGTCTATGGGTAAGTCCATTAGTTTAAATAATTATTATTATGTTCCAACACTCATTAGAAGCATTATTTCAATTTCTGTATTGGATATGGATGGTTTTGATATTATAATAAAGAACAATAGTTGTTCTATTTATAATAAAAATGTTTTATATGATGTTGGCAATTTACTAAATAGACTTTACAAACTTGACTTGCATGAAAATATACTTCAAATTGAACAAACTAAGAAAAGAAAAATAGATGATGTTAATTATACCTTTATGTGGCACTGTAGACTTGGTCATATCAATGAAATAAGATTAACCAAGTTGCATAAAGATGTGCTTTTAGAGCTATCTGATTACGAATCATATTCAACTTGTGAATCCTATCTCATGGGTAAGATGACTAAATCTCCTTTCAGTGGAAAAAGAGAAAGAGTTACAGAGTTGTTAGCGTTGGTACACACAAATGTGTGTGGACCTATGATAACGACTGCACGAGGAGGGTATTCTTATTTTATTACTTTTAGTGATGATCATTCTAGATTTGGATATGTGTATTTAATGAAATACAAATCTGAATCGTTTAAAAAGTTCAAAGAATTTAGAAGTGAAGTAGAAAAGCAAACTGGTAAGAGTATTAAGATTCTTCGATCGGATCGAGGAGGGGAATACTTAACCAATGAGTTTCTCAATTGTCTCAAAGAAAATGGTATAATCTCACAATGGACTCCACCAGGGACGCCACAATTGATTAGTGTATCTAAAAGAGAAATCGTACCTTGTTGGACATGGTGCGGTCCATAATGATTTTTACCGAAATTTCAATATCCATCTAGGGTTATGCCCTAGAAACGGCTACATATCTACAAAATAAGGTAACCTAAAAAATCTAGCCCCAAGACTCCATAAAGGTTATGGATAGGGAGGATTCCTAGTCTTAAGTATGTTAAGATAAGGGGTTGTCCAGCTTATGTGAAAAGGTTTCAAAGATAAGTTTGGGACAAAATCTGACAAGTGCAGGTTTGTGGGATGTCCTAAAGAAAGTTTACGGTATTATTATTATAATCCTACACGTTGCCTTCTTGGATAAAAGTGTTTATAATTGAAGGAGCTAGTGGGAGGGTAGTTCAAGAACCACAAAGCACTTTAAGTCAAACCGAGGAACCTATAGATAGACCTATTGTACCACAATCGAGTCATAAATCTGGAAGAGTACCGAAGATACCTAGGAGGCATGGATTCATCATAGAGGATGATGATGAGGTACGCATCATAGAGGATGATAATCCAGTTATATACGATGAGGCTATGAGTAGTGGATACTCAGAGAAGTGGCAGATGCCCATAAAATTCGAAATGGACTCAATATATGAGAACCAAGTATGGACTCTGATTACTCCACTAAGAGGCATAGTGCCTATAAAGTGAAATTGAGTCTTTAAGAGAAAGACTAGTACAAATGGCAAGGTAGAGACCTATAAGACCGGACCTGTTTAAAAGGTTTCAAATAAAGTCAAGGAGTTTACTGTGATAAAACCTTATTATAGGGTAATGCTCAAGTCCATTCGAATTTTTCTTGTGATTGCAGCTTATTATTACGAAATCTGGCAAACGGATGTGGAGACGTCCTTCCTCAATGAAGATTTGAGGAGAATATATGTATGATATATCCAGAGGAATTTATTTCAAAGGTTAAAGTAAATCGTGTGTAAGCTACAATGATCCATTTATGGATTGAAGTAAGCTTCTCAAAAATGGAAAATTTGTTTTGATGAGACAATCAAAAGAGTTTAATTTTATCAAAAACAAGAATGAACTTACTGGGTACAAAAGGGTCAGTGGGAGTGTTGTGACATTCCTAGTATTATATGTTGATATACTACTGATAAGGAATGACACACCAATGCTACAATCAGTAAAGATAAAATTGTCTAAACATTCCTCCATGAATGACTTGGGAGAAACATCCTATAAATTGGGGATATAAATCTATATAGATAAATTTAAAAGGATGTTTGGCTTAACCCAAGGATCGTATATTCATTCGATATTAAAGGCGTTTAGCATGACAAACTCCAAGAGAGGTTTTATGATGATGAGCTATGAAGTGTATCTCTCTAAAATTGTCCCCAATTAAAAGAGAGATCGCATGAGTTACTATCATGTATGCAATGAATATACAAGGCCTGATGTTGATTAGTCATATTCTGGAGAAGATCACTGTAAGACTGTGAAAAACATCTTTAAGTACCTAACCAATATTGAGGATGTGATCATGATACATGGTGGGTCTGAATAAAACTAGAGGGCTGAACACACTCAAGTTTTTCAGACTGACCAAGATGATAACAAATCCACTTTAGGGTAAATCGTTACCTTGAATGGTGGTACAGTGAATTAAAAAAGTTCCAAACAGCAAAGAGTTGCTGGTTTAGTGACAAAGACTAAGTATATAGCTGTAAGTGAAGCTGCAAGTTGATTGTTTGGATGAAAAGTTCATCACAAAAGTAGGAATAGTTCCTAAGTCTCATCTTGGATTCAAACATGTGTTGCAGTACTTTCATTTGATTAGTATAATCATTGAAAGAGGAGAAGTCACTATAGAGATAGTGGACTCTCAAGAACAACATTGCAGATCCATTTATTAAAGTTTTAGCTCAATAACAGTTTGATCGCCACTTAGAGAAGATGGGTATTAGATACCATGACGATTGACTTTAGTTCAAGTGGGATATTGAAAGTAGTATGCACACAAGCCAATCATATTTGATATGATGAAGCATATGCTTTGTAATCTTATTCATTTATTAATAAAAGTGTTAAAGGCATTTTATATTATCTACATTGTGTTGTTATTTAAAATGTGATAAACCCATAGTTTTGAGCAATGCTTTTAAAATCATGATGGTGATCATGCTAATGATATCTAAATTCAAGATAGCTCACAAACTAAAATTGTTCCTAATCGTTGGATTACTAAAAAGGGGATTACTGAATCCGGATAGATTAGTACATACGTTGCTTGCTCTTATGAAGAGATGATTGATCTCATAATCATTTATGTGGAGACACTAAAGCATGTATGTAGGTGCTTATTGAAGAATAAGTTCACTGAACGTGGCTCGCTAAGGATTACCTAATGGAGTTTTACTCGTCTGTTAATAAGAATTCCTCTAGTGATAGTAGTACAAGTGATCCTTGGACTTGAGATCATCATAGTATCTTGTGTATGATGAAGTATACTTTAATATGTCCCTTAAGACCTTTAGGGTATATCAAAGGGTATGATTGGGTATAATAAGTTGTACATGGAGATAGGTGAATGATCAACAAAGAATCTACCACGTCTAGTAAAAGATATAAATGTCCTATGTGATTCGATAAATGACAACTCGGTAGTCCTTGGCCAAGGCATAATGAAATTGGAAAGGAGTTTCTAATTTACATTATTTAGAGTTGTCCATTTGGGAATCGAAATACATATAATTAAATAAAATAAGACTTGACAGTAAATCCATGTCTTATATTTAATTGGGATATTGTATAATAGAAGGATTTAATTGTACGGTAACTATGTACTGAAAGGTTCTTTTATGATTAATGTTGAAATCTATATTATCTAGAAAGTCGTTGATCGCTAAGGGGGCTTACCCTTATTGTAGAATAAATATTATTTAATTAAATGAATTAAATAGTTTAATTTATTTATTTAAATAAGATTAGAATTGTTCTAATTAATTTATTCACAACCGGTTTAATATGGAGAAGCTAAAGGATCACACCGCAAAAGAAAAATATTTATTTAAGTAAATGGCATAATTGTAATAATAAGTTAAGTATATTTAATTTAATCTATGGAGATAGAATAAATTAAATAGCTTTTTATTATTGAATATTTTGAAAATATTAAATATAAACTAATAAGAGGAGTCTTATTATTATTATTATTATTATTATTATTATTATTATTATTATTAGTATTATTATTATTATTACTATTACTATTATTTAATTCCTAATAGGGATTGAAAATTAATTAATAGAAGTACTCTCTTATGCATTCCTAATTAGATTAGGAGTATAATTAATTAAAGGAGTTTAATTAGAATAAAAATCCTTAATCATAAATAGTTTAGGGAAGGGTTTTCCTTCATCTATAAATAAGAGAGGTGCATTAGATTGTGGAGAGTACTAGCAATTTTCATAGTGCTAGAAACTAGGGTTTTGCCAACACCCAACTTCTTGAATACCTATTCTTCCTTAGTGGATCACCTCTAGAGGCCAAACACTTGGATGACTAACGTTGATCAAAGGGAGAAATCTCATCCGTAAAATTCGAGGAGAACGCGAAGGAATTGGAGGTGAACTTATATCTGAAGAAGCTTTGATTCACGAGGGTATAATTCTCTATCTCCTTCGTTATTTGATAATTGAACATAAGAAAAGATCATGGTGATGGTTTGTATTAAAAAATTTAAAATCCATTTTATCACCCTTCCGCTTCATGTATGTAATTTGATTGCATGCTTGTGTAATATACAAACCTAACAGGAAATTCATTTTTCTTAGCATTGTCAATTTCCCTTAGAGTCGATTTTTGCTTACACTTTCCACGTCATAACATATACGAATCTTGCCAAATACTACTAAAAATATTTAAAAAATAATTTTTTTTTGTTATAGCTATATAACAAAAGTAATTAATATTTCGAACAATAAATGTCATTCTTTATTTACTCACCTTAGATATGTCTCAACCTCATTACAATTGAATAGTACATGCAGGTGTCCACTCTTGACATCATCGCCACATAGTGAACAATCTTTTGGGGCATTAAGAAATCGACCTATGTTTTTGAATACGGAGAGACTTGATTCACCTTCTTCGTATCCAGCTTCATTTCTTCCAACTCGATTCCATGTATCATTATTCTGACTCAAATATCTTAAGCAAACTGTAACACATTCTTCAGCAATATACCCTTCTACAATTGACCCTTCTGGACGACTTCTATTGCGAATATACTCTTTTAACTTGCCCATGTATCTTTTAAAAGCCCACATTTTTCAATATTTCACATTTCCAGCTATCCTCGCCTCTTCAGCAAGGTGGACACACAAATGTATCATTATATCATAGAAAGCAAGAGAAAAGACCTTCTCAAGCTTGCAAAATATTAATGGGATTTTCTTGTTCAATCGTTCATAATCTTCTGATGTGTTATAATTGGAACATAATTCTCTAAAGTAGTTATAAAGTTCAATTATCATTGAGCAGACATGTCGAGGTAAGTTGGTACCTCGTATTGCTATTGGAAGTAATTGTTGGATTAAAATATGGCAATCGTGGCTTTTAAGACCTGAGATCTTGCCCCCCTTCAAATTGACACAACGTGAAATATTTGAAGCATATCCATCAGATACCTTAACATTTTTCAACACTTATAAGAAATCATGTCTTTCTTTCTTAGACATTAAGTAGCTTGCAGCCGACAAAAGGTACTTTGAATCGCTTGCTTGCACAAGTTTTGGATGTAGCTTGGGAGCTGTCATTTAACACTCTTAAATTAACCTCACTTCCTATTCTCAAATTCAACAATTAGCACAGTAGTAAGCAAGGATCGATCCCACAGGGAGTACGTGTTTTAAAATCTACTCAATGACAAAAGATGGGGGTTTTGAAAATCAATTATCTAACTAAACAAAATCAAGTAATAAGCTTGACCAATAAATAAACAAGTTCAGTTCTTTAGTTCAGATCCACCAAATCACAGTAATTAATCAACCAAATTATTATTATTTACCCTTCAATGAAACTATTAGCCTTAGATAGCAATAAGTTCCGCTATTTGAAATTCTCCTTAGATATTCACTGAATAAAACAAGCTCTTTACCAGATTCTAACTATCATATAACCTAAAACAAGCTCTTTAGATTTAATATGACAGCAACATTAAGAACTAGAGAATTAGGCTAATTCAAGTAATAAACACACAAGCTCGATTTATTTAACTTGCTTCTTGATAACCTTAGTAATAATCAAAAGTTCTGACACAATCAATATTACTAATTGCTACTGGTGACAAGGAATACTATCAATTACACGTAATAATACTCCTTAATCTAGCAGATGTTAATGATCAAACTAATCCAATTGGCCATATTAAATTAATGAAATCAATTAGCATGCAAACAATTGAAATAGATTATCAGAATAAGTTTCATGCAAGAAGGAATAAAGAATAAAACTTGATTAATCAATTACTTGTAAATAAGGTTTCACCTCCCTTTAGAACTGAAAGTAAGAGTTTAGCCTGACATGCCTTCAATCTCCTCCAATTAGGGTTACAATTGTAGTTGTCAAGATCTCTTTAATAATAAACTAAAAACATCAATTTATAATCCTAAGATAATATCCTAAGTCTCTAAGAATTAAGAATCCAATCTGAAATAGAAATCCTCAAGAATTACAAAAAGTCAAAGCTGGTCAAACTTGGTCAACGCCGCCTTTCTCACCGGGGCGAGAAATTTGTTCTTCAGTTTCTCGCCGGGCGAGAAACTCCAGAGAAGTTTACGCCGGGGCGAGGTCTGGCAGAGGCTGGGGCGAAAACGGACAGAGGCTTCCTCGCTGGGGCGAGAAAATCTAGTACAAAGTTCTCGCCGGGGCAAGAACCTCAAATTTTCCAATTTTTCAACTTTTTCTCGTTTTAGCTCCGATTTTTAATCTTTTTCCACTTTTGACCCTGAATTCTCCTGAAATCAATAAACAACCTAATAAGTGCATATACACAATAAAACATGCAATAAACTAAATATAAAGGAATAAAAATAAATGAATATTATGCACTTATCAAATTCCCCCACACTTTATCTTTACACGTCCTCGTGTAAACTAAAACAAAAGTTATATTGAAATCATTTGAATTCTATTCAACTAAACTCTCAAAGGTTCAAATTCAATTAGCATCCATGAATACTAACACCAATCAACAGAAATTTGTTCAATACTTCATCAATCAACTAATAACAATAACCTCATCATTCCCCACTGAACATCTCTAAATCAAATTGAAACCACATAAGCATCTCCTATGATGAACACAGATACTCAACTCAGTTTGTATGGAACAACAACCGTGCACACTGACTCAAAACCAGAACATGTTTTTTTTCCTGCCATTCATTTTTCTTCATTCAGGTGAATGCATTTTATGCTCTATTTCACCTTTCTCATTCTTTTCTTAAGTTAGTGCATTTTATGCTCCATCTCACTTTTCTTCTCACCAACGAGTGCATTTTACGCTCCATCTCGCTGCACGTGTTTATAAGTGAGTGCGTTTTATGCTCCATCTCAACCCACCACATGTCTTCCTTTTGAGACAAAAATGTTTTTTTTTTCAAATTTCCAATATTCTAATTTTGTCTTCACATGGTCCTGGAAACAAGATAAGCAGTTACACAGTTCTAAATCATGAGATCAGCGCACAAAGTCAACTCCACAACTAACTCAGTCAAGTAAACATGTATCTCAAACTCAAGTACTCATACAATACCAACTCAATCTAAATCAGTTAACTATGGGTCCTAACTTCATTATCATCATTTATCAATTAATTTTCGCATCAATCAAATTCTATCAATGGCATCAATCTTCATTCTAAAACGAAAAACCTTTGAAAACTTGACCAAATAAAATCTCAAGCAAATTTTTACACAGATAAGCACCATTGGATCATAATCTCCTAGAGTAAACCTAAATAACCTAAACCCCTCCCCCACACTTAAACCTTACATTGTCCCCAATGTAAGACAATCATGCAAAGATGAAGTAACTACTATCTAATATGCAACTAAAAAAACTAAAAAGGAAAGGGGTAGAAGAATCAAATCTGAATCTTGGGTTGCCTCCCAAGCAGCTGCCCTTGTTTATTGTCATCGGCTCGACATCCTTCATTTTTTCACTCCGTATCCATTGGATCCTCGAGATTCATCACCTCAATATTTCCCACTTGAAAACACTCATGAAAGGGTTTCAACCTGTGTCCATTCACCGTAAAAACTTTTCCTGTACTTGGGCTCTGAATTTCAGTTGCACCATGAAGAAAAATATTAGTAACAACAAAAGGTCCTACCCATCTAGATCTCAACTTACCCGAAAATAATTTGAGCCTGGAATGGTAAAGGAGAACTTTTTGCCCAACAACAAAGTTCTTTCGAATGAGCCTGCTATCATGAAAAGCTTTTGTCTTCTCCTTGTATATCTTAGAACTCTCATATGCATCGTTCCTTAATTCTTCCAATTCCTGCAACTATAGCTTCCGTTGTTCACTAGCCTTGTCCATCTCGATATTGCATTGCTTGATTGCCCAGAAAGCTCTATGTTCTAGTTCAACAGGTAAGTGACATGCCTTCCCATATACTATCCTGTAAGGTGACATGCCGATTGGGGTTTTGTACGCCGGTCTGTAAGCCCAAAGTGCATCCTCCAACCGCAAACTCCAATCCTTCCTGTTAGGGTTGACCACCTTCTCTAAAATGGATTTGATCTCTCTATTAGAAACCTCAGCTTGGCCATTACTTTGGGGATGGTAGGATATAGAAACTTTATCCAAAATGTTGTATTTCTTCAATAGCGCATCTAGCATCCTATTACAAAAATGCATACCCCTATCACTGATAATGGCCCTTGGTGTTCCGAACCTGCAAATATGTTAGTCTTGACAAAATCTGCAACAGTTTTAGAGTCATCAGTCCTGGTGGCTTTTGCTTCCACCCATTTAGAGACATAATCAACGGCTAACAAGATATACAAATTACCAAAAGAAATAGGAAAAGGACCCATAAAATCAATACCCCAAACATCAAAAATTTCAACAACTAAGATGGGAGTTTGTGACATTTGATTCCTATGTGTTATATTACCGGTTCTTTGGCAATTCTCACATGCTTTACAAAACAGGAAAGAGTCTTTGAATAGGTAAGCCAATAAAAACCACTCTCCAAAACTTTATGAGCAGTCCTCTTAGGTCCAAAGTGTCCTCCACAAGCATATGAGTGACAAAAAGTGAGAATAGATAGGAACTCATGGTCGGGTGCACATCTTCTAACAATTTGGTCAGAGCAAAATTTCCACAAATATGGGTCATCCCATACATAATATTTAGCATCGCTCTTGAGTTTTTCTTTTTGGGCTTTAGAATAACCATCCGGCATATGTTGACTAACAAGGTAATTGACAATGTTTGCAAACCATGGTAATGCTGTATCAATTTTAAACAAATACTCATCTGGGAAAGAATCCTATAATGGTAGTGTATCTTCAACCCGTAGTAGTCTACTCAAGTGATCTGCTACCATGTTTTCAGCTCCCTTCTTGTCATTGATCTCTAGGTTGAACTCTTGCAACAACAAAATCCAACGTATGATTCGAGACTTTGAGTCCTTCTTTGTCAGCAAGTACCTAAGAGCAGCATGATCAGAATAGACAATCACTTTAGTACCAAGTAAATAGGATCTAAACTTGTCTAAAGCAAATACAACTGACAACAATTCTTTTTCAGTTGTAAAGTAATTGATTTGAGCAACATTTAATGTCCTAGAAGCATAGTATATGGCATGTAAAACTTTGTTAACCCTTTGCCCTAAAACAGCTTCGACTGCATAGTTGCTAGCGTCACACATGATCTCAAAAGGCAAGTTCCAGTTAGGTGGCTAGATGATAGGTGTTGAGGTTAAAAGCTTCTTCAATGCGTCAAATGCTTCCTTGCACTCATCATTGAACTAGAACTGCACATCTTTTTGCAGTAACTTACATAGTGGCAAAGCTAGCTTGGAAAAGTCCTTGATAAATCTTCTATAAAAACCTGCATGGCCAAGAAAAGATCGAATCTCCTGCACATTTGCAGGTAAGGCAAAGCAGTAATGATTTCTATTTTAGCTTTATCAACTTCTAATCCTTTAGCAGATACTACATGACCAAGTACTATACCTTGTTCTACCATAAAGTGACATTTTTTCCAATTTAGAACAAGGTTAGTTTCCAAACATCTGTCAAGAACTTTAGTTAAGTTCTCTAAGCATGCATCCAACGAGTCACCATGGATTGTAAAGTCATCCATAAAAACCTCTATACAACTTTCAAGAAGATCAGAAAATCTACTTACCATGCACCTTTGAAAGGTACCTGGTGCATTGCATAGTCCAAAAGACATCCTCCTATAAGCAAATGTACCGAAAGGGCATGTGAAGGTAGTCTTGTCTTAATCGTCTGGGGAAATTACAATCTGGTTGTACCCTGAAAATCCATCCAGAAAACAATAGTAAGTATGGTCAGCCAATCTCTCTAACATCTAATCAAATAAAGGGAAGAGGGAAATGGTCCTTTCTTGTGACTGCATTTAATTTTCTGTAGTCAATACAGACTCTCCACCCTGTTTGCATCCTTGTTGGCACCAACTCATTGTTATCATTCTGAACGACAGTGATCCCAGATTTCTTAGGAACGACCTGGACTAGACTCACCCATTGGCTGTCTGAGATTGGGTAGATAATACCTGCATCTAACAACTTCAGAAATTCTTTCTTTACTACCTCCATCATGGGTGGGTTCAATCTCCTTTGAGCATCTTTGGTAGGTCTCGCTCCTTCCTCCAACAGGATTCTATGCATACAAACAGTCGGGCTTATTCCCTTGATATCTGCAATTGTCCATCCAAAGACTGTTTTGTGATCCCTTAGAATCCGTAACAGTTTCTCCTCTTGTGCTTGGGTCAAATTATTAGCAATTATTACAGGTAATGTGTCATTCTCCCCAAGATATGCATACTTCAAATGGGCTGGAAGAGGTTTCAACTCCAAAATAGGTTCCTGTTCAACAGAAGGTAATAATTTAGTATGAGACATAGGTAGCTGAATGGACAATACTACCCCTTTATCTGTAATTTTTGGCAAAGAATGTAGTGCTGCCACAGTTTCCTTTAACTCTTGTTCTTGCTCATAATCTCCTTCTTTTCCTAACTCCAAGCTTTGTGTGATGGCAACCTCCAAGCTATCCTTGTGCAAATGGTCAAAAGATTGTTGTACTAAAGAATCATACACATCAATAGCGTAAACAAGATTAATGTCACTAGGGTACCTCAATGCCTCATATATATTAAATTGAATCTTTTCACCATCAAACTCCATGGTGAGGGTCCCGTTGTGAACATCAATCATTGTTCTTGCTGTTTTAGGAATGGTCTTCCTAGCAAGATGTGAGCAGGATTTGAGGATTTATCGTCCTCCATGTTTACTATGTAGAAATCTGCTGGAAAAATCAACTCATTCACCTGTACCAATACATCCTCAATTACCCCTTCGGGGTAAGTGTTAGTTCTATCAGCCAATTGTATGATAACACCAGTTTGCTTAAAAGGTCCTAGATTTAGAGAAGCAAAAATAGATAGTGGCATGACATTTATGGATGCTCCTAAATCTAGCATAGCTTTTTCAAATCTGATGTTGCCAATTTTACAGGGAATGGTAAACATGCCCGGATCTTTACATTTTGGGGGCATTTTCCTTTATAAGACTGTAGATACATTTTCCCCTACAGTAATCTTTTCATCATCTTTGAGCTTTCTTTTGTTAGTGCACAATTCCTTTAAAAATTTTGTGTACCTGGGCACTTGTTTGATTGCATCAATTAAAGGAATGTTTACCTCAACCTTCCTAAAAGTCTCAAGAATCTCCTTTTCTTGTTCATCTTTCCGTGAGGTTCTAGGATTCCTGGGTGGAAAAGGTAAAACATTAGTCTTCAAAGGAATAGATGGGTTAAGAGGTACCTGAGGTATTGTGGTTTTTTCCTTGGTTCTTCCTTCATCAAATTCTACAGTAGCTTGAGGAGTTGCTAACTGCTTTCCACTCTTCAATGTGATGGCACTGGCATTTTCCCTCGGGTTGACAATTGTTTGAGATGGCAATTTTCCTGTTCCTTGAGAATCCAGCCTTCCTACTGTAGTCGCAAGTTGCCCCACTTGGTTTCTTAAATCTTGCACTGACGTTCTAGTTTCCTGCTGGAACTGCTGAGTTTGGTTCATGAACTGCTGGGTTTGATTCATGAATGCCTTGAACATGTCTTTTATGGACGTTCCAAAACTTGTAGGGGCTGCTTGCTTGGGCTGATGTTGAGGTTGAGCCTGTTGATAGCTTTGCTGCCTAACTGGATAGACAGGTTGTGCAGGTAGTCGATTTCCTCCATAACTTAGATTGGGATGATCCCTCCACCTTGGGTTGTAGGTATTTGAGTAGGGATCATACTTTTTCGGTGGTTGTGGTTGGTAATTCCCCATTGCATTGGCTTGTTGTATAGCCTCGTCATCTTGCAAAGTTGGGCATGCATCTGTAGTATGACCTGATTGTAAACATATCCCACATGCCTTTGCAACTGGCATGCTCCCTGTAGCCAACTGTCTAACCATAGCAGTCAATTCCGCAATCTGTTGATCATGAGTACACGTGCTCACCTCATTTACCCTTGTTGGTGCATGACTTGCTCGTCTTCCATATTGTTATGAATTTGCAACCATATTTGCAATTAAATTCCTCGCAACTTCTGGGGTCTTGTCAACTAGAGCTCCTCCGCTTGCTGCATCTATCATACTTCTGTCCATTGGCACCAACCCTTCATAGAAATATTGTATCAAATGTTGGTCATCTATTTGGTGAGGTGGACAGCTTGAGCAGAGCTTTTTGAATCTTTCCCAATATTCGTAGAGTGTCTCCCCATTGAATTGCCTTATTCCACAGATCTCTTTCCTGATATTAGCCACTCTTGAAGCAGGGAAATATTTCTCCAAGAATAACTTCTTCATGTCATTCCATGATCGTATTGAACCTGATGGCAGGTAATACAACCAATCCTTGGCTAGATCCGCGAATGAGAAAGGGAAGGCTCTCAGCTTAATCTGTTCTTCGGTAATCCCGTGTGGCTTCATGGTAGAGCATACCATATGGAATTCTTTCAAGTGTTTGTACGGGTCCTCACCTGTAAGACCACGAAAAGTAGGTAACAAATGGATTAGTCCAGATTTAAGCTCAAACGCAGCATCTAAGGTAGGATATTCAATACAAATAGGTTGTTGATTTAAATTCGGAGTTGCCAACTCCTTTAAAGTCCTGTTATTGTTTTGAAGTGCCATCTCCTCTTCTTCTTCGGAATCAGTTGATGAGTGGTTGGCTAGTAATTCAAGTGCGATGTTTAATCCCGGTGATGGAGCACAATGTTCCTCTTGATCTGTAGTAGACTGTCGAGCTTTACGATTTTGCTTTCTCAGCCTTCTTGCAGTTCGCTCGATCTCTGGATCAAAATCTGTAACAACTTGGGAGGATCGAGTCATAAACTAAAAAAAAAATAATAAAAAAAAAACTGAATAGATAAAAACAATCGTTTTACTCCCCGGCAACGGCGCCAAAATTTGGGAGCTGTCGTTTAACACTCCTAAATTAACCTCACTTCCTATTCTCAAATTCAATAATTAGCACAGTAGTAAGCAAGGATCGATCCCACAATGAGTACGTGTTTTAAAATCTACTCAATGACAAAAGATGGGGGTTTTGAAAATCAATTATCTAACTAAACAAAATCGAGTAATAAGCTTGACCAATAAATAAACAAGTTCAGTTCTTTAGTTCAGATCCACCAAATCACAGTAATTAATCGACCAAATTATTATTATTTACCCTTCAATGAAACTATTAGTCCTAGATAGCAATAAGTTCTGCTATCTGAAATTCTCCTTAGATATTCACTGAATAAAACAAGCTCTTTACCAGATTCTAACTGTCATATAACCTAAAACAAGCTCTTTAGATTTAATATGATAGTAACATTAAGAACTCGATTAAGATAGGCGAATTAGGCTAATATCATAGGCTAATAAAGTAAACCGAGACACAAGCTCGATTTATTTAACTTGCTTCCTGAAACATTAGTATTATCATAGTTCTGACATAAATCCTTCAAGTTTGTTTGAAAGAATATTTACTAATTGCACACAATCAACTATTACGTAATTATTCTTTATTTAATCTAGTGTCACAAGGTTAATTATCTACCTACGGTGTTAATTACAATAATAAATTACTCCTTAAATCTTAGCCATGCCGATGAAATAGAAAGATCATACGATTCAACTCCAATGAAGGCCCATATTCTTAATTAATGAAATCAATTAGCATGCAAACAATTGAAATAGATTATCAGAATCAAGGCATAGACACTAAAAGAAACAAGAATTTTTGTCAAAACTTGATTAATCAATTACTTGATATGATTTTAAGGGAATTTAACTTCACTGAAATTAGTCAATGACAACAAGCCATCATATGTGATATGATGTAGCTATACTTTGTAATCTTATTCAATGATTGTTTTAAAGGAATTGATTTTCTTAAACCGGTTGTTTATATCTACAAACGGGTTGATATGGGTTATAAATGTGATAAACCCATCCCAGTTTTTGCAATGCAATTTTTAGAATCATGGTGGATCATGCTAATGTGATCTAAATTCAAGATTAGCTCACAAACTAAATTGTTCCTAATCGTTGGATTACTAAATTGGGATTAGTGAATCCGGTCCATAGATTAGTACATACGTTGCTTGCTCTTAGGAAGAGGATGATTGATCTTAAATCATTTGTGTGGAGACACTAAAGTAAGTAAGTTGTAGGTGCTTATTAGAGAATAAGTTCACCTGATACTCGCTAAGGAATAAATGGAGTTTTACTCGCTCTGTCTGCAATAGGAATTCCTCTATGATAGTAGTATACAAGTGATCCTTGGACTTGAGATCATCATAGTATCTTGTGTAAATTTTAGTTATACTTTTGACATGAATTAATCCTATAGACCTTGTTTATAACATAAATCAAGGGTATGATTGGTATAATTAGTTATACATGGAGAGTAGGTGAATAAATCAACAAAAAGGAAATTTTCAATCTACCTCGTACCAAGTAAAAGATGTGAATGTCCTATGTGATTCGAATAAATGATAACTCAGTAGTCCCTTGGCCAAGGCAGAATGAAATTAGAAAGAGTGGGGGTATTTTTTTCTTTAATTTGACATTAAATTTAGAGTTGTGCATTTTGGAATCGAAATACATATAATTAATTAAAGAAGACTTAACAAATTAAATCCATGTCTTAAATTTCCTTCTTCTCTCCAAATTGGGTAAACACTTTGTTTGACATTGTTATTAGAAAGATTGAATTGTACGGTAAACTATATACTCAAAGGTTCCTAGTTTTTGTGATTGATGTTGAAATCTATATTATCTGGAAAGTCCCGTGATCGTCGCTAAGGGGCTTACCCTTATTGTAGAATAAATATATTTATAAAATGAATTAAATAGTTTAATTTATTTATTTAAATAAATCGTTATAATTGTTCTAATTGATTTATTCACAAACCGGTTTAATATGGACCTAAAGGAGAACCCTAACGGGCAACACACGCCCAAAAGGAAAATATTTATTTAAGAAGTAAAATGGCTTATAATTGTGAATAATAAGGTAAGTGTATTTAATTTACTCTATGGAGATAGAATAAATTAAATATAGCTTAATATTTATTATTTAATATTTTGGAAAATATGTAAATATAAATTATAAGAGGAGTCTTCTTATTATATTATTACTTTTACTATATTTCGTATTTATTCCTATGAATGGGATTGGGAAATTTTTTTATTTAATTAATAGAAGTACTCTCCCATGGAAGGTTCCCTAATTGGATTAGAAGCATTTATTAATTAAAGGAGTTTATAATTATAATACAAACCCTAATCCTAAATAGTTTAGGGAAGGTTATTCCTACATCTATAAATAAGAGGGGTCTTATCATAGATTTAGGGTTACCACACTCTTGCATTAGATTGTGGAGAGCAATTTCTATAGAGATAGAAAACTAGGGTTTAGCCAAAATACCCAACTTCTTGAATACTTTGTTCTTCCTTGGGGATCGACCTCTAGAGGCCAAACACTTGGGTGGCTAAACCGTTGATCAAAGGAAGGAATCACACCGTACATCGAGGAGAACACGAAGGACTAGATTTAACTTGTTTGACTTTGTGCCCGAGGAAGTTGTTCTCCGAGGGTATAAGTCTTATTCTCTTTTCTCTTTCGTTTATATCGTTAATTGAGCACATAGATTGATCTTGGTGAAGGTTTGTATAAATTTTTAAAATCTTGATTTTATCGCGCTTCCGCACGCTATTTATGTACATTTGATTACATGTTTTCGCCGCTATATAACAAACCTAACAGTGTATCAGAGCCTAATCTTGTGCTAATTATCGATTTTGATAATTCCATGTATGCTTGATATGCGATTGGATAGAATTTTTGGGCAGAATAAAATTTTTCTGAATCAGCGTTGCGGCGCAACTGCGCCGCCTCCAGTTCATTCTGGAGCGCAGCTGCGCCGAAACCCAGAATCGTTATCTTCTGGGGTGCAGCGCAGCTGCGCCGTTGCCCAGGTCATTCTGGGCGCAGCTGCGCCGGGTAAGCAGAATCTGAAAAAATATTATTTTTTCTTCAATTAAAATAAATGGTTTATTTTAATTGATAAAAGTTTAAAATAAAGAGTTTATTTTATCTGGAATAGGATTTCAGATTGCTAAAATTAAAGGAGTTTAATTTGGATTTGGTTTTTGATTAAAATAAAAGAGTTTATTTTGTTTCAAAACTAAATATTAGCAAAACTTTTGCCCATTAATTGATATCGATGCATATATGGAATGGTTTTATTATTCACATGATGAATGTTATTTATTGATACATATAGAGATATGTTTGATGATAATAAATAGGGATTGATTATGGAGACTGTTGACCAATGTGTAGTGATTGGATTTATTTTAGTGGATGACTGAATGTATGGGTTTTTATAAATGGGGTCTGCGTACCTCGTCTTCTCTAATTTTTTCTTAATGTAAATTCTATCTCCCTCCTATGTACTTCCCTTGAGACTGCTGATCAAGGTTTTCTATTTATTGTAAATAGCTTTTGTAATAGGACTAGTTAGAATTAATTTTTGAAGAATTGGAGACAAAGGAGCAAGGAGCGCTTGAAGACCCGTTTGTAATGGAAGCCCCCAAGGGTTTAAATGTAATAGTTATATTTAAATTTATTCTTGCACCCTAGGTTTGACCTTTTGGTTCACTTGGTGGCTCTAGTGAACCAAACTAGAATAAAAGTCCATAATCAATCGCGAGGTAGAATTAGTATTCTATTTGTGCATGCTTATTTTATATTATATATATTATATATTATCCAACTGCTTCGCATGTAAAATAATATGACGCGTATTTTATATAATATATATGTGCATGCGCGCTAAACAAGATGAGACTAATAATAATAAAACCCCTCAAAGAAATTATATTACGTCCTAAGCGTTCAAAGGTATTTGGAATATCGAACGTCGCCTTCTAGCATGGTAAAAGCAATAGAGTATTAAATGTTTAATATGAGTTTGTTGTGTCACCACAAGGCAAGTATTAAATATTTAAGAATGTTGCTTTATCACATTTGATGCTTATAAATACACTGAACATGCTGTTTTGTTGTGTCACCACAAGGACAGTGTTTTTCTTTCGAATATATGGATGTGCTAGGTTGGACTTAACTTGGATAATTTTGATTCGGATGTGTCACCACTTGATCAAAATAATCTAAGAGGCAAAATAAAAGGAGTTACATAGTGATGTAATTGACAATAGTTGTCTACCTATTTATTTATATATCGCTTTGTTGTGTCACCACAAGGCTATATACATTTGAAATGGGATCCTGCCGAGTTATCTCACTAGCAAATCTTTAATTTAGAATTGCCGAACAATATATTGAAGGGTAATATAGTTTGATGGAAAATAGTGGGAGATACCAATTTAAAATAATGACCTAAATTTATTTTGGTAATTAATTTAAATGAATGTATGCTAAAATGTTGTCTATTTCACATGCAGAATTTTAAAAATGTCAAACTCACTATCATTGCGTAGCATACTTTGATGCTAACAAACTGACCGGAACCCGAATTACACGGACTGGTTAAGGAATCTGAGAATTGTTCTCACTGCTGAAAAGATTTCTTATGTCCTAAATTCGCCAGTCCCTGCAAGTGTTTGCAGAAACAGCTCTGAGGAAGAGATTGCTACTTTTAGAAGAAGTGGCAAGATGATGCAATCTTGGCTCAATGCATCATGCTCGCATCCATGAGTAACGAGCTTTTTTTTTTCTTCAGCGTCAGCATGAAAACTATGGATGCTCCTACTATATTGCTAGCACCTCAAAGAGTTGTATGGTGAGCAAAGTAGGACTGCTAGATATCCAGATATCTAAGGAGCTCTTCCGATCTCGTTTATGACCGAGGGCACTGCTATTGAGACTCATGTCCTTAAGATGATTAATTTGATTGAACAACTTGGACAGCTAGGGTTTGTGATGGATGGGGAGTTAAGCCAAGATTTGATTCTTGCAGTCACTCCCGGACACCTTCTGCCACAATTTGTTGTGGAATTTTCACATGAATAAGTTGGACGTCAGCTTGCCTGACGTTACTTAACATGCTGAAACACTGCTGAAGGTCTCTTCTCATCCACAAGAACCAAGTCTTACTAGTGGATGATTCTTTCAAGAAAAGGAAGAGGCCCAAAGGTATCTTCTGAAAAGAAGAAAAACAAGAAGGCTATGGGTAAGGCAAGAAAAAAGGATAATAAGAAACCTTATCCAGATAGCAAAGGAATTTGCTACCATTGCAATATAACCGGGACATTGGAAAGAGGAACTGCAAGGAGTATCTTTGCGGGCCAAAAGAAGCTTGGAGAAGCTTCAACTTCTGATCTAAAGGTTTGTTCATGATTGAAATTAATTTTTCCTGAAAGTCAAAATTCTACTTGGGTATTGGATACCGGCTGTATGTTTTTCACATATGTAATAATATACAGGGACTAAGCAGAAGTAGGAAGCTGAACAAGGATTGAAGTCGTCCTACGAGTTGGAATGGAGCAACAGGTTGCTTGCATTGGCTGTGTAGGGACTTATTGTTTAGCATTGCCTTCGGGCAAGTTCATTAGTTAAAATAACTGTTTATTATGTTCCAACACTCATTAGAAATATTATTTCAATTTCTGTATGGATATGGATGGTTTTGATATTATAATAAAGAACAACAGTTGTTCTATTTATAATAAAAATGTTTTATATGGTGTTGGCAATTTTACTGAATGGACTTTACAATACTTGACTTGCATGAAAAATTATACTTCAAATTGAACAAACTAAGAAAAGGAAAAGAGATGATGTTAATTATACCTTTATTGGGCACTGTAGACTCGGTCATATCAATGAAAACAAGAATTATCCAAGTTGCATAAAGATGGGCTTTTAGAGCTATCTGATTACGAATTTCATATCCAACTTGTGAATCTTGTCTCATGGGTAAGATGGTGACTAAATATCCCCTTTTAGTGGAAAAGGAGAAAGAGTTACAGAGTTTTTAGCGTTTGTACACACAGACGTTTGTGGACCTATGACAACGAATGCACGAGGAGGGTATTCTTATTTTTATTACTTTCACTGATGATCATGTCTAGATTTGGATATGTGGAGTATTTAATGAAAATACAAATCTGAATCGTTTGAAGTTCAAAGAATTCAAAAGTGAAGTAAAAAAGCAAACTGGTAAGAGTATTAAAGATTCTTCGATCGGATCGAGGAGGGGAATACTTTGACCAATGAGTTTCTCAATTATCTAAAAGAAAATGGGTATAATCTCACAATGGACTCCACAGGGACGCCACAGTTGAATGGTGTATCTGAAAGGAGAAATCGAACATTGTTGGACATGGTTCGTTCCATGATGAGTTTTTACCGACCTTCCAGTAATCCTTCTGGGTTATGCCCTAGAATCGGCTGCATACCTACTTAACAAGGTACCTACCAAATCCGTCCCAAAGACTCCATATGAGATATGGACAAGGAGGGAAACCAAATCTTAAGCATGTTAAGACTTTTGGGGTTTTGTCCAGCTTATGTCAAAAGGTTTGAGCATGATAAGCTGAAGACTAGATCCGAACAAATGTAGATTCGTGGAGATACCCTAAAGAAACATCAGGGTATTATTTCTATCATCCCTACCTGATCAAAAGGTGTTTGTTGCGAAACACGCTGCCTTCTTGGGAAAAGGAGTTTATCCTCTCGAAGGGGTCAGTGGGAGTAAGATATATCTTGAAGAAGTTCAAGAACCACAAAATATACGGATCAAAGTCAGGTACCTGACCAAGTAGAAGAACCTACTGTACCACTACCTATTCGTAAATCTGGAAGAGTAAAACCACAGAAGATACCTGAGAGGTATGGATTCATCATGAGAGGATGATGATGAGGTACGCATCATAGATGATGATGATCCATTGACTTACGAAGAGGCTATGAGTAGTGAAGACTCAGAGAAAATGGCTAGGAGCCATGAAATCCGATGGATGGACTCCATGTATGATGAAAACCAAGTATGGACTTTGGTTTCACCACCTGAGGGCATTAAGCCTATTGGGTATAAATGGGGTCCTTTAAGAGAAAGACTGGGGCAGATGCAAGGTAGAAGACCTATAAGGCCCGACTGGTTGCAAAAGGTTTCAAACAAAGACAAGGAGTAGTTGACTATGATCTGAAACCTTCTCACCAGTAGCTATGCTCAAGTCCATTCGGATTTTGCTTGCAATTGCAAACTTATTATGACTACGAGATCTGGCAAAAATGGACGTGAAAACGGCCTTCTCCTCAATGGAGAGCTTGAGGAGAATGTATATATGATACAGCCAGAGGGTTTTGTTTCAACGGTTGAACAAACCAAGTCTGTAAGCTACAACGATCCATTTATGGATTGAAGCAAGCTTCTCGAAGGTTTTTTGGAACATTCCGTTTTGATGAGATAATCAAAAGGTTTGATTTTATCAAGAACGAGGATGAACCATGTGTGTACAAGAAGGTTTTAGTGGGGAGCGCTGCTATATCATTCCTTGTATTATATGTTATGGATATTACTGATAGGGAATGATGTTCCTATGCTACAGTCGATCCAAAATTTGGTTATCTAAACACTTCTCCATGAAGGGACTTGGGTGAGGCATCCTATATTTTTGGGATAAAGATCTATAGAGATAGATCTAAAAAGGATGCTGGGCTTGACCCAAGGAAAGGTACATTGACTCGATGCTAAAGAAGTTTAGCATGGAAGATTACCAAGAGAGGTCTCATGCCGATGAGCCATGGAATACATCTCTCCAAGAAAGAAACAGGCCCCAAAGACACCTGAGGAGAGAGACCATATGAGTAAGATTCCACCATTATGCTTCCGCAATAGGATCTATCATGTACGGTATGATATGTACTAGACCAGATGTCGCTTCATAAAAGCACTTAGTGTAACCAGCAGATATCAGTCGAATCCAGGAGAAGCGCACTGGAAGGCAGTGAAAAACATCCTAAAGTACTTGAGAAAGAACTAAGGATGTATTTCTTGTCTACGGTGGGGTCTGAATTGAAACTAGAGGGCTATACAGACCTCTAGTTTTCACAACGGACCAAGATGACAGTAAATCCGTTTCAAGGGTACGTGTTTACCTTAAACGGTGGCGCAGTGAGTTGGAAGAGTTCCAAGCAGCAAACAGTTGCTGATCCGGGTGACAGAGGCAGAGTACATAGTGCAAGTGAAGCTGCAAAGGACAGCTGTTTGGATGAAGAAGTTCATAACTGAACTTGGAGTGGTTCCTAGCATTAGAGGAGTAGTACCTTTATTCTGTGACAACAACGGAGCTGTTGCGCAGGCTAAGGAAACCCAGGTCTCATCAGAAATCCAAACACGTTGTTGCGGTGGTTTCATTTGATTAGAGAAATCATTGAAAGAGGAGATATCACCCTGAGCGTGTGACTCTCAAGACAACCTTGCAGATCCATTTACTAAAGCTTTAACACAACAGCAGTTTGATCGTCACTTAGAGAAGGATGGGTATTAGATACCATGGCGATTGGCTTTGTGCAAGTGGGAGATTGAAAGTAGTATGCACACAAGCCAATCATATTTGATATGATTGTAGCATATACTTTGTAATCTTATTCATTTATTAATAAAGGAATTGATTTTCTTAAAAGGCATTTTATATTATCTAACATAGTGTTGTTATATTAAATGTGATAAAACCCATAGTTTTGAGCAATGCTTTTAGAATCATGATGGTGATCACGCTAATGAGATCTAAATTCAAGATAGGCTCACAACGGTTTAACTAAAATTGTTCCTAATCGTTGGATTACTAAATTGGGGATTAGTGAATCCGGATAGATTAGATTAGTACATACGTTGCTTGCTCTTAGGAAGAGGATGATTGATTCTCATAATCATTTGTGTGGAGACACTAAAGCAAGTATGTAGGTGCTTATTAGAGAATAAGTTCACTGAACGTGACTCGCTAAGGAATACCTAATGGAGTTTTACTCGCGCCTGTCAATAGGAATTCCTCTAGTGATAGTAGTACAAGTGAATTCCTTGGACTTGAGATCATCATAGTATCTTGGTGTATGATGAGTTATACTTTGACATGTCCCTTAAGACCTTGTGGGGTATATCAAAGGTATGATTGGGTATAATTAGTTAAACATGGAGATAGGTGAATGATCAACAAAGAATCTACCTCGTCTAGTTAAAACCGGATGTGAATGTCCTATGTGATTCGATAAATGATAACTCAGTAGTCCTTGGCCAAGGCAGAATGAAATTAGAAAGGAGTTTCTAATTTATGCATTAATTAGAGAATTGTGCATTTTGGAATCGAAATACATATAATTAAATAAAATAAGACTTGACAGTAAATCCATGTCTTATATTTAATTGGGACATTTGTTTGGTAGAAGGATTGAATTGTACGGTAACTATCTACTCAAAGGTTCTTTTGTGATTGATGTTGAAATCTATATTCAAATCTGGAAAGTCGTTGATCGCTAAGGGGGCTTACCCCTTATTGTAGAATAAATATTATTTGATTAAATGAATTAAAATAGTTTTAATTTATTTATTTAAATAAGATTAGAATTGTTCTAATTGATTTATTCACAACAAACGAACTCGGTTAATATGGAAGAACCTAAAGGGTCACACCGCAAAAGGAAAAATATTTATTTAAGAAGTAAATGGCATAATTGTAATAATAAGTTAAGTGTATTTAATTTACTCTATGGAGATAGAATAAATTAAATAGCTTAATATTTATTATTTAATATTTTAGAAATATTAAATATAAATTAATAGAGGAGTCTTATTATTATTATTACTTTTTACTATTATTTAATTCCTAATAGGGATTCGGGAATTAATTAATAGAAGTACTCTCCATGGGTTCCTAATTGGATTAGGAGCATTATTAATTAAAGGAGTTTAATTATAATACAAACCCTAATCCTAAATAGTTTAGGGAAGGGTTATTCCTACATCTAACTGTCATAATAAGAGGGGTCTTATCATAGATTAGGGTTACACACTCTTGCATTAGATTGTGGAGAGCATTTCTATAGAGATAGACACTAGGGTTTTGCAAATACCCAACTTCTTGAATACTTGTTCTTCCTTGGTGGATCACCTCTAGAGGCCAAACACTTGGGTGGCTAACGTTGATCAAAGGAAGGAATCACACCGTAGCATTCGAGGAGAACACGAAGGACTAGGAGTTGAACTTGTGCCCGAGGAAGCTTTGTTCTACGAGGGTATAAGTCTTATTCTCTTTCTCTTTCGTTTATATCGTTAATTGAGCACATAGATTGATCTTGGTGATGGTTTGTATAAAATTTTTAAAATTTGATTTTATCGCGCTTCCGCACTATTTATGTAATTTGATTACATGTTCGCGCTATATACAAACCTAACATTCACCTCCCTTTAGAACTGAAAGTAAGAGTTTAGCCTGACATGCCTTCAATCTCCTCCAATTAGGGTTATAATTGTAATTGGCAAGATCTCTCTAATAATAAACTAAAAACATCAATTTATAATCCTAAGATAATATCCTAAGTCTCTAAGAATTAAGAATCCAATCTGAAATAGAAATCCTCAAGAATTACAAAAAGTCAAAGCTGGTCAAACTTGGTCAACGCCGCCTTTCTCGTCGGGGCGAGAAATTTGTTCTTCAGTTTCTCGCCGGGGCGAGAAACTCCAGAGAAGTCTGCGCCGGGGTGAGGTCTGGCAGAGGCTGGGGCGAAAATGGACAGAGGCTTCCTCGCCGGGGCGAGAAAATCCAGTACAAAGTTCTCGCCGGGGCGAGAACCTCAAATTGTCCAATTTTTCAACTTTTTCTCGTTTTAGCTCCGATTTTCCATCTTTTTCCACTTTTGACCCTGAATTCTCCTGAAATCAATAAACAACCTAATAAGTGCATATACACAATAAAACATGCAATAAACTAAATATAAAGGAATAAAAATAAATGAATATTATGCACTTATCATAGCTCTCTTCTTATACCTATTTCCATCAAGTCCAATCGTGCTTTTAAGTTATCTTTTGTCTTTCCTCGCACACTCAACAATGTCCCAATCAAGCTATCACAAATATTTTTGGCAATGTTCATTCCATCTAGATTGTGGTGCAACAAAAGTATCTTCCAATATGGCAATTTAAAGAAAATAGATTTCTTCCTCTAATTATGTTTCGAGTCATAGGGAATGGTCTTCGTGCTAGTGGGTGTCTTTCAAAAGTGACATTAATGGCATTAACTTGTTTAAGAATATCAAATCCTGATGGCATCACTAGAGCTTCACCATGGTCATATTCCCCGTTAAATCTTTGTGTATCAAACCTATAACTATGACCCGACTCCAAAAAAACAACGATGCCCGATATAACATTCCTTACTTTGTAGTCTATGAGAACGAGTGCTCATTTAACACAATAGACAAGCCAACTTACCTTTAGTGCTCCAACCAGACAACATAGCAAGAGCTGAAAAATCACTAATTGTCCACAAACAGTGCAGCACGCATTTGGAACTTTGTACTGTACATGCATGCATCATACGTTTCAACCCCATTACTCTATAGTATCTTCAACTCCTTAATTAAAGGTTGCATGTACACGTCAATATCATTACATGGAGAGTTTGGTCCAGATATTAACAACGGCTTGATAAAATACTCTTATTTCATACACATCCATGGTGGTAAGTTATAGACAACAACTGTCAATGGCTATATACTTTACGGTGACCCATGGGTAAAAAGACTCATGCCATCAGTGGACAATTCGAGCCTTACATTTTGATATTCTTGAGAGAATGTAGGGTACATTATATCCAAATACTTCCAAGATGTAGAGTCAGCTAGATGACGATTCACTCCATCTTTCCGCCGCTTTATATGATGCCAAGTCATGTATTTTGCAGTTTCTACAAATATAAATAGTCTCTGCAATATCAGAATTAACGGCAAATAACGCAATTGCTTCACAGCTACTTTTCTCCTCTTAGCATTTGTATTTCTTTGTGCATTCTCTGGTACAACCATCTCATTCTTTTTCCACCTTAATGATTTGCAAACTGTACAAGACTCTAATTTTTCATTCTCCCTCCAAAAAAGCATACAATCATTCTCGCATTCATCAATCTTTTCATAACCAAACCCCAAATTTCCAACAATTTTTTTCATTTCATAAAAATTGTCAAGCAAGTTTGCAAATACTGGAAATGATGACTTGAACTTACGGAGCAAACCATCAAGGGATACATCGGTCCATTTTCTAACATTTTTATGATTGAAAAGCCATACAATGAACGAATAGATAGTCTCGGTTTCACATCTAGGATATAAAGGTTCATTGGCCTCTGACATATACTTTTGATATTTTGTAGCTTCAGTCGACGATTCAAGGCCATGATCCCTAAATATATCATTTACCATCTCAGGCATTCGATGATTATCTACGGATTGTGATGGTTCGTCGTGAACATATATCATCATTGTTCACATCCCTGACAATCTCATCTTCCCCTTAATGCACCCAATTCGTGTAGCCAAACATAAATCCATCACAAATCAAATGTTCACGAATAGTAGCTCGAATCTGGTATTGGCCATTTCACACAATTCTTACATGGACAAAGAATTCTTCCTGTTACCATGCCCACTTTTTCGAAACCAAAGTCCAGAAATCTTTCTAGGCCTACAAGATATAAAAAATATCTTGGTAATTCGATCCACCTCTTATCCATAATATTATGTCCCTAATTTAAATTGAGCAACAATATGAATGATATTACGTCCAGAAATCTATCATAATTGACTATAGTTGAAGACAAATCATAACTGTACAATAATAATATAATAATCAAATTAAAAACTTAATTCAACTTTGGTTCATCATCTTTAACTAATTAATACATATGTTTGACAAATTTGGCATGTCATAGCCGTCCTCCCCTCTTACCATTACCACTTCCTTTATTCTTATGCGTCCAAATTTGACCGTGGGCTTCATGTTCTCAACAACTTTTAACTAACCTCTTCTATATTCTAGGCTGGTAGTACATATAAGTTTACAATCGACAAGCTTGGTATGACTAGAGACCTATTTCATAAGAGTACCAACTATTATAGTTTTCCTACAACACTGAGGTCCAGCCAAGAAGGAAGTTGCTTCTAGTACAAACTTGTGCCAGTTTTAAGATGTGCTAGTGAATTTGTTATTATGAATCACGGGGAAACTTAAACCTGTAAAGTAAATAGCCAAATTCATACTAAACATGGGCTAACATGCTATATGTCAACCGGTGAGAATTTGTGAAATTTGCTACATTTTCTTCAAGGCAGATGATAAATGCGCTACACATTTCACCGCCTGGAAATCACTACAAGGTGAAATTGAGCATTTATTACTTGGAGTGAGTAGTGCATTTATTACTTCCTTTTCTCAAATGCAAAAATTCAACTTCATTTTGCAGCCTCACTGGCAAATTATGAGGCAGTGATGATTAGCATGGAAATTGGAAAAAGAGATAAATAAACAAACACATTGCCGGCAAAAAGAACATAACCAACAATTTAAAGGATAGAACTGGTCCGCATAGTAAACTATAAAACAACTAGGTACATTTTAGCAGAAGTTTGAATGATTATATGGAAGAGAAGAAATGGAAGCAAAGCATATTGATGTGTACAATATCTTTGCTGAATATCATGATTTGTACACAGCTTTCCCAGCAATGTTCATTGTCATAATCCACAATAAGTAACCATACTCAATAACTAATTATAAAGGCTCTGGATTAAAAAATAGTAGGCAAAGATAGAACTGAGATTTTTCACCATCCCTTTGAACTATTTTAATACACAACTAATACTCATACCCAACAATTGTCACAAGGCATAATCTAAAATCTTTGCTTCCCACGAGAATTTTACAAAACCATAAAAGACATTTATATTCATCAGGTATCACAGCTGAAAGACTTTGCTGAAGAGATTTTACACAAGGGAGTTTCACGTCACAATTTAATAATTACATTTCCATAACTTTCCAGAATTGTAAAACCATTACAAGTAACTGTTATAAAAACATATATATATATATATATATATATATATATATATATATATATATAACACATACTTAAATATGGATAATGACAATAATCCTTAGTACAATCACAATCCAATTCTCCACCAGAAACTAAAAATTAGCTAGGAGTACAAACAATGAAGTGGACTTCATCATTTTTCAATCCAACAACTGAAATAAAACCACATTTTGTCTTTTTGTAGCTCCTTTTTACTGAATCAACACAAATTCGAACCAAGGTCAACCCAAAAAAGCACTTTTTTTTTATTTCCAGAAAGAGTGGCATACACAAATAAAAAGCAAAATCAAATTTCATACATTTATTCAGTAATCATAAAGCTTCTTCGTCTGCATCGATTGGGTCAAATGAAAAAGTGAATCTAGATTCTCTGTCTATACAAATATACATAAATATTGAACTGAATCTATAAATATTAATACAATTATACAAAAATTGAATGTAGGTTCAGTACGATTCACTACCTAATGGACTCTTGTGGGCGGCGCAAACACAACCAGATGAGAACGAACGACCGGAGGGCCAATTCGACCGGAAGGGAACGTTCGACTGAGAAAGTGTGACAATCCAGATTTTTAGTAATTACTAGATAAGAATTGAATAAATAAAATTCTTATTATGAGAAGTGTCGGATTCGAATATATATATATATATATATATATATATATATATATATATATATATATGTGTGTGTGTGTGTGTGTGTGTGTGTGTGTGTGTTATACTTTTTGAAATATGTGATTTAGTGTGAAGAGACTAAGGGTGGATTTAGAAGAGAAATATATATATATATATATATATATATATATATATATATATATATATATATATATTAGGAAAATGTGATTCAATAGTTAATTAAACTATTGAAGAAAGTAAATGAAATTATTACAAAAAGGAAATTAACTGAATAATATTAGTTAATTTAATTAAGTTGAAAATTATATTAAGAAAAAATATAATTTGATTATTATGCCTTGATAACAATGGATTTGTTATAAATTAAATTTCATAAATAATGAGCGTAATTAACTTAATTAAAGTAGTGAATTAATGTAAATAAATATTTGTTTAAATAAAATAAGAAAGCAATGTGTTACATATAAATATAATATTTTAGTGTAATACGATTGTGAGTGTCGTAAATAGTTAAAATATTTATCGAAAAAATAAATATTTTAATTGGGATGTTTATTTAATAAAATAAATATTTGATGGAAATAATGGTGGAATAATTTATTTAAATGTGATAATATTAATTAAATTATGTTGAATGATTTTCTAATCGGTGCGTATTTTTATTACGCTAATGGGATGGTAATAGTTTAATTTAATTAAATAATTAAATTAGAGGATTAATGGTTTATTAAATAAAAGGATAGAAACTATAATTTTTGTGAGTAAGATTTAATTAGATTTATTAATAAAATAAGTGTAATTAAATTTATATGTGATACATATCATACGGTAAGAATGTTATTAGATAAATTAAGAAGGAGTTATATTAAGCTAGACAAACAAGGTCTTGTGACTTTGTGTATCTGTAACTGCTAAGGAGGTTTTTGGTTTATACGTTAAAAAAATTATCAGTAAAGTCTAAGAAGGCTAAGAATACAGAGAAGAAGAGAGAGGAAAAGAGAAGAAACTCTGTGAAATTGAGAGCCAAAACCAAAGAAGGAATCAAGAGGAAAAAGATTAAGATTAATCAAGCAATCTATATCATCTATCTAGGTTGATTCAAGAGGTAATAATCAAACCCTAAAACTTTTCATTCTAGTTTTTTAAAACAAGATTTCTGAGAATTGAATTAATTGTATGATTTGATGAAGAATATGGGAATAGGTGTTTTTGGCTATATATAATCGGTTAGATATCATATATGTCTGGAATTGGAGTAATTAAATTCGAGTTTGTGTGTAAAATAGGAAAAATTAGACTTTTGGTTTGTTGCATTTGTTTTGGTCTATTTTGAGACTAAAAAATGGCTAAGAATCCATGTATAGAATCTGAAATTGATGGTGGATGTTGTTAATATGTTGAGAAACGAAAACAATGTAAGTTAAACGGATTGATTTAGTTGAATAACGAATCTGTCGTGTTTGATTACGCTAAAGATATCAAAATATACCAAAAAGAGCATGAACCTTGATTTTGAACCTTTAGATTGGTTGTTTAAAATTGGTTATGTTGTTAGAATGGTTATAGATATGTGTTATGTTGTTTTGGTTAGGTTTATATCATTTGGGTGTGTCAAAATTGTTGTTAAAATGAAGAATTGGGAGTTTTTGGCTTGAGATTTTCTGAATTCGCGAAGTGAAAAATTGATTCTGGTGTCCAGGCGGCTCTGTTGGATAATAGCATAAATTGGGCGCAGCTGCGCAACGCAGCTGCGCAACGCAGCTGCGCGTGTTCCGATTACAAAAGTGGCGCAGCTGTGCCGGTTAGCTGTTTTGCCCAAAAATGAGATTTTGATTGTATGACTCTAGGAAATGTCTCTATAACCTCAATCATTAGCTCAAAAGTCCCGTTACAGACGACTTTTTCACTAAACGTCGTTTTAAATGTCAAATTTTTATTTTAACATAACTTGTTCATCCGAAGTCGGATTGAACTCGTTCTTGAGCCCGCAACTCACATTTTTCATACTCTACAAAAGCCCTATCATTTCGGACTCTTTCGATTACTATGGCCAATTTTTTACCCCTAAAGCGATATTAAACTACATTTCATTTTTAAACGCCATTTTGGACAATTTTCGCCATAACTTAATTTGTTTTGGCGAATTTTTCTCCCGTTCTATATGGAACTTTTCATTATACACTCGCAGCTTATCTCATATGCCAAAATAACCATCTTTTAGGTCCATTTTACGTCCTCTAAACAAATTTTTCAATCCATTACGCATAGGTTAGGATTTTAATCTTCGTTTTCGCTTTTCATGCATTTACCGGTAAATTTTACGAGGTTAGGAATATAATAACTTCCTTATCTCTCCAAGACCCTTCTATGGTCCCGATTAACAACATCCACCAACAATGCACTTCGTAGCATACTAGAAAGTGGGTTTAAAGGAAAAATTGAAAAAGAAGAGTTTTCTAGGAATTTTTTTACCTTTTTGTTCTTCGCGTTCTTAGCTTCAATCGATCTAATCTTCGATTTGATCTTCTTTTCTTCCTTTCTCTCCTTTGGGTCCGTGCTTCCTCCTTTTCTCTGGCTTTTTTAGCTTTCTCTCTTTTTCTCTCTAGCTTTTCTCTTCTTTTTCTCTCTTGTTCTTTATTTTCTCTCTCTAGTTCTTCATTTTCCTTCTCTTTCTCTCTCTAGATCTTTCTTCTTCTTTCTCTAGCTCTCTTTTGATCATTCTTTCTTTCTAAATGAAAGAAAGAAATAACATTTGATTATATAAAAATCTAGTTTCGTTTGCTTATAAGTTGTTCCCTCAACTTAAGTCTTTTGTGGCCTATCCCCTCGTCTTTTAAACCGTGCAAACCACCCCCTGGCATATTCCAGGGATATTCTTTATTCCAAAGCATATTCCCGCAATATTCTTTTCTTAAGTTTCAAACCTTAAGTTTCCAACCCTAAGGTTTCCTATCTTGCATTCTTCTTCTTTAACTTTTGATATTTCACTTATATACTTTACTATGTTAGGGAAATATCCATTATGCCCTTCCATAACTTATTAAGCTAGCAAAAAGTCTATTTTTCCCTCTTATACCCTTAACTAGTGTTTAATTCCCGAACTACGTCAGTTACCCATCTCTTTTCTAGTTAGATTCCTAACTTTTTCAGTTACATCATAATTCGATTAACTTGCCGATAAAAGTCAATTTTGCCCTTCCCATACTATTGATTAGGGTTTACTTTCCCTAACTCTATCGGTTACGCGATTTCTTGGTTACGCGATTTCTCTTTAGTTAGATTCTCTAACTCTGTATGCAGGCGAAAAACCGTGAAATATCTTTCATCAGTTTTATTGGAGATTATGTCTCCTGTCCTTAAACAAACAATATCTTGTGATGCGAAAATTTTGAAAAACAAGAAAGTCAACTTTTAATCCATTGATCTATCTTTGACTATTTGGCCCAAAAATTAAATTTTCGAGTTTATAGTCTATTCTTATTAATTTCGACGTTCCGGACTCAACCGTGTTGTCCGCGTCTAAAATTCTACTCCGAACTCAAATTCGAGTCCTACCTGCACTAATCTTGTCTTTTATATGCTTGATCGTCTTTCTTTAGTTATATCAAACTAATTAAAGTAATTAGTCTTGACCAGTTATTAACTTCTATTCCTTATCATCTAATCGTTAATAAATATATATATATATATAACACATATAATTATTTATTCAGCACATTTACACGTCATAATATCCATAAATATTTTAGTTATTAGATATTTACATTGAATAACCTAAATTCAAGGCTATCCAATTTCTCGGGTCGTCACACTCTTCCCTCCTTATAAGGATTCTGTCCCCAGAATCACCAGGTTAATCTTTCTAATCCTTAAAATTCTTTCATCAAGTACGAAGCTTCATCCTGAAACTACTTCTTCGTTTACACTTATTATTTTCCTTATTTGGAAAAATTCTGGGATATTACACTATCCCCTTCTTCTAAGAATTTCGTTCGCGAAATTGTAACATGCTCATCTCTACATTTCTACTCCCCATGCTTCATTTTCATACCAATCTCTACATTATCCCCTTTTGCCTAAGGACTTCATATATTCTCATCATTCGATTTCCAGAATAATGGAATATCTTTCAAGAGTCTTCAATAATCGTTCAATAATTGTAAAGTAGTTTGAACAACTAGGAAGCAAAAATTCCTTTAAAATCTTTGCATATTATGCTGAGGGGTCATAAAGACTATGAACTCATAACTGGGTTTAGTGGATATATCCACTAAAACCCGCAAATAGAAGTTTAACAATCATTAAGGCTGTAAACATTCTATACAAGGCCTGTTTACAATCACATGGATAGTAAACTTCCTCATTTTGTACTTTAGGTGATCAGCCTATTGTACTCTGGTGTTATGCACAACATTCTTACTAAACAGTCAAAATTTTGTCGACATAGAATACCCCCAATATTAGGGTTGTTCTCCTCAGACTTGACATAAAATTTTGCACCAAAACTATTTGGTTTGGTACAGCTTTTTAAAGAAGGTTTGAACTTCATAAACATATTCCGATATTTGTCTAGCCGAATTAAGTAGCTTAGACTTACATAAACGTTCGAATATCAACGAAACATTTGTTTAGCCAACATAACCGGTGTTAACTTTATCATAAACTCATAAACTCAAAAATCATTTGTATGACTTTGTCATATTACACCATACCATAGTGGGCTGATTATCCTTAGATCACATCCGACACTAGGTTCAGCTGCATTGAGGATTCTATCATCTATCATATTCACACTGCGGTTAAATGACGATTTTGAAAATACATTTTGATATTTTCAAAATTACTTTGTTGTCTAGCTGAAACTATTGGCTTGACATCTTTCATGAAATTGCTCATGTAAACTGAAAATTATTTTATGACTTTCTCATACCGCAATATATATGGGAGAGCTGTCGTTAAGAAATCCAAAAATAAAAACCTTACTTAACTCTACGAACTCAAAACTAAGCACAGTATAGCAATAAGAAAGGGTCAACCTCACAGAGAATGATATTGCTTTGAATTTATTCTAATGTTTCTAACTAAAAATAATAAATAAAGAATTAAGGGGTTTGAATTATGATTAACTAAAAAGAACAATGGTAAAATAATAAAGATAATCAAATAAATTAAAGCTTCAGTTCTTTAGTTCAGTTTCACCAATTAACAACAAAAGTGTAATCAAGTTACCATTATTTCTTCTTTTCATAAGATTAATAGCCCTAGGCAACAACAAGCTCTGTTACCCGAAATTCCCCTTAGATTATCACTTAATGAAACAAGCTCTTCATAAGGTTCTAACTATTATATAACCTAGAATAAGCTCTCTAGATTTAATATAACAGCAGCAATAAGAACTAAGGAATTAGACTATTCCAAGCAACAAACACATAAGCTCGGATTGTTTAACCTGTCTTCTGATAACCATAGCAATAAACCAAAAGCTTGACCATAATCAATATTACTAACTGCCACTTGTGACTAGGAACAATATCAATTATGTAATACTATTCCTAAATCTAGCAAATAATATTAATCAGATTAATTTAACTGGCCACATCAAATTAATCAAATCAAATAGCATATAAACAGTTAAAACAGATTATCAGAATAAATCTCATATACGAAGGAATCAATAATAAAACTCAATTATACTATTAACTGTAAATAGGTTCCATATCTCCTTATAACTGAATAAAAATAAACTAGCCTAGCATGCTGATAAATAAATAAAATATGATCTAGGATGATGATCCAGGATGTCCCAAGATGATTACAAGTGACAGGTATTTATAGATGCTTTGAAACCCTAGAAGAATTCCAATTCTATTCTAATTCAGAAGTCTTCATTCTGCAGATATGGTAGGACTCTAAATCCTTCTCAATCTCTGAAATCCAACTTTAGGTAACTTCCTTATTAAATTAGAATTTAGTTTCCAAAACCAAGTCTTCCTTAGTTTTCTTTTCCAATTCGTACTCAGTTTCCATATTAATTCAACTCATATTCCATATCAAACTCTACTTTCCATAATCAGATGTAGTTTCCGTCTATGATTGTAATTCCATCTCCAAATCCTCATACGAATCGAACTCTGGCACTTCAATACTCCAAATCCTATTCAAAATAGGAATCCTGCAAAATCGTCCAGAATCGTAGAGTAATACTCTACACCAGCACTTCATAGAGTAATCTTGACATCGTAGAGTGAACTGGGACGATCGTCGAGTCAGCATCATCGTAGAGCAACATATCGTAGATTAGAACTCTTCTCTCAGAATCGTAGAGTAGACTAGCCAATCGTAGAGTGTACTTCTGCAAAACAACATAAAACTCAGCATTAAATTCCATATTTGTAAAATCATACCAAATTCTTCTATAAATCAATAAATACCTTAATTAAACCCATAAGCACAGAAAACATATAATAATACTAAGCATAAAGGAACCACAAATATAGAATATTTTGCATTTATCAATGTAATAATGCGTTGATGATTCTATGATCATATCGCAACATTTCACCATGCGTTGATGATTCAATCATTTGTCATAGCGACACCATATTTAATAGTGCGTTGATAGTTTTAAAATACATTTTGATATTTTAAATTATTTCTGTCTAGCTAAAACAATTAGCATAGACAAATGAGTAAAAGAACTTTTAAAGCTTATTGGTTCAGTACTCTGACCCAATATATTTTTCGAAAACACAAAAGTGAAAATATCAGCATGAAGTGAATAAATATCGAAGTCTAGCATAGCTAGAAGATTTGGAATATCCATTTCCTCCATCAGCTTCAACTTACTCCGCTACTCCACTATGCAGCAATTTTATATCCTTTTAATACCATCAATGGTCAATACTCTAGAATAATTAACTATTCTTTAATAATATTCATATACCTTAGTATAGTTCATCAAACTTACCACACATTATGTGTTCAGGAACTTTCCATAATAATATGAGTTTATGAACTTGTCCTAGCAATACGTAGTCCGAGAACCAATCAGGGACTATCCATACGCTGAGGGGCTCCAAAACATACCTTATGATCATGAGTCATGAACTTATCATAAGCATGAGTTTCAAGAACTCGCACCTAATCCTATTCTCTAATTTATCGAATATATATATGAGAAAAGAATCACCTTCTCACCATATGTATACCGATAGCGTGCTACCATCATTTCAACGATTATCAATATAATAAACTAAGTGATTGTTAAACCAAGCACAAAACCTTTGCCCATACAAAGATTTGTACAACTCAGCAATCACATGAGTTCTCAATTGAAATTCCATAAATCCTAGCTTTCCTTTTTGCTTAATACGAACTTACTTTAATCTATATTTCATGATCTTTAACTCTTCTAAGTTTTTCCTCGTACTATCTCATAGTACTTTCTATTTATAGCATTAAGCTAAACTTTCCAATCATTCAATTGATTATCTGTCCTTCTATAACTTAATCAGATCACGTCATGATCTGTTCGTATAACTTGGATCAAGTGTACCCTAAAAACTCTACAAGATTCTTCTTTGAATCTTCGTATATTATTTTATCTTTTACTTCTTTTGATGAATTTCCTTAATTCATCTTTTAAAACTCTGTTCGAGTTTATCTCGTCACTATCTTCAATAATCTCTCTCAGGTTATAGCCTTAGGTTCCCAACCTAAGGTTTTTAACCTATTAACTTTGACACCAGCTGTAGCGCTCCCAAATCCGGGTCTACCTTTGAATCCGGGTCCGGTGCATCACGGTAATATCCATTCAACATAATCTTAATAATATGAATGTAAATACTATATTATTACATCATATTTCTTTTACACCCAGGTTCTACAACCTTTATATCTTCATATCATTGAAGTAATGTATACTACATCACCTATCTATTATAATAGTGACTTTAATCTGCCACAATAGATATGAATATAAATTACAAGTAGAAACATGATTAATACATTATTTATCTATTACAACCATACATTTGCGACTTTTATACGTCACAACATAAGTAACTAGTCTAACGTTTACGTCTTCTGATCAAATGTTTGATCTCTTTAGTAGTCTTCACTGGATTCTTCGGTTCGCTCTAGTTTTGCTAAAAATGTTGAGCATTTGATTGCTCAGTAAGTATATCAGTTGAATAAATAATCAATAATCAAATAACTATCAACATTTTCTTTGAAGACTTCAATAACTGAACAATAGTTGCGAAGCAGTTTTGAATACCAAGGATTGACAATATCCGATTGTTTAACAGTTTTGAAACGACATATTGACCAATCCTCAAAACATTTCTCTCATTCTCTGTTCTTTCTCAAATTCGACACCTATATTATCTATCTCATTCTTATGACACAACATGTGTCTAACTCAACTCAATTCAATACTCTAATATTCGTCTAGCCGAAACAAATGGTATCGACACTTTTCTTGAATAGTTCCTGAATAACAGAACTTAAATAACTCGAATAATTTAATAATAATATAGTTCATTTCAAATAGCACATAAGTGCAAATATTGACACATAGCGCAATTTACAACTAAACATCTTGTACAAATAGAATACATTTGCACATAGACAGAAAACTCAACAACCTAGTCAACTTGTATAATTTATCACATTGAATAGGTTAGGAAACTTTCGTAATCATAGATTCCTAGCATAAAGCAAATGCATAGATACGATACTTACCTTTACGCGATTTACTGGAACACTATCCAATCACTCCTCATATGACCTATATGTATCATAAGGTCGAACATATCAGTTAGTCACTTATAGACTTCGTTTATTGGTTTATAATATCATTATTCTTAATACGTACCGTTCGCGCTTTATAATCTAGTAACGCGACCAACTTTCAATAACCTCATGGTGTTGCGGCGTTCGGAAACGTCACGACTTTCATATCAACCTTTCCTATTGATTTACCTTAACTCTATACATATCTTTCAAGTGTCTGTCTCATGCGATTCGAAACACTTTCCAAAATCTCCAACACTAGTCACGACGTTTCAAAGTTCGTACGTCGCACGTCCAATTCGCTTATGCGAATGCCCAAGCGACACGCCCTTGTGTTCGCTTGACATACCCAACTTATCTACCACTCATGGGTTTACATTTCCTTTAGCCCCTATTCTTGAGGTTCAATGATTAGAACTTGGAATTTACTAGTTTACATGAGTCGGCGTCGTGGCATTCCAAAGAAATCACCACGTTTCGCCTCCGATTTCTCAACCATCTTAACGATATCCAATTTGGAACTTTTTCTTGAACTCAATTCCAATACTTAAATATTGGAAGTTGTAGGTCTCTTCCTAAGCTTTTCGAATTATTTTGAATCGTCTAAATCAAATTTCGTATGCAAAAGTTATGCTTGATTGAAAGAAAGTCGAAAAAATTGGGTGCAGGGCATTGGCGCCTCGGCGTGCTCCACAAGGCCAAATGAGCTCACCCCGACGCCAACTCTCTGCCGAGCACACCCCGACGAGCTTAACAGGCCAACTTTCCCACCCCAGCGGGAATCCCTAAAACAAAAAAAATAAATTTTCTTTTCTTCCTTTTCTGTAGTTAAGTAATCCGACGCGCGATTGATTTCCAACGCTCAAACATACTTCTAACATACCACATCATCTATAACTTCGCGTACTCGGAACAAATTTCCAAGACATCTAGCAATCTCAATCATTAGCTTAAAAGTCCCGTTACAGACGACTTTTTCACTAAAAGTCATTTTAAACGTCAAATTTTCATTTTAACATAACTTGTTCAATCTGACTTATCCGAAGTCGGATTAAACTCGTTCTTGAGCCCGCAGCTAGCATTTTTCGTACTCTACAAAAGCCCTATCATTTCGAACTCTTTCAATTACTATGGTCAATTTCTTACCCCTAAAGCGGCATTAAACTACATTTCGTTTTTAAATGCCTTTTTGAACAATTTTCGCCATAACTTCGTTATGGTGAATTTTTCTCCCGTTCCATATGAAACTTTTCATTATACACTAGCGGCTTATCTCATATGCCAAAATAACCATCTTCTGTGACACCCCCAAATCCGAGTACTTGAAACCCGTATTTGGTGTATCACGATACCATTTCTTTGAGCGGAATAATATAAATTTACAAACTTAATATACATATCAGAGTTATCTATTCCCCAGGTATGGCAACCTTTAATTACATTCCTTACATGATACATAATATATATGATCACAATACAAAAGATTAATTATTATAGTAACACCTTAAAACCTATTCCTTGAGCTTTCCTTTGCCCTTGTCTTTGCCAGAGCCTTCTGAACATTCACGCCTAGCTGAAAACATTTAAGTCGAAGCAAGAATGAGCATTTAATTGCTCAGCAAGTAATAACATTTATAATAATTCGCTGAAGAAGTAAATGTTTTCTTTGAGGACTACTTCTACCACGAATCAATAGTGGTGAAGTCATTTGAAACCATTCTTAACAACATATCAAATTATTTTAAGATTTTTGAAACAACAGAGTGACTTTTGAATACTGAGTGGTCAAAAGACCATGAACTGTCATTTTTCATTTTCGAAAAGGTTTAAACAGAAATTCATCTGTAAACCGTCTGGTCTTACGGACACGGAGGATGATCAGTCCCGTTGTGCCCTGTATTGATCAATACTATATAATACATCATCGCCATTGGCGCATATAAACTACATCACCGCTATTAGCGCATAAAAAATTTCCCATTTAGGGTTGTTCATACTCAGTCTGGAGTCCTAACTAAAACAATTTAGTTAGACGACTCTATCATAACCAATAATGTTCAACAATGCTTTTTAAATTAGGTCTAGCTGGTCAAATAGCTTAGACAATCTTTAAACTAGGTATACATACCGAAATTTAATAGTATATATCAGAACTTGTCAACGAATTTCGAATTCAAGGGTAATTGATAATGTACAATAGTTCATACAAGTGGAGACACTTGCATCACCAAATGTAGAATGCCAATTTTCGATATGAGTCATAGCAATTCAGTAATAAGATACTTTTAACACTGAACAATCGAAGGAAATTCGAATTTATAATAATTGTAACAATTTGTACAAGTGAGGACACTTGCACAAAGAACAGAATAATTTTGATTATAAACGCATCACATGAAACAATATCGAGATGCTTGAAATCAATAGATAGCTTGAATAAAGTTTAAGAATACTTGCACATCATATGGATCCAATTCATAATATAAATGAAAGGATAGAATAATTGCTCAATAATAAATTGAGTTAAAAGCTTGCATAAACTGGAATTCATTTCATAAAGTAAATGAAGAGGATAGGATACTTGCACATTATATACCTGTTGCACGAATTAAAAATATTGCATAAGGTTTAGATACTTGCCTTGGTCGCTGTCTACTGCTACAGAGTTTAGTTTAAACTTTTACACGTAGACCTATCAATAATAGGATTATTCTTTTGATTAGAATAATACACCTTAACACATAACACTGCTATTGCAGTCATTATACAACTTAAACGCATTGTCACATATTCATTTCAGTCATCAAGACACATAAGAACATATACCTAGTCAAACTATGTCGATTTGGTTTGCGTTCGGTATCGTTTCGGCATCCCGATTGCATTATCGGATAATTAACGAATTTATTACCAATAAAACTTTGTTCAAGAACTTAAGTATTATATTAGATAATTTAATTATCATTTATAACATTTTTCCGAACATTAAACTCATTTATAAGATTTAATTAATTAAATAATTTCATTATCATTAATATTAAAATATTAATGAAATCTTTTTCAAAATATTAAAAGTTATGTAACATTTTTCAAACTTTAATATCACTTTTAAATGATTTTTTTAAAGTATTAAAATCATTTTTAAATGATTACTATTAATATTAAAAATATTAATATAATTCATGTCAAAATATTTAAAACATTTATTTCACCTTTAAATAATAATTTTTTTAAAACATTAAAATTATTTTTAAATAATTTATTTAATACAATTATTAAATAAATTTATTATCATTAATATTAAAATATTAATGAAATTCTTATCAAAATATTAAAAGTTATTTATTATAACTTAAAATACTTTTTTTTTACATTACAGGTCTTATCCAGACAGTTAAGACTGTCTGTTTTAGAACAAATTTCATTTTGATTATCTATCCGGACAGTTAAGACTGTCTGCTTTAGGCCAAGTTGTTCTTCAGTTAATATCCAGACAGTATAACCCGTCTGTTTCAGGTGTCTGCTTTAGACAAAAATTTCGTTCCCAATCAGACAGGTCAACCCGTCCATTTCAGGTGTCCATATTAGAACAAAACTCACTGCATACAGCCTTATTATCTGGGTAGTTTCGTTTTTGTGGTACCTACTTTACGTCTTTATAACTTACTCGTTTCTTATTGAAATAAGTCCGTTCTTGAGCCTACGGCTTCCTTATATTACAGACTACAAAATCCATAGAAAATACCCCATTTCCATAAGCTTTAACTACCTGAAAAACTGACTCTAAAGTCAGTGTACCAACTGATTTTTCAACTTTTAACTAGTTTTATAAAAAAATTCGCCATGACTTCGTTACTTAAGCTTTTTCCTCCATTCCAATTGGGTGATGTTCATAACTCATAAGAGTATAACATAATACCCTGGAACCAAAATTTTTAGATTCAGAACATCACAACAAAAAGTCCCAAATCAATCCATTAACAGTCCACTAATTTAAATTTCATCCTTTTCGCATAGGTTTTGATTTTTAATCATTTTGTTAACTAAACATGCATGCTCAAGGTGATTTAACAAGGTTTACTCCTTCATATCCACCTTATAACTTCAAGATCCACCATGATCTTCACTTATCAACAACCACCAACAACTAATCAACACCAACGAAATAAAATCCAAGAGATGAACAAAATAAATAAATTAGCATTCTTACCTCTTGTTGTTCTTGTTCTTCTTCTTCTTTCTTAATCTTGATGAACCTTGATCTTGCTCTCCTTTTCCTTTCCCAATCCGTGCCTTTTCTCTCTCTTTCTTTCTAGTGGACTTAGCTTGCTAGGGAAGATTTTTTTTTTTTAGCCAATACACCTCATTGCCTTCTTGAGTGCCACATGTCCCATTATTAATTAGCTAACATGTGTATAGGCAAGATGGAGACACCTAGCAAGCTTATACACCTCACCTCTCCCTCTCTTGGACACTTGTCCCCCTTATTAATTACCAACATGTGTTAATTAGAAATGAGGGACACCTAGCATACTAGATAAGAACTAAAGCTTTACTCTTTTTTTTTCTTCTTCATGCCCGGCCACCCTTGGGGTTGCTATCCCATTTGGGTCTTTATATATATATATATATATATATATTTAATTGGGTCCAAAAAGTCCTTACTTAATTGGGTCAAAAGATTGGGCCATTAATTAATTAAATTAATAGGGCTCTCAAATGTGGTTTAATTAAATTCTAATGGGTTAATTTAATAAATCCACACACACTAATCATTCAAGTCCATAATAAATTAATTACATGGGCTTGATTATTTAAATCAATTGAGCTAGTCCACTAATAATTTATATTACTAGAACTATTACATATTTATTTCATCCATTATATAAACATAAATCCTTTTAAATATAATTACAACAATAATTATATTTAAAATTAAAATACATGACCATAGATCAAATTAGGGTATTGATCTGTAATGTCACTTTACCACATTTACCACACTTAGTCAATTTAAAATAAATTGACTAATCTTATATATTCATATTATAAAGAAATAGTCAAAGTAATAATAATAATATTATTAATAATCATTCTTAAAATATACATTTATCATGAAAATAATATATTAATCATATTTTTATGAAAAATAAATAATATTATATCTTTACTAAATATTAATTTATTAAAAGAATATAAATTTTCAAATAATTAACAATTTCTTTTCTAAAAAACTCATTTACAATCTTTCATATAATAAATGATATATATTTATCACATATACACATATACATTCCTTGCACGTATTCCCATACTTACCTTGATAAATAATAAAAATAATTTTATTATTTTTAAAAAAAATTATACGTAAAATTTCTTATTTAAATTATTTTAAAAATTTTGGGTTATTACATTCACCCACCCTTATAAGGATTCCGTCCCCGGAATCACCGTTATAAAACCTACACCCACGAGGGTATATATCATACACATTCATATCACAAATAGATCCAGATCTGATCCGATCGAAGCGATTTTTAAACATTCAACATAAAACTTGTCTATCTGATTATACAAAATATGATTTCCAATAGAACTCAAATTCCTCCTTCAAAATTGTTTAATAAAACGATTTATTATTATACTTATATATTATTTATTTATTAATCTAAGTTTTTTCCTATGACAACCCGAATTTTCAGAAGTTATTAAATAAGAATTTAGCAAATAGAAAATTCTTATTATGCGACGTTTAGAGTTTTGTGTATGAGTATATGTGATATATATTTTGTGAAATATATGTTTTAATGTGAAGAGAATTATATATCCGTGTATTTGTGAAACGAGGTTTAATAGTTAATTAAACTATTGAATGAAATGAAGAAAATTGCTACGAAGAAGATATTTACTGAATATTAGAAAGTTGAAATTATATTAGAAAATAATATAATTTGATTGTTATGTCTTGTGAACAATGAAAATTATTGTGAATTAAATTGTAACGAATACAATTTTTGTGATTGAATAAAAATATTTATTGAATTATATAAATATTTTTATTAATTTATTGAGCTGAATAAATGATTTATTAAGTTTTTGTGAAATGGGTATATGTTAAGTTTAATAATGTTAAATGTTATTTGAATGTGATTTGTTATGTTTATTCTAATTTAATTTAGTAATTAAATTAGATGATGAAAAGGTTTATTTGAATAAATGATTTATTTGAATAATATAATTCATTTGGTGTTATTGTTATTGGTTAAATAAATTTGTTATTTAAGTTAGTAAGATTTAATTGAATTTATTTAATAATAAGTTCAATTAAATTAGAAGTGTGACATTTAAAACTATATGTTATAATGGTTTATTAAAATAAATGAGAAAGTGTTTAATTCAGTTTTACCAAACAAGGCCCTATGACCTTTGTTTGGAAATAATAGGTTATTTTAATTTTGTTTTACCAAACAAGGCCTTAAGACCTTTAGTTAGAATAATGGATTATTTCTAAATCAGTTTGCCAAACAAGCCTTATGGCTTTTGAAATTCTATAACTGATGATTCAATTTAAAGAATATCAGTTTTAATTTTTTTTATTCCATCAGTTTTATTAAAAATACGTCAGTTGTAAAAAAAAAGAGAGAATAAGAAACACAAAGCTTGAGAAGAAAAAGGTGAGAGAAGAGTCTTGAAAGAAGAAGAAAAAGATTGAGAGAAGAGTTTGGAATTGGAGAGAAGATTTCTAATATCAAAGGAGACTAATCAATTTTCTAAACAATTGAAGGTATAATCCTTTTTAAGTTCTTTCTTGTATTTCATTATTTTAGTTCTCTGTATAAAATTTACTTGCTTAAAACATGAATTACTTGGTGTATTTGGTAGTAATCATGTGTTAGATGATTATATGATGATTAATAATCAATTTAGAGGTGTTAATCCATGAAAGCAAGTTTTAGAATAATGTTTTTGGTGTTTGCAGAGTTTTGTTCCATGTATGGTCTATATGTATGAAAATTTTTGTTATTAATCGGTGATTTAATAATTGGTTAATATTATATGATGAAAAACAAGAATAATGCAAGAAGAGTGGTTTTAATGGGTTGAAAAATGAATTTACAGAGCTTGATTACATGAAAATGGCCAAAACTTGAATAAATTGTTTAACAGTGAAATTCTTGGGTTTAAATTGGTTGTTTATGTGTTAGAATGATTAGAATTGGTTAGAAACATGTTGGGTAATTATTTTCTAGCATATTGGATGTCTGGGTATATTTAATTTGTATATTGAATGGTAGAATTCGGAAAATTTGGCCAAATTTGGCCTAAGTTTTCACTGGTTTGCGACTGCAGGAGACGACTGCCGAGTCTCTCGCCCCGGCGAGAGAAATGAACTGTAAATTCTCGCCCCGGCGAGAGCTCGCCCCGGCGAGGGTTTCGTGTTGTAATTTCCTCGCCCCGGCGAGAATTGCAGAAATGAAAATTTTTCCTGTTTTAAATTCTTTTTCTTTTGGTCATGCTATGTTATCCTATATGTTTATAAACATTATACATTTAATGTAAAGCAAAGTTTAAGACCTAACTAAGAGTTAAGTGTCGATTAAAGTGGAACGTAATAAAATGAAGGATTATGAATTGTTAAGTAAAATGAATACTAAGTGTTGCTATGTGGCTAGTTAATGATGTGCATGATTATATATATATCGTGTAGGTTACGTGAAGTGCAGATATATATAAGCTGGTTATGGTAATTGATAATCTACAAACCAGGCAAGTCTTTCAGTTCCTATTTGTTATGTGAATTAATTGATTAATTGTTTTAATCATATGATGTATAAGCATGATGTACTTTATATATGTTACAAGTATGAGACGACCAGGTCAAAATATGACTACGTTCGTTGAGTAGAGAATGTTGATTGAGTTATGGAACTCAATCTCTAATTGTTAAGTGTTGATCATTATGCATGATTTTTTTAGTTAAAACGATTATAATTTAAATGTTGAGCATGTTATCTATGTGTTATGTGATGCATACACACTGTTAGATTTTGCTGAGATGTCGAGCTCATTCTTGCAAATAACCACTTTTGCAGGATTAAAATACGGTTAAAGATACAAGGTAAATTGAATGGCATGATTCAGATGTAAAACATGCAGATTAATTATTTTAGCTTAAATTATGTTTTTGAACCATGATTAAGGTTCGGTATGATGTATTTGAGAATGTATTAATTGTAACAGATGTAGAGTTGTTAAATTTGTATTGAGTTGTAATTTAATATTACCCGTTGTATAAAGGATATGAAATCTAAAAGTTTTATTTTGTTATAACTCTGATGAAGCGAATCAAATATGATTCTAGAATATGCAAATGTTTAAAGGTTATGATTCAGGGTAAGCAAAGAAAAGAAACTGAAAGTTTATAATTATTTCCGCATTTTATTAAGTTTAGCATTGATTAATGTTGCAAGTTAGTATATAGATGTATTGTTAACGACCGAAGTCGAAAGTTGGAATTGTGTGAATTTTGGGGTCGTTACATTTCCTATAGTTTAGATGTTTTCAAACGTAAACATACCCCACAGTATATATAAGAATAAATTATTATTCGAATAATACCTGAAACTCTATCCCCGGCTGCTGTCGTATCTTGAACCGTCATATTGAAGGTCCTCGCGGTTGGTTTGTTTGTCGGAGTTGGATAAGTTATCGCTAGCTTGCCGCTGCTATTCCCTGCCTTAGCACTTTCCCCATTGATCTTTCTTTTCGGGCAATCCCTTGCCATATGATCAGTTGATCCGCAAATAAAATAACCACTATTCTTTCTTTGATTGGGACAGTTTGAAGCGACGTGTCCCTCCTGCCCACACTTATAACATACACCTTTCCCTTTCAAACACTCTCCCGAGTGATTCTTCCCACAGTTTCCACACTTATGAACTTGCTTCTTCATTCTTTCCTGGTTATTACTAATATTTCCAGCATTGTTCCATTTCCTTTTTCCACTTTCACTGCCACCGCTTCCTTCAATCTTGACCTTATTCTTCCTTTCCTTGTTGTAGAGGCTCATGGCCTCATTTCCCCCTTCTGCTATAATAGCCTTTTCTAGGAGTGATCCAAAAGTAGCAATCTGCAACACCGCCACCTTGTTGTATATCCAAGGTTTCAAGCCTTGTTCAAACCGTCGTGCTTTCCTTGCTTCAGTATCCACTTGGTGTGGAGTGAACCTAGCTAATTCGTTAAACTTGGCGGCGTATTCCGAGACGGTCATATTATCCTACTTTAATTCTAGAAATTTAATTTCCATCCTAGCCTGCATCCCAGTCGAGAAGTAATTCTCGTTGAACAGTTCTTTGAACCTTGTCCATGTGACAGCTTCTGTTCCAGCCCTTGATTGATTAGCCTCCCACCAGAAGTTCGCTTCCCCTTTCAGCATGTATGTAGCAAAGGCAGTTTTTTGTTCTTCCGCTACCCTAGCAATCACAAACGCTTTTTCAATTTCCTTTACCCGAGTTTGGGCCATTAATTAATTTATCGGGTCAGTCGTTCCTTTAAATTCAGGCGGTTAATTTAATAAATCCTACTTGCCTTGAAGTCTTTAAATGTAATGTTAGCCAAATCAATTGATTCCCTGGAAGATTCCTGTGATTGGTGTCATCGATTATATATCATTGCCTCTACTAACATTTTAACAAAATTCTGCATCGGGTCTGCATTGACCTCCTTACCATTATTATTTAAATTCATCTTATCTACCCTTCAAGAAATAGTCATTTATGTTAATAAATCATTCTTGGCGGCATTGTCTGAATAAACAAAATCTTATATTATTTTCGTTTTACATTTATTATGTCACTAAATATTATTATTAAAAGTATCATAACAGTTTTCAAATAACAATATTTCTTCTGAAAAACTCAGACCAATTCAGCTTGCTATATTCCTAAATTCAGTGGCTGAATTATCACCAATCCGCTTAACTGGATTTATGAACCCAACTTTTAGTTCCTAAATGCAACTTACCGAAAATTATGAATTATCAGTCAGTTAATATTTAATATTCATTATTTAAAAAGGATTCCGTCATATTCATATTCTTTATAAAACAGTACAATTGAAGTAATTTTATCATTACACAACACATATCACAAATAGATCACTTACTATCCCTCGAAGCGATTTTTAAACAACAAAAATCGGGATTAGTACATTACACCACATATCATATCAAAATTGTTTACTATACCAATTATTATCCTTATATATTATATACTCATCTTTTCCTATAGATGTTTCCTACACCTTTCCTAGATTAGACAAACTTTTGCCTGGTCCTACTATTTAATACAAAACATACGCATTGCTTCGGTTCGGGACAATTTGAAGAGACATGTCCTTCGCGGTTTGGTGCATATGTTCTGCCTTTGGATAAACACGCCTTCATGCTTTTCTGTTTAGCACTTTACACACCTTACCACTTTCTTTTCAAAGGTTTTGCCATTGATCACGGTTATTCATCTATTCTTTTTCCTTTCTGGCTTGGGTGGTTTGCAGACGATTTGCCTGCATTTGTCTCCCTTTGCCCTCAATTTGGACTTTTCAATTCCACACTTATCTTGTTTCTTCATTATTTTGATTATTAGCTTATTCGCATTCCGACTATTGAGTTGTCCTTTTTCCATTTCACTGCCACCGCTTCTATACATAACACCTTATTTTCAGATTCCTGCACTTCCGTTGATGGGCTCATGGCTCAGCTCCAACTTCACTTCAGCGTCCAATCACTATATGCCAGTATTACCATTTTCAGGAGCTTGTTCCGGGTTCTATGTTTTCCAATAATGATGACCTCATTCTTGGTTGCGTATTCAGGCGGAGTAATTTGCTCCTTCTTTACGATATGAGAGGTTCGTAGTTCTTTTCTCGTGAACAGTCTATACACTTGTCCATGTGACGTAGTCATTGATTGGTCCACCAGAAGTTCGCTCATCAGCATGTAGTAAACAATAATTTATATAAGTTAGTTTTGTATTTTTTTTTTCAATTTTCCTTTACCCGAGTTTGGGCCTTAATTCAATCCTTTAAATTATTTGGCTCTCAAATGTGGTTTTTAAATTCTAATGGTGTTAAAAGGTTATAAAGCCTAAGGTAATCCCCACTAATATTAGTAAATTACTATAGCTCTGATTATTAAAATCAACTGTGATCGCCCCCAAAATCGAGAACTTGAAAACCCGTATTTATTTGGTATATCCATTATATAAACCATTAAATCCTTTTAAAATAATATAAATATTTTACAAACTTAATATTCATATCAGAGTTATCTAAATTCCCCAGGGTATTGATCCTATTAATTTACATTTCCTTACATTATACAATATAAAATCACAATTGACAAAAGATTAATTATTATAGTAACAACGTAATAAAACCTATTTTTGAGCTTTCCATTGCCCTTGTCTTTATCATGAGCCTTATCTAACATTCACGCCTAGCTGAAATACATATTAAGTCGAAGCAAGAATAAGCATTTTAATATTACTCAGCAATATAACATTTATTAATAATTCGCTGAAGAAGTAAATGTTTTCTTTGAGACTACTTCTACACTACGAATCAATAGTGGTGAAGTCATTTGAACTATTCTTATACAACATATCAAATTATTTTAAGATTTTTGAAACAACAGAGTGACTTTTGAATACTGAGTGGTCAAAAAAAATGAACTGTCATTTTCATTATTCGAAAAGGTTTAAACAGAAATTCATCTTAAACCGTTTTGGTCTTACGGACTCGGAGGATGATCAGTCCCCGTTGTGCCCGTATTGATCAGACTATATAATACATCACTGCCTTGGCGCATATAAAGATACATGAACCGCTATTAGCGCATAAAAAATATTCCCATTTTGGGTTGTTCATACTCAGTCTGGAGTCCTCCTAAAAACAATGTTAGTTGGAAAACGACTTTATTATTATAACCAATATATGTTTAACAATGCTTTTTAAATTAGGTCTAGCTGGTCAAATAGCTTTAGACAATCTTTAAACTAGGTATTACATACCGAAATTTAATAGTATGTATCAGAAACTTATCACGAATTTCGAATTCAAGGGTAATTGATCTTGAAATGTCAATAGTTCATACAAGAGTGGAGACACTTGCATAAAACGTTACAGCTAGAATTGCCTTTTCGATAATGAGTCACTTTCCCGTAATAAGATACTTTTAACACTGAACAATCGAAGGAAATTCGAATTGTATAATAATTGTAACCACTATTTGTACAAGTTGAGTGGACACTTGCACAAACAACAGAATAATTTTGATTATAAACGCTTCCACTTTAAACAATATCGAGATGCTTGTTCAATAGATAGCTTGAATAAATTTAAGAATACTTGCACATTGTCCATATGGATCCAATTCATATATAAATGAAAGGATAGAATAATTGACCTTAGCTATAATAATTAAATTAAGTTAAAAGCTTGCATAAACTGGAATTCATTTTCATAAAGTAAATGAAGAGGATAGGATACTTGCAACATTATATACTGGTTCACGAATTAAAAAATATTAATAAGCTTTAGATACTTGCCTTGGTCCCGCTGTCTACTGCTATAAGTTTAGTTTAAACTTTTACGCGTAGACCTATCAATAATAGGATTAATTCCTTTTGATTAGAAATAATTCCTTGAACACATAACACTTGCTATTGCAGTCTTATACAACTTAAAAGCATTATCACATATTCCCTTTTCAGTCATTCAAGACACATAAGAAACATATACCTAGGCAAACTATGTCGATTTGGTTTGCGTTCGGTATCGTTTCGGCAATCACAAACGATTGTATTATCGGATAATTACCCGAATAATTTTATTACCAATTAAAAACTTAATGGGCTCTCAAGATGTGGTATTATATTAGATAATTTAATTTATCATTTATAACATTTTTCCGACACACTAAACTCATTTATAAGATTTAATTAAATTAATTATAATTTCATTATCAATAAATTAAAATATTAATAAATCTTTTTCAAATATTAAAATTATGTAAACATTTTTCAAACTTTAATATCACTTTTAAATATTTTTTATAAAGTATTAAATCATTTTTTTAAATGATTACTATTAATATTAAAATATTAATATAATTCATGTCAAAATAAATTTTAAAACATTTATATTCACCTTTAAATAATAATATATTTAAAACATTAAATTATTTTTAAAATAATTTATTTAATACAATTATTAAATAAATTTATTTTCATTAATATTAAAAATATTATAAATTCTTATCAAAAATATTAAAAGTCATTATTATAACTTAAAATACTTTTTTTTTTTTAACAATTAAGGTCTTTATCCAGACAGTTAACTGTCTGTTTTAGAACAAATCTTTCATTTTGATATATATTTATCCGGACAATATACACATATACATGCCTTTAGGCCAAGTATTTCTTCAGTTAATATCCAGACAATATAACCCGTTGTTATTATCTGCTTTAGGACAAAAAATTTCCCAATCAGACAGTCAATCCGTTCTTCAGGTGTATATTTAGAAAAAAAACTCACTGCATACAGCCTTATTATCTGGGATTTCCGTTTTTGTAATCGGTACCTATACTTTACGTCTTTATAACTTATCTCCGTTTCATTATTGAAATAAGTCCAGTTCTTGATACGGCTTCCTTATTATTACAAACTACAAAATCCATAGAAAATAACCCATTTTCCATAAGCTTTAACTACCTGAAAAATGACTCTAAAGTTAGTGTACCAACTGATTTTCAACTTTTAACTAGTTTTATAAAAAAAAAATTTCGCCATGACTTCGTACTTAAGCTTTTTCCTCCATTCCAATTGGGGGATGATTTCATAACGTCATAAGAGTATACCCCACATAATACCTGGAACCAAAATTTTTTAGATTCAGAACATCACAACAAAAAGTCCCAAATCAATCCATTAACGTCCACTAATTTAAATTTCATCCTTTCGCTTTGGTTTGATTTTTAATCATTTTGTTAACATGCAACTCAAGGTGATTTAACAAGGTTTACTCCTTCATATCCACCTTATAACTTTTCAAGATCCACCATGATCTTTCACTTATCAACAACCACCAACAACTAATAACACCAACGAAATAAAATTCTTTCTTTGAATTGGGACAGTTTGAACAAAATAAATAAATTAATACACCTTTCTTCAAACACTCTCCCGAGTGTTTATCCCACAGTTTCCTTGTTTTCTTCATTCTTTCTTGTAATCTTGATGAAACCTTGTCCATTTCCTTTTCTCACTTTCACTGCCTTCCTTCAATCTTGCCTTTTCTCTCTCTTTCCTTGTTGTAGTGGCTTAACTTGCTAGGGAAGATTTTTTTTTTTTAGCCAATCACCTCATTGCCTTCTTGAAGTCCACATGTCCCATTATTCAACCGTTAGCTAACATGTGTATAGGCAAGATGGAGACACCTAGCCAGCTTATACACCTCACCTCTCCCTCTCTTGGACACTTGTCCCCCTTTTTATATTATCCTAATTTAATTAGAAAATGAGGGATTTCCCCTAGCCTTACTAGATAAGAACTAAAGGCTTTACTCTTGAACAGTTTTTCTTCTTCTTGACAGCTTCTGTTCCACCCCTTGGGGTTTGATTAGCCCATTTGGGTCTTCCCCTATATATATATATATATATATATATATATATATATATCTTCTTCCGCTACCCTAGCAATCACAAACGCTTTTTCAATTTCCTTTACCCGAGTTTGGGCCATTAATTAATTAAATTAATAGGGCTCTCAAATGTGGTTTAATTAAATTCTAATGGGTTAATTTAATAAATCCACACACACTAATCATTCAAGTCCATAATAAATTAATTACATGGGCTTGATTATTTAAATCAATTGAGCTAGTCCACTAATAATTTATATTACTAGAACTATTACATATTTATTTCATCCATTATATAAACATAAATCCTTTTAAATATAATTACAACAATAATTATATTTAAAATTAAAATACATGACCATAGATCAAATTAGGGTATTGATCCGTAATGTCACTTTACCACATTTACCACACTTAGTCAATTTAAAATAAATTGACTAATCTTATATATTCATATTATAAAGAAATAGTCAAAGTAATAATAATAATATTATTAATAATCATTCTTAAAATATACATTTATCATGAAAATAATATATTAATCATATTTTTATGAAAAATAAATAATATTATATCTTTACTAAATATTAATTTATTAAAAGAATATAAATTTTCAAATAATTAACAATTTCTTTTCTGAAAAACTCATTTACAATCTTTCATATAATAAATGATATATATTTATCACATATACACATATACATTCCTTGCACGTATTCCCATACTTACCTTGATAAATAATAAAAATAATTTTATTATTTTAAAAAAAAATTATACGCAAAATTTCTTATTTAAATTATTTTAAAAATTTTGGGTTATTACATTCACCCACCCTTATAAGGATTCCGTCCCCGGAATCACCGTTATAAAACCTACACCCACGAGGGTATATATCATACACATTCATATCACAAATAGATCCAGATCTGATCCGATCGAAGCGATTTTTAAACATTCAACATAAAACTTGTCTATCTGATTATACAAAATATGATTTCCAATAGAACTCAAATTCCTCCTTCAAAATTGTTTAATAAAACGATTTATTATTATACTTATATATTATTTATTTATTAATCTAAGTCTTTTCCTATAGTTTAGATGTTTTCAAACGTAAACATACCCCACAGTATATATAAGAATAAATTATTATTCGAATAATACCTGAAACTCTATCCCCGGCTGCTGTCGTATCTTGAACCGTCATATTGAAGGTCCTCGCGGTTGGTTTGTTTGTCGGAGTTGGATAAGTTATCGATAGCTTGCCTTAGCACTTTCCCCATTGATCTTTCTTTTCGGGCAATCCCTTGCCATATGATCAGTTGATCCGCAAATAAAATAACCACTATTCTTTCTTTGATTGGGACAGTTTGAAGCGACGTGTCCCTCCTGCCCACACTTATAATATACACCTTTCCCTTTAAACACTCTCCCGAGTGATTCTTCCCACAGTTTCCACACTTATGAACTTGCTTCTTCATTCTTTCCTGGTTATTACTAATATTTCCAGCATTGTTCCATTTCCTTTTTCCACTTTCACTGCCACCGCTTCCTTCAATCTTGACCTTATTCTTCCTTTCCTTGTTGTAGAGGCTCATGGCATATTCTTTATTCCAAAGCATATTCTCGCAATATTCTTTTCTTAAGTTTCAAATCTTAAGTTTCCAACCCTAAAGTTTTCTATCTTGCATTATTCTCCTTCAACTTTTCCTATTTCACTTCTATACTCTATTATTTTAGGGAAATGTCCATTATGCCCTTCTCTAACTTATTAAGCTAGCAAAAAGTCTATTTTGCCCTCTCGTATCCTTAACTAGGGTTTAATTCCCAAACTACGTCGGTTACCCATCTCTTTTCTAGTTAGATTCCTAACTTTTTCAGTTACATCGTAATTCAATTAACTAGCCGACAAAAGTTAATTTTGCCCTCCTCATACTATCGATTAGGGTTTACTTTCCCTAACTCTATCGGTTATGCGATTTCTTGGTTACGCGATTTCTGTTTAGTTAGATTCTCTAACTCTGTACGCAGGTGAGAAATCGTGAAATCTCTTTCTTCAGTTTTATTGGAGATTATGTCTTCCGTCCTTAAACAAACAATATCTCGTGATTTGAAAATTTTGAAAAACGAGAAAGCAACTTTTAATCCATTGATCTATCTTTGACTATTTGGCCCGAAAAATCAAATTTTCGAGTTTATAGTCTATTCTTACTAATTTCGACATTCCGGACTCAACCGTGTTGTCCGCGTCTCATAATTCTACTCCGAACTCAAATTCGAGTCCTGCCTGCACTAGTCTTGCCTTTTATATGCTTGATCGTCTTTCTTTAGTCAAATCAAACTAATTAAAGTAATTAGTCTTGACCACTTATTAACTTCTATTCCTTATCATCTAATCGTTAATAAATTAATATATATATAACACATATAATTATTTATTCAGCACACTTACACGTCATAATATCCATAAATATTTTATTTATTAGATATTTACATCGAATAACCTAAATTCAAGGCTATCCGATTTCTCGGGTCGTCACAGACTGAATCCTCAACATACTATTAAGACGGTACGGTATCATGATGTCAAAAAAAAATTTGGTTTTTTTTAAAACTATGAAAAGATATGCCAATTGAGTTAGCTAAAAATATTTCGATTGTTGTCCGAATTGTTGTTAAAAGTCTAAGTTAGTTGAGTCGGCTAGACGACTGTTGAAAGATGTTTATGATATTCAAGCGTTCTTAGAATAATTATGCCAAACCAGATTATACTGGTGCAAAATTTGTATTAAGTCTAAGGTGAACCAACCCTGTCATGGGGCGATGTTATTGGAAACTATAATTCCGAGCTACGCAATAGCGAATATATATGTGCACAATACATAGTACGAAGGGATGATCACCAAGAGTACAAGAAAGGATGGTCCATAGTCTTTTGACTGTTAAAGATTACAGTTGAAATATCTGTTAACCTAGGACAAGGTTCAAGTCTCTACGACTCCTCAACATAATATTAAAAGTTCTTAAAGGAATCATTTAAGTTCCTGAGTTATTCATGTCGGTTCCCAATTGTTAATCAATTGTGGAAGATTCTTATTATTTTCAAAGGTGAATGTGGTAAGGAGGATATATATTCCTTAGAAAGAAGTAAGTTGTAGAATGCGACAAGTGGTAATGAGTAAATTGAGCAACGAAGAAATAAAATTCTAAAAGGAGAAGGGGGTGAAACTATCAAGGAAAATGTGAACACTTAGAGATAAATATGTGAAGATGATCTTAGAAAGATTCTTGGAGAATAAATTTGATCATGGAACCTAGTAAATGAATAAAGATTAATATAAAGTTTATTTTGATATATCGAATGAACGAAGATTAGTAAGTCAAAATTTTGAGGACGAAATTCTTAGAAGAAGGGGTGAATGTAATATCCCGAGTGTTTATAAATTGAGCATATGACGATGATCCTTAGAAAGAGGTAATAAATGGGTTAAAGAATATGTAATACTCGGAATAGTATCGAGTTTAAATAAAGGTTATGAAATAAAACCCATAAGAATTTGTTGAAGAAAATGAATGGAATAAGTAATATAAAATTTATATTATAGTAATGCGTTGAAATTATTCAACGATAGAATTCAAAAGAAATTAGACGAAAACTGAGTAAGGAGGGTTTCGGTGATTCCGAGGACGGAATCCTTATAAGAGGGGAAGGATGTGACAACCTAGATTTTCAGTAATTACTACATAAGAATTGAATAAATAAAATTCATATTATGAGAAGTGTCGGATTCGAATAAATATATATGTGTTATACTTTTTGAAATATATGATTTGGTGTGAAGAGACTAAGTGTGGATATAGAAGAGAAATATATATATTTTTATATTGGGAAAATGAGATTCAATAGTTAATTGAACTATTGAAGAAAGTAATGAAATTGTTACGAAAAAGAAATTAACTGAATAATATTAGTTAATTTAATTAAGTTGAAAATTATATTATGAAAAAATATAATTTGATTATTATGCCTTGATGGCAATGGATTTGTGATGAATTAAGTTTCATAAATAATGAGAGTAATTCACTTAATTAAAGTAGTGAATTAATGTAAATAGATATTTGTTTTAATAAAATGAGAAAGTAATATGTTACATATAAATGTAATATTTTAGTGTAATACGATTTTGAGTGTCGTAAATAGTTAAAATATTTATCGAATAAAATAAAATTTTAATTGGGATGTTTATTTAATAAAATAAATATTTGATTGAAACTATGGTGGAATAATTTATTTAAATGTGATAATATTAATTAAATTATGTTGAATGATTTTCTAATCGGTGCGTATTTTTATTACGCTAATGGGATGGTAATGCTCTAATTTAATGAAACAATTAAATTAAAGGATTAATGGTTTATTAAATAAAAGAATAGAAACTATAATTTTTGTGAGTAAGATTTAATTAGACTTATTAATAAAATAAGTGTAATTAAATTTATGTGTGACAAATGTATCATATGGTAAGAATGTTATTAGATAAATTAAGGAGTTATATTAAGCTAGCCAAACCGGGTCTTGTGACCTTGTGTATCTGTAATTGCTAAGGAGGCTTTTGGTTAAAAAAATTATCAGTAAAGTCTAAGAAGGCTAAGAATACAGAGAAGAATAGAGAGGAAGAGAGAAACAGAGAGAAGAAACTCTTTGTGAAATTGAGAGACAAAACCAAAGAAGGAATCAAGAGGAAGTAGGAGATTAATCAAGCAATTTATATCATCTATCTAGGTGGATTCAAGAGGTAATAATCAAACCCTAAAACTTTTCATTCTAGTTTTTCAAAACAAGATTTCTGATAATTGAATTAATTGTATGATTTGATGAAGAATATGGGAATAGGTGTTTTTAGATGTATATGATCTATTTGATGTCATATATGTCTGGAATTGGAGTAATTAAATTTGAGTTTGTGTGTAAAACAGGAAAAATTAGACTTCTGGTTTGTTGCATTTGTTTTGGTCTATTTTGAGACTAAAAATTGGCTAAAAATTCATGTATAGAATCTGAAATTGATGATGCATGTTGTTAATATGTTGAGAAACGAAAACAATGCAAGTTAAATGGATTGATTTGGTTGGATAACGAATTTGTGGTGTTTGATTACGCTAAAGATGTCAAAATATACCAAAAAGAGCATGAACCTTGATTTTGAACCATTAAATTGGTTGTTTAAAATTGCTTATGTTGTTAGAATGGTTATAGATATGTGTTATGTTGTTTTGGTTAGGTTTATATCATTTGGATGTGTCAAAATTGTTGTTAAAATGAAGAATTGGGAGTTTTTGGCCTGAGATTTTCTGAATTTGCGAACTGGAGAACTAATTCTGGTGTCCAGCGCGGCTGCACTGGACCATAGCGTAAATTGGGCGCTGATGCGCTACGCAGCACAGCTGCGCGTGTTCTTAGTACAAAAGTGGCGCAGCTGCGCCGGTTAGTAGTTTTGCCCAGAAATGAGATTTTAATTGTATGACTCTAGGAAATGTCAATATAACCTTAATGAATTAGTGTAATGATATGTAAAACATGTTATAACACTTAATAGCACGTTGTAATCACACAGTTGGTGATTACATGTTATGAATTAGTAGGCTATATACATTTAATATAATGAGAAGGTAAACTCTAATTACTTAACTAAATATTGAGTGATAATTATAGAGGAACCTAAAGGAACCTAAGACGAATGATTATTTAATTTATGTTAACAAATTTAATACATCTAATTCGATATAATGACAACTATGTCGATTATAAGAAAAGTATAGAGAAATATGAGACAAAGGTTAACTTAAGTGATGTTAAAAAACATCATACATCTAATGTGATGTAAAGACAAAGTTTAAGACTTAATTAAATATTAAGTGTCAATTAAAGTGGAACGTAATGAGAAGGAGAAGGAAGCTTAACGTGAAAGAACCGAATGGACAATGATGAGCCCTAACAGGACTTAAAGACTAAGTTAAACATTGTGTATCGATTAAAAGGAAGGATTATGGAATGTAGAGTAGAGTTACTTAAACGATTACCAAGTGTTGTTATATGGCTAATAGTTGATGTGCATACTCATATATTGTATAGGAAGTTCACAAGGACAAAAGGCTGTAGTTGGTAATTTATGAGTCAGGCAAGTCTTTCAGTTCCTATTTGCTATATAAATTTGATAACTGATGAGTATGTTTCATACCTATGAATCGGATACTTTTTAATGTTGGTTATTGTTTATTTTCTTGGTGTATAGTTGCTTTTCATGCATTTTATGTGTTTTTATAGGTTGCATGTGTTGGGAATTAATTTGGTGAGGCTTGAGCAAAACAGCAGCAAAAGAAGTGAAAAAGTGCAGAAAGTGAAGCAGCGCGGCTGCGCCCAAAATGAACTAGGGAGTAGTGCAGCTGCGTTGGTCTCCAGAGTTAGAAAAAAAATTGTTTGCCAGTGTTGCTCGGCCGTGCCCAATTCAAGCTTATTTCCGGCGCGGCCGCGCCGGTTTGGGAGTTGACCAAGCTTTGACTTTTTGGTTTTTAATGAAGCAGATGTTGTGTAATCAGTTTCCAGACTTCTAAATCAATTAGGATTTTTATTAGATGTTATAAATAGTTGTTTTAAGCCAGTTTTAAGGGTGTTGAACTTATTATTAGAAAACCTTAGTTTTGGAAGCCAATTGTAAAGACTTGAAGCAAATTGTTAGCAAGAGGAAATTAACGTAGGAGCTAGAGAGAGATTCAAAGATTGCACCAAAAATTTTTATTCTCTTCTCTATATTTTACTTTTGAATTTTGAATGCTATTAAATTTGTGGATGATGGATTCTAGTTTAATTATGAACTAAATTTCTTTTTAATGCTATAATAGATCTTATTTTGCAACTTTGTTTGACATGCTTATTGGATAATTATTGTTAATTATTATTGAATTTTCTATTATGGTTTATGCTTAATTGCTTAATTATTTGGCCAGTAATTACCGGAATAATTTATATGAATTCGAGAGATGAAGTTTAGATTCAGATCTGACCATAATAGCATATGATTGTATTTTCTGCATGTTGATGGAATCCATGATTTGTGTTTAGGATAGAGATATATCTATTCACCGCATGTAATCTAATAGAGAACCTGAACGTTAAATCCTTTTTAATTGTAATTCACAGAGATATAGTGGATTAGTTAACTAGGGTGTTCATCTTAAGTATATCATTAGTAGATTTGAGCTGATTGGTTTATGATGCATTGAGAGATGGTCATAAATATTGATGAGTTTTCGATTAACAATCCTAAATAATTAGCATAATTTGATAAGAAGTGTGTTGAGCAAGGTGAAACAATAAGTTAAGTTGTAGTCTTAAGTCTTTAAAATATGTTTTCAAACTTGTGGTAGTTAGTTTTAGTAGAAGTAATTAATTAATTTCATAAACCTTCAAAACCATAATTGATTGTTTAATAAAATTGGGTTAGTACAAAGTTGATAATTGGTATTATAAATTATAGTTTTCTCTGTGGGAACGATACTCTACTTACACTTTATTACTTGTGGACTGCATATACTTGCATATTTTTGCTAGTATAGATATAGGCAAACAAGTTTCTGGTGTCGTTGTCGGGGAAATTTGTTTTTATAATTTTCAAGTATCAATTTAATTAATTCAGTTTTAGTTAAACTTTGTTTTTGTTTTCTTATTATTTCTTGTTTCAGGTGATTTCGGTTCGTTTATACAAACGCAATCAAAACAGCCGAAACTTGTGTAGAGCGAAGACAATCTTGAAAACAAGTTATGCCAGTTGAGAAAGTTTTGCAAAGAGACAATCGAAAAAGAGAAAATGGCTAACGAAGAGCAGAAATCACTGAGGGACTATGTTATACCTAAGACAGATGAGATCAAGTCAAGCATCACGAGGCCAGCTATCACTATAAACACTTTTGAGATTAAACCGGGTACAATTCAGATGATTCAGAACTCGATACAGTTTGGGGGATTGGCCAATGATGATCCGAATGAACATTTAGTGAGCTTTCTTGAGATTTGTGATACATTCAAATACCACAATATTTTGGATGATGCGATTAGATTACGTCTATTTCCATTCACTCTGAGGAATAAAGCAAAGAGTTGGCTGCATTCACTCCCACCGAGATCCATTACGACCTGAGATGATCTAGCCCATAAATTTCTAGCAAAATTCTTTCCGCCAACTAAGACTGCCAAGATGAGGAACGACATTACTACTTTTGAGCAATAACATGGAGAGTCATTGTATGAGGCTTGGGAAAGGTTCAAAGACTTATTGAGAAGATGCCCGCACTATGGGCTACCCAAGTGGCTACAGGTTCAGACATTCTACAATGGGTTAAGTAGTAATACTCGAACAAGCATAGATGCAGCTGCGGGGGGAGCACTTATGGCTAAACATTTTGATAAGGCTTATGAATTGTTGGAGACCATGGCAGCAAATAATTACCAATGGCTAACTACAAGGATGAACCAACACCACAAGGTAGCTGATGAGTGTGTTTTATACACATAAATTGGGTACTTTTAGCCTTGATAATTTGCAAGTCTTTAGCTATTTCGTTTGGTATATGTGTTTTCATCTTATTGTTGTGTAATATAGTTTTGTATTACTTTTATATGTTTTTGTATGCTTTTATGTGTTTTTACTTGGTTTTGTAGGAATTGAAATAAAGGTCCCTTGGATCGAAGCGTTTTTAGCTTGAATCTAGCATTCCCGCCGCTTGTTTCTCAATTTGACCCATGATGCAATCCGAATCTCTCAAAACTCAAAGAACGATAGTTGTAGATTTTGATCTTAGCTTTCCATAACATCTTAAATCATCCATTTTGAAGTTCGTATGAGAGAGTTATGGTCATTTTACCATCGGATTTTGCATGCATTTTGCATAGCAGCTGCTTCCAGGCCAATTTACGCCTTTCTCCGGCCATTATCTCGACAAGCTCCAGTTATGAAAGTTGTAGAGCTATTTCTTAGCTTTTCATAGCCTACTTAATCGCCTTAATCCAAGTTCGAACGAAGATGTTATGGCCATTTTACAAACCGATGTCAAAACTGATTTTGGCTACAAAAGCGAGCTCGCCGGGGCGAGCTCCCCAGGCCATTTTTGGCGCCGGGGCGAGTTCGTCACGGGATGCAGCAGATTTTGCGATTTTTGAACCAAAAACTCGGGTCTAAGCTAGGGTTTGAGATACCTAACTCTTATAACACCTAGGGGGCGGCTGGAACAACCATTCTAACACATTTTAACATATTCTAACACCTTCTAACATCAAATCTAGAGAGAGGAAGCTACCAAATACATCAAATTAGAGGGCCAAAGTGCTAAAATCAAGCTACATCAAGCAAGGCCAAAGGAGTAAAAAAACATTAAGGATTGTAAAATGAAGGAGGAGAAGCTAGTGTTCATCATCAACCCATCAAACATCATATGAAAATCTACAAAAGTGATTTTATCTTTAGTTTCCCTTCTATTTTGTAATCCAACATGATGTATAATTTGAATATGATGTTATTTGTAGTTACCATGAACTAGAACTCTATTTTGGGATTATAATGGATCTTGTTGTGTAGTTTACTTTGCTATGCTTCCTTGTTAGTCTTATTAGCTATTCATGGATTGTCTATTATGATTTGCGTTCAATTGCTTAATTGCCTAGCTAGCAATTACCATGATAATCCATATGAAATTGAGAAACGGATTATGGGTTTAGATCTAATCATAATAGCATGTGTTTGTATGTTCTACATGACGTTGGAATGTATAATTTGTGCTTAGGATAGACATATACCGAAGCACCGCTTGTAGTCATTTGAGAGCTTGAGCTTAAACCTTATTTATTTGTAAATCACATAGACATATAGTGGTTTAGGTAATGTGGGTGTTCGTGTTTATTCTATCATCTGTGGATTATATATGATATGGACTTGGTACATTGAAAGATGGCCTTGTCTCACTTTCGTGTTCTCGACTAACAATCTGTGATAATTAATTTGGTTTAACAGGAAGTGTGTTGAGGTAGATGAATCAATAGGAGAAATTGTAATCTCATATCTTCATTATCTTTAAAGCTTTCTATAGTTCTTTGATTACTTGTTATCTTCATTAATGCAAAAACAACAAAAAGAAGAATATCATCGTTTAAATAAGATTGAGATGATAAAAGGTTAGTACTTGGAAAAGACTAGTAATAATCCTCGTGGGATCGCTACTCTACTTACTCTTTATTACTTATTGACTGCGTATACTTTGGCGTAAATTGTCGTTATATAAATCGGACAACAAGTTTTTTGGCGCCGTTGTCGGGGAATTATTTTTCTAGTGTTTTTCCAATATTAGTCATAATCAAATTAGTCTTAATTTAAACTTGTATATAAATTTGCTTTTAGTTTATTTTATCATTTATTTTTCTGTTTTAATGCTTTCTTCTTTGTAAGGTACACCATGGATGACTTTGTTGATCAATGGCTGTACATGAGTATGACTCAACCAAGGGAAACTGGGATTGATAGACTCAATGCATTTTCTACATTGTCAGCACAATTTGAGACACTTTCGAGGAAGGTTGATGCTTTAGAAGCACAGAATATTCAAAGTGTGGTGGTGATTTATGATTATTATGCTGGAAACCATCCGAGTCACTAATGCACCATCGGTTTCGAGTCGGTATGGTATGGTGGCGACTTCGGCGATTACCCCAACAGTTATGACTATTCCAATGATTATCATCATAGTTGGGAAAATCATTCAGATTTTTCATGAAGCCATAATAATCAAATGCAAACCTTTGCTCTGAGCCAATCATAGACTCTTGACTTTCAGGATCAAGCTCCTATTCAAGAAGAGAAGATGTCAAATTTTGAGGAACTTATGTCCAAGATCATGGCTTCGAATGAGGAGATGTTGAAAAGTCAGGAAATATCGATTCAAAATCTTGAGAACCAGGTGGGACAGCTTGTCATTGCCTTCAATAATAACTATCAAGAAGCATGGCCCAACGTCTCGGTTCCGAAAACTGATGGAGTGCCCGAGCTGATTTTCGAGGAATCTATGAGGGAGAAGACATGTGAGGACCAAGAAGTGGAGGCCGAGGAAGATCTAACCTTGAGCTCCAATGATGATGAGCTAATTTTGATAGTGCCTCACACACCTTCTCCACCAAAGCTCAAGGATTCGGGCAGTTTTGCAATACCGTGTTCACTTGGTAGTCATTTCTTAGGCGAGGCTCTATGTGACGATGGAGCTAGTATGAATGTGGAGCCATGGTGGGCCGAGGATAAGAAGATAGAAGAAGAGCCCGTTGTGCTTGACAAGCCCCAATGCCCCAAACTTATCACAGACACAACGGAGGAAACACCTAGCTTTTTGGTATTTAAAATTGAGAACTTATCTACAAAAAGCAAGCTAGGTGACTTTAAGTCAATGGCTCTCACTAATGAGAAGCCCTCAAATATTACATGGCTATCAATGGATGGTGGGTTCCTCAACTTTCGAAGGGGAATTGGATAAAAACATGGAGTTAGTCAGGTTGAAGACTTTAAACCAAGCGCTTGATGGGAGGCAACCCATTATCTCTATTCGTATCCTTTATGTTTAGTTGTTATATTTCAATTTCGCAAGTTTCAAATTTTCAAGTTTCTAAGTTTTCAATGCATGTGTTTTTGTTAGTTTGGCTTGTGACTTTGATTTGCTATTTAGGCTTATTCTTCGCTCAAACTGTCTAATGTATGCTTGGTATGTTGCATTGTATCAGGTTGGGTGTATTGAGGATGGCCATTGCTTTGAATTATGAAAATTTAGTTTTTTGGGATACAGGAGGTTGGCGCCCCGGCGGCAAATTACAGTATAAAATTCTCGCCCCGGCGAGCTCACAAGGCATGATTTTCTCGCCCCGGTCAGCTGAAGAAAAAAAAATATTTCTTCCCAAGCCGGATTGTATTATCATTCACACTTCCAAACTCATTCTTCCCCTCTCCCACATGGATTCATCTTAACCCACTGAGCATTCAAAAGGATTCATCTCCAAATTGAAGGTACTAAACAAACAACTTCTTTTGCTAACACAAAGCAAGGTACTCACTCCATTTTTTGCATACAAGTAAAATAAATTTGTCAATTGTGATGGGTATTCTTGGTTAGTTAAACTGTTGTACTTGGATTTGCATTGGGTAATCATACATTATTAAAATTTGGATAAATGTTAATGGGTTGCCCAATTGAGTTTGTGTTGGCTCAATTGGAGGATTTTGGGTTATTCATTGCTATGATTTGATTGAATATTGCAATAACTTAGCAATTTTTGTTGAAACTGAGTTTGGGGGAGGTATTAAATGAAGAATTTTAGTCAGCGCACATCACGTAGTCAACGAATTGTCTAAAAGAATGTTGTCCTGATTGAGCATTGTTTGGTAAGGAATTGCTTGGTTATTATCCGAATGCCGCCCCAATGCATGTTCCTGAGCCACAACCGTTACCAGTTTATCCACCATCAGACTCAAATGTTTAGAAGGCTATGGTCGAGCATGACGCTTGGTCAATCAGGGAAGTTCTCAGTTTTCATTTCTTTATCTTATAAACAATGAGGACATTGTTCACTTTGAGTTTGGGGGTGGATCATATAGCATTGGCATCATGGCTACATAACATGTCTTAGTTATTTGTGCATTTTAATATTTGTTTGCTATTAAATAATAAATAAATAAATAAATAAATATTTTTAAGATGTGTCTCTTGAGAATTATTTTAATTTGATTTGAACTACAATTCATGGTCTATGATAAGAACTTGATTGAATAGTTTCTAACTCATGGAAAATGGATAAATGTTGCTTAGTATTTATGCTTAATCGTTATTGTGGTTATTATGTTGCTTATGCGTCCTTTCACTCTTTTGCACTTACCCATGTGTATTGAGCTAGTTGTTTCATTTGGATGGCTTTTATGACCGAATGCTTGTGGGAGTTATCCTTAAGCTCTAAAAACTCGTTTAAACATCACTCAAAGTAATGTATCCAAGTTTGATTTGTTGGTCATGTGGTGAGTGAGATGGAGCGTAAAACGCACTCACTCATGGACACATGTGTAGGAGAGATAGAGCGTAAAACGCACTCTCTTATAATTGTGATTAAAGAAAGAAAATTGTATATTTCAAATCTTGTGTTGGGTTGAGATGGAGCGTAAAACGCACTCACCCACAAGAGTGGACTTAGGATAAGATGGAGCATAAAATACACTTACCTAGAATCCTTTGATTTCATATTTTTGGAAATTTTAATTTGTATACATTTGCGGTGAGTGATGTGTTAAGCATGTAGTTTTTATAGTTTATTTTGATTTACTTCATAAGGTAATGTGGTTGCATAAGCCCATCCGAGCTTGATTGGTTTAGTGTTATTGGGTACTCACACTGTTGGTCGATTTCGCAACCGATAAATACACGCAAGTATACGCGGTCAACAAGTAATAAAGTGATAAGAGAGTGTCGAACCCACAGGGAATTGTTCTAGTGTATCCCAAGTACCAACTATATATCGTCTCGATTTTATTTAGACAATTGATGATTTGAATTTGTTGTTGTTTTGTAATAATAAGGGATATGGTAAGCGTTAAAATAATGAAATCTAATGTTAACAAGTCTAAGATTGCAATTTCCCCCAACACGTCATTTGAATATCCTAACTCTCTCATTTGAATTAATTAACAACATATAATTGCCAACCGAGAAATCAAAGCTACTTATAAGCCTCTGTCGATGGTCAAATTCGAATCTTCCTAATGCGGCATGTAGGTATATGTCTATCCTGCACATTATCAAGAGACCAATTTCAAGAACAATAACAAGACACGTGTCACTAAATCTCATTTACCGTCCCTTCAATTACCAACTTTCACATAGGAAGTCATTAAGAATAGATTCTCCATTGGTTGCACACGGTATCTAGGTATATGTCTATCCTAAATACTATCAAGTTACCTATCATTGAGGATAATCAACAAGACACACGTCACTTAATCTCAATTAATAACCCACAATAATCTTTAACTTTCGCATGATATCATAACAAGGTCTAAACACTATAATCCGTTCGTCAAGTTCATATAGGTTCCCACGGTAATTACTAGCTAGGCAATTAAGATATGAAGCATAAATTATGATATTCAATCCACAAATGAGTAATTAATAACAAAGAGAGAGAAGTCAATTCAAACTATGTGTTGGGTTCCATTGAAATCTTAGAATACAAGCCTTAGTTCATGGTAGCTAAGCAAAACATCAAACACATGGTGTTCATCATAAAATAGAATTACAAATTCAAAGGAAAGTAAGAGATAATAAAACCCATTTAGAAGATAATTATGTGTTGCTTGCTTGGTTGATGTCAATCTCTAGCTTTTCCTCTTAATTTGGCATTCGTTTCTCTTTTAGCTCCTTCGCTTGTTGCTGGAATTTCCTTGAATTGCAGCCCTTAAGCTCTTGTTGATGATGTATGTGCAGCCTCCCAAGGTTTAGATATGCCTTGACAATCCTTTCCTTCTTGGTTCTTTGGCTTGTGCTGAGTTTTTCCTTGTATTGCAGCACTTTTGCTCTCAATTTTGGTGTTTTAGTGTAGCCTCCCAATCCCTCTAGATGTGAAATATGAAGCCCCAATGAGATATTATATAGTGCCTCATGAAAACCCTAGCAAAAATCAGATTATGGGTCAAAAATCCGCTCAGATCGCACCAAAAGGCCAGCTGGAATCGCACTCAGCACGGCGTTGGCGCGCCCGCACGCCAGCGCCTAGCGCCTGGGCCGCACACCCAACGCCCGCTGCCGAGGCCCCGCACGCCCGCACGCCAACGCCGTGCACCCGCACGCCGTGCCCGTGCGCCCGCGCCCATGCGCCTGCCGCACACGCCCGCACGCCCACGCCGCACGCCCAGCGCGCCAACTTGCCGCACGCCCAGTGCGCGCCCGCACGCCGCGCCCATGCGCCCGCGCCCAGCGCCTGGGCCGCACGCTGGCGCCCCAATCTGCCGCACGCCGTGCCCGCGGCTTGGTCGACGCCGCACGCCGTGCACGCCCAGCGCGCCAACTTGCCGCGCGCCCGCACGCCGCGCCCATGTGCCCGCGCCTGGGCCACACGCTGGCGCCCCAATCTGCCGCACGCCGTGCCCGCGGCTTGGTCGACGCCGCACGCCGTGCACGCCTTCCAACGCCGTGCACGCCCAACTTCCAAATGTCATCAAATTAAGCCCCGAGCATCGCCAAACATAAATTATCACCGTGTTATCATTCGGGCACGGATATCCAAGCACGGGCTTGCCCTCGTGGCTTGGCCGACGCCGACGCCGTGCACGCATTCCAACGTCGTGCACGCACACCTACTAAATGTTATCAAATTAAGCACCGAGCGTCGCCAAGCACAAATTTCCATCATACTACCATTCGGGCACATACGTCCAAGCACGGACATTGGGTCAATACGAACAACGATCCGAGCGGTCTTTATTTCAATTCCTACAAACATAATGAAAATGTATCAAAGCAACATAAAACGTGTAAAAATAACTAAAAACTAATTTATGTAGAAATAAGATAAAAGTACATAAAAACCACATAAAATACCTAAAGACTTGCAAATTATCAAGGCCAAAAGTACCCAAATTGTGTGTATAAAACACACTCATCAAATACCCCCAAACTTAAATCTTTGCTTGTCCTCAAGCAAAACAAACCTAAACTAAACAATTCAAACACTTCTAATATAACCTAACTTGAGCAATGAATTAATAAGCCGACAATGGTCTCAAAGGCATCAACACATAGAACTCAAGAGAACAAACAAAGCGTTGCAAGTCTAAAATTTGAGTTAGCTAGTCATACTTTGCTTAAGGCCTCTTCCGTATGTGTGTGTGTGAGTACCCAATAGCACTAAACCAATCAAGCTCGAATGAAACTATGCAACCACATTACCTTATGAAATAATCAAAATAAACCCCAAAACAACATGCTTAACACATCACTCAATACAAAGGTGTACAAATCACAATTCCAAAAATTTTGAGAACTAAGGGCTCTAGGTGAGTGCATTTTATGCTCCATCTCAATCCTTAAGCACGCTCATATGGGCGAGTGCGTTTTACGCTCAACCTCAACCCCATGCAAAATTTGCAATAAACAATTTTTTTTCTTTAATCACAATTCTAAGAGAGTGCGTTTTACGCTCTATCTCTCCTACACATGTGTCCATGAGTGAGTGCGTTTTACGCTCCATCTCAACTCACCACATGACCATCAATTCAAACATAACAAATTTGGACACCTTAGTTCGAGTGATGTTTAAACGAGTTCTAGAGTTTATAGATATTTTCCACAAGCATTCGGTTATAAAAGCCTTCACTAAGCATACAACTAGCTTAATACTCATGGGTAAGTGCATGAAAGTGAAAGGACGCAAAAGCAAAATAATAACCACTAAACGATAAGCACAAAGACTAAGCAACAATTGTCAATATCTTATGAGTTAGGCTCTCTTCAAACAAGCTATTATCATTGACCATGGATTATGGTTCAAATCAAATTAAAACAATGCTCAAGGGACACATCCTAAAAATAAATGAAATTTTTTTTTTTTGAATAAAAAGAAAAACATACTTAAATCACACAAAAACTAAATTAAAAACACCTAAATACGAAGTACTACCCCCAAACTTAAACTTGACATTGTCCTCAATGTCTGATATAGGAAAAATTAAAATAGAAGACTTCCCTGAAACCGTGTCAAGCACCATTGATATCATCTTTCAATACCTCTAAGTTGGGAGCGTACCTGAAAGCAAATGACTAAAGAAATTAAAATGCAATTAAACCACTAAAATGCAATCAAACAAAAATAAAAGCAAAACAGTAAACTTGGGTTGCCTCCCAAGAAGCGCTTGGTTTAAAGTCGTTAGCCCGACTCCTTTATTTCCCATCAATCCGGCTCAATCGCAAAATTGACCATTGCATGCCGCCTCGTTGTTCTATCTTTGATTTGCATGTCATGCATGCCTGGTTGGTGACCTTCAAACTTCGTTTCAACCGATGGCAAGAAGAAGCTTTCATCATCCGCATCATCAATTATTGCACTTGTGTCAAGATCGACATGAAGATCTTCTTCATGAACCAATGGGTGCTCGATGGGTTTGAAAACCTCGAATGTGACTTCTTGATTTTCAATTTCCTTATCATAATCCCCAATCATGCTCCTTATCTCATCAACATTAGAATCAACATCCACAGTAGGATGTATACTCACAAAATTTTCACTAATAGCTTCGTACAAATCCTCGCCATTTCCTTGATGATCCACCATGCACTGCTCTACATCATCCTCCATAGGGTCAATCTCAGTATCGCTAGGTAAGGTGCATTGCGGGTGAATAACGTAAGTGTTGGCAACATAGTTCATGATGCTCTGCACTAAAGCTTGCAGATATGCCAACCAAAACTCATTTTGATAGATATGAGATATGTTCCCACCCATGAGCTCCTCCCTTATTCTTTCCTCTTCGTCATATCTATGCGAAGTCACCATATATTGCTCTTCACCTTCCTCTATGGGGTTAATCTGTGTAATGCAAGGTAAGGTGCTTTGCGGGTGAATAACGATAGCATCCACGATTTGTGCCGTTAGATTCTCGAGGTTCCGTAATGAATTTAGTTGCTCAATGAACATGGGAAGAATCTCCTCCACATTAGATGTATCCTCATGGTGTGGTGGAGGTTGGAATGAAAATTCTGAGTGGTATGAGAGACTTGGATCATAGCATTGATCTTGACTGTTGTCCCAGGAAAAGCTTGGACAATCATGCCAACCCGACTGATAGTAGTTTAGGTAGTAGTCAGCTTGATTCTGACAGTAGGCATTCTGAGTGGACTGGCTTTTAAGAGTGTCAACAGCCCTTGAAAACGTTGCAACTTGTTCTTGCAATTGCTCAAGAAGTTTTGACGAACTTGGTTGCGTCGTCCCCTCATAATCCCATTGATAATTATGCTCATCCATTAACTGAAAACAAAATAAAAAAAACAAAATAAATAATAAGCAAATTATTTACAAGTCTAAATTAAGACCAATTCGATTGTCATTAATATTGGAAAAACACTAGAAGAACAATTCCCCGGCAACGGCGCCAAAAACTTGTTGGTCGATTTCGCAACCGATAAATACGCGCCAGTATACGCGGTCAACAAGTAATAAAGTGATAAGAGAGTGTCGAACCCACAGGGAATTGTTCTAGTGTATCCCAAGTACCAACTATATATCGTCTCGATTTTATTTAGACAATTGATGATTTGAATTTGTTGTTGTTTTGTAATAATAAGGGATATGGTAAGCGTTAAAATAATGAAATCTAATGTTAACAAGTCTAAGATTGCAATTTCCCCCAACACGTCATTTGAATATCCTAACTCTCTCATTTGAATTAATTAACAACATATAATTGCCAACCAAGAAATCAAAGCTACTTATAAGCCTCTGTCGATGGTCAAATTCGAATCTTCCTAATGCGGCATGTAGGTATATGTCTATCCTACACACTATCAAGAGACCAATTTCAAGAACAATAACAAGACACGTGTCACTAAATCTCATTTACCGTCCCTTCAATTACCAACTTTCACATAGGAAGTCATTAAGAATAGATTCTCCATTGGTTGCACACGGTATCTAGGTATATGTCTATCCTAAATACTATCAAGTTACCTATCATTGAGGATAATCAACAAGACACACGTCACTTAATCTCAATTAATAACCCACAATAATCTTTAACTTTCGCATGATATTATAACAAGGTCTAAACACTATAATCCGTTCGTCAAGTTCATATAGTTTCCCACGGTAATTACTAGCTAGGCAATTAAGATATGAAGCATAAATTATGATATTCAATCCACAAATGAGTAATTAATAACAAAGAGAGAGAAGTCAATCCAAACTATGTGTTGGGTTCCATTGAAATCTTAGAATACAAGCCTTAGTTCATGGTAGCTAAGCAAAACATCAAACACATGGTGTTCATCATAAAATAGAATTACAAATTCAAAGGAAAGTAAGAGATGATAAAACCCATTTAGAAGATAATCATGTGTTGCTTGTTTGGTTGATGTCAATCTCTAGCTTTTCCTCTTCATTTGGCATTCATTTCTCTTTTAGCTCCTTAGCTTGTTGCTGGAATTTCCTTGAATTGCAGCCCTTAAGCTCTTCTTGATGATGTATGTGCAGCCTCCCAAGGTTTAGATATGACTTGACAATCCTTTCCTTCTTGGTTTTTTGGCTTGTGCTGAGTTTTTCCTTGTATTGCAGCACTTTTGCTCTCAATTTTGGTGTTTTAGTGTAGCCTCCCAATCCCTCTAGATGTGAAATATGAAGCCCCAATGAGATATTATATAGTGCCTCATGAAAACCCTAGCAAAAATCAGATTATAGGTCAAAAATCCGCTCAGATCGCACCAAAAGGCCAGCTAGAATCGCACTCAGCACGGCGTTGGCGCGCCCGCGCCCAGCGCCTGGGCCGCACGCTTGCCGCACGCCCAACGCCCGCTGCCGAGGCCCCGCACGCCCGCACGCCCGCACGCCAACGCCGCGCGCCTGCACGTCGTGCCCGTGCGCCCGCGCCCATGCGCCTGCCGCACACGCCCGCACGCCCACGCCGCATGCCCAGCGCGCCAACTTGCCGCACGCCCAGCGCACGCCCGCACGCCGCGCCCATGCGCCCGCGCCCAGCGCCTGGGCCGCACGCTGGGGCCCCAATCTGCCGCACGCCGTGCCCGCGGCTTGGTCGACGCCGCACGCCCAGCGCGCCAACTTGCCGCACGCCCAGCGCGCGCCCGCACGCCGCGCCCATGCGCCCGCGCCCAGCGCCTGGGCCGCACGCTGGCGCCCCAATCTGCCTCACGCCGTGCCCGCGGCTTGGTCGACGCCGCACGCCGTGCACGCCTTCCAACGTCGTGCACGCCCGACTTCCAAATGTCATCAAATTAAGCCCCGAGCATTGCCAAACATAAATTATCACCGTGTTATCATTCGGGCACGGATATCCAAGCACGGGCTTGCCCTCGTGGCTTGGCCGACGCCGACGCCATGCACGCATTCCAATGCCGTGCACGCACACCTACTAAATGTTATCAAATTAAGCACCGAGCGTCGCCAAGCACAAATTTCCATCATACTACCATTCGGGCACATACGTCCAAGCACGGACATTGGGTCAATACGAACAACGATCCGAGCGGTCTTTATTTCAATTCTTACAAACAAAATAAAAATGTATCAAAGCAACATAAAACGTGTAAAAATAACTAAAAACTAATTTATATAGAAATAAGATAAAAGTACATAAAAACCACATAAAATACCTAAAGACTTACAAATTATCAAGGCCAAAAGTACCCAAATTGTGTGTATAAAAAACACTCATCACACACACACACGGAAGGGACCTAAAGCAAGCTATGACTAGCTAATTGTAAATCTAAACTTGCAATGTTTTAAAAGTTTCCTTGAGTTTTCATGTGTTTATGCTTTGAGACCATTGTTTAAACTTATTAACTCATTGCTCAAGATATGTTTTATTAGAAGTGTTTAATTTTTATAGTTTGTGTGTTTTGCTTGAGGACAAGCAAAGGTTTAAGTTTGGGGGTATTTGATGAGTGTGTTTTATACACACAAATTGGGTACTTTTAGCCTTGATAATTTGTAAGTCTTTAGCTATTTCGTTTGGTTTTATGTGTTTTCATCTTATTATTGTGTAATGTAGTTTTGTATTAGTTTTATATATTTTTGTATGCTTTTATGTGTTTTTACTTAGTTTTGTAGGAACTGAAATAAAGGTCCCTTGGATCGATGCGTTTTTGGCTTGAATCTAGCATTCCCGCTGCTTGTTTCTCAATTTGACCCATGATGCAATCCAAATCTCTCAAAACTCAAAGAACTATAGTTGTAGATTTTGATCTTAGCTTTCCAGAACATCTTGAATCATCCATTTTAAAGTTCGTATGAGAGAGTTATGGTCATTTTACCATCGGATTTTGCATGCATTTTGCACAGCAGCAGCTTCCAGGCCAATTTACGCCTTTCTCCGGCCATTATCTCGACGCGCTCTAGTTATGAAAGATGTAGAGCTACTTCTTAGCTTTCCATAGCCTACTTAATCGCCTATATCCGAGTTCGAACGAAGATGTTATGGCCATTTTACCAACAGACGTCAAAACTGATTTTGGCTAAAGAAGCTAGCTCGCCGGGGCGAGCTCCCCAGGCCATTTTTGGCGCCGGGGCGAGCTTGTCGCGGGATGCAGCAGATTTTGCGATTTTTGAACCAAAAACTCGGGTCTAAGCTAGGGTTTAAGATACCCAACTCTTATAACACCTAGGGGTGGCTGGAACAACCATTCTAACACATTTTAACATATTCTAACACCTTCTAACATCAAATCTAGAGAGAGGAAGCTACCAAATACATCAAATTAGAGGGCTAAAGTGCTAAAATCAAGCTACATCAAGCAAGGCCAAAGGAGCAAAAAAACATCAAGGATTACAAAATTAAGGAGGAGAAGCTAGTGTTCATCATCAACCCATCAAACATCATATGAAAATCTGCAAAAGTGGTGTTATCTCTAGTTTCCCTTCTATTTTGTAATCCAACATGATGTATAATTTGAATATGATGTTATTTGTAGTTACCATGAACTAGAACTCTATTTTGGGATTATAATGGATCTTGTTGTGTAGTTTACTTTGTTATGCTTCCTTGTTAGTCTTATTAGCTATTCATGGATTGTCTATTATGATTTGCGTTCAATTGCTTAATTGCCTAGCTAGCAATTACCATGATAATCCATATGAAATTGAGAAACGGATTATGAGTTTAGATCTAATCATAATAGCATGTATTTGTATGTTATACATAGCGTTGGAATGTATGATTTGTGCTTAGGATAGACATATACCGAAGCACCGCTTGTAGTCATTTGAGAGCTTGAGCTTAAACCCTATTTATTTGTAAATCACATAGACATATAGTGGTTTAGGTAATGTGGGTGTTCGTGTTTATTCTATCATCTGTGGATTATATATGATATGGACTTGGTACATCGAAAGATGGCCTTGTCTCACTATCGTGTTCTCGACTAACAATCTATGATAATTAATTTGGTTTAACAGGAAGTGTGTTGAGGTAGATGAATCAATAGGAGAAATTGTAATCTCATATCTTCATTATCTTTAAAGCTTTCTATAGTTTTTTGATTACTTGTTATCTTCATTAATGCAAAAACAACAAAAAGAAGAATATCATCGTTTAAATAAGATTGAGATGATTAATGGTTAGTACTTGGATAATATTAGTAACAATTCCTCGTGGGATTGACAACTCTACTTACTCTTTATTACTTGTTGACCGCATATACTTACGCGTTAATTGTTCATATACAAAAAGGACAAGAGTAGCTAGGGTGTCAGAAGTAGATGCAGTAACAGTTTTAGCAGCTCAAATAGCAGCTATGTCTAAGAAGATCGATGTTGTGGCAGAATCAAAAACTTAGCAAGTAGCTTTTGTTTGTGAGCTATGCACGGGTGCACATCCGACAGATTATTGTGCCATTAACCCTGAAGTAGTGCAGTTTGTGGGTAGCTACCAACGTCCTCCAAATCCATACCAAAACACTTACAATCTGGGGGCAAGGAACTATCCTAATTTGTCATGGAGCAACAATCAGAATCATCAGCAAGCTCCTAGACCATCATATCCCCCAGGATTCCATAACCAACACCAGCAGGTAGCTATGCAGCCGCAACCAGAAAAGAAACCTGATTTGGAAGAGCTCTTGATGAAGTATATGGCGAATAATGATATATTATTAAAGAGTCAAGCAATTGCTATCAGAAATCTCGAGAATTAGGTGGGTCAAATGGCCAATATGTTGAACAACAGACCTCAAGGATCTCTGCCGAGTAACACAGAAGTTAACCCCAAGAGAGATGGTAAGGAACAATACCAAGCTGTCACATTAAGAAGTGGGAAGCAAATTTTGACAGACAGCGCGACCGCGCCTGAATTACAAGGAGAAGCAGCGTGGCCGCGCCCGTCTCTAGTTACAGTTTCTGCAGAAAATTCAGAAGAGAAAGAAGAGAAGACAGAAACCGAGCTAAGAAGAGAGGAGAAAGCAAAAAAATCTGTAGTATACCCTCCAGTTCCATATCCAAAGAGATTTCAGAAGCAGAAATTAGACAAGCAGTTCTCCAAATTCCTCGAAGTTTTTAAGAAGCTACAAATTAACATACCGTTTTCAGAAGCTTTAGAGCAGATGCCAAACTATGCCAAGTTCATGAAAGGAATTTTGTCAAGGAAAAAAAAGCTAGAGGATTATGAAACAGTAGCGTTAACTGAACAGTGTAGTGCTATATTGCTAAAGAAGTTGCCACCAAAATTAAAAGATCCTGGCAGCTTTACTATTCTTTGCACTATTGGTAGCTTGTCAATCAACAGATGTTTATGTGATTTAGGTGCTAGCATCAACCTCATGCCTTTATTGATATATGTTCAGTTGGGTCTACCTGTACCGAAACTAACAAACATCTCTCTTCAGTTTGCGGATAGGTTAGTTACATATCCCAGAAGTATTGTGGAGGACATTCTTGTGAAAGTCGATAAATTCATATTCCCAGCTGATTTCATCATTTTGGATTATGAATAGGACAAAGACATTCCTATCATCCTTGGGAAGCCGTTCTTAGCAACTGGTAGAACACTAATAGATGTGCAAAAAGGAGAATTGACTATGATGGTTCAAGACCAAGAAGTGACATTCAACGTGTTTAAAGCCATGAAGTTTCCCACAGATGAAGAGGAGTGTTTCCGAATGGATGTGGTAGAGAAAGTAGTGGATGATGAGTTTTTGATGATCCAAAGATGATAGAGTTTTCAGATATTAGATGCATTGCCAAGGGTACGCAAATTTAAAATTCCTTTTGAACCATTAAAGCACATAGACAAGTCCTTAGAGCGCTTAAAGCCATCTCTTAAGATACCTCTTACACTTGAGCTTAAACCTTTACCTAGCCATCTCAAGTATGCTTATTTAGGTGAATCATCTACTTTACCTGTTATTATTGCATCGATTCTTAACGAATTTCAAGAAAGTAAGTTGATACGAGTTCTTTGAGAGTATAAAACTGCAATTGGATGGACCATTGCTGACATCAAAGGAATAAGCCCATCTTTCTGCATGCACACGATACTTATGGAAGACGATGCCAAACCTATTATGGAATAGCAGAGAAAGTTAAACCCAATTATGAAAGAGGTAGTCAAGAAAGAGATCCTAAAATGGTTGGATGCGGGTATTATATACCCCATATCTGATAGTTCTTGGGTGAGTCCAGTTCAGTGCGTGCCAAATAAAGGAGGTATGACAATAGTAGCAAACGAAAATAACGAGCTGATACCAACGAGGACAGTAACCGGTTGGAGAGTTTGCATGGATTACAAGAAAACTTAATAAAGCAACCCGAAAGGATCACTTTCCGCTACTTTTTATTGACCAGATGTTGGATAGATTGGCTAGACACGAGTACTACTGCTTATTGTACAGATATTTAGGGTGCAATCAGATTATAATTGCTCCAGAGGATCAGAAAAAGACTACCTTCACTTGTCCGTATGGTACTTTTGCTTTTAGGAGGATGTCTTTCGGATTGTGCAATGTACCTGCGACGTTCTAAAGGTGCATGATGGCAATTTTCTTAGATATGGTGGAACGCAATGTAGAGGTTTTCATGGACGATTTTTCAGTATTTGGGGACTCTTTTGATAGTTGTTTAGAAAATCTTGTCATGGTACTAAAAAGGTGCGTGGAAACTAATTTGGTGCTTAACTGGGAAAAGTGTCATTTTATGGTTCAAGAAGGTATCATCCTCGGTCATAAAGTGTCAGTAAGAGGGTTAGAGATGGACAAAGCCAAACTCGAGACAATTGAAAACTTACCACCACCAACTTCAGTGAAGGGGATTCGTAGTTTTTTGGGACATGCCGGATTTTATCGGAGATTCATTAAGGACTTCTCCAAAATAACAAAGCCCTTATGCAGTCTATTTGAGAAAGATGCCCCATTCAAATTTGACGAGGATTATTTGTCAGCATTTGAGCTTTTAAAGAAGAAATTGACTACAACACCAGTAATAGTTGCACCAGATTGGTTAATGTCATTCGAGTTAATGTGTGATGCTAGTGACTATGCAATTGGGACTGTTTTGGGCCAACGCAAATAGAAGGTCTTTCACGCCATTTATTATACTAGCAAAACACTCTCGGATGCCAAAATCAATTATACAACTATTAAGAAGGAGTTACTTGCAGTGGTATACACATTTGACAAATTTTGTTCGTACTTAATTGGAACTAAAGTGGTGGTATTCACGGACCATTCAGCAATTAGATATCTGATTTCGAAGAAAGATGCAAAGTCGAGGTTAATTAGATGGATACTTCTACTCCAGGAATTCGACTTGGAAATCCGGGATAGAAAGGGTACGAAAAATAAGGTGGTGGATCATCTATCGAGATTGGAGAACAATGAACATGCAAAGGGAGACAAGACTGAGATTAACGAGTTCTTCCCGGATGAGCAATTGTTCGTGATAAAAATAGAAGTTCCATGGTATGCAGATTTTGTCAATTATTTGGTTAGTAACGTCCTTCCGCCAAACTTGACCAGCCAACTAAAGAAAAAGTTTCTCCATGACGTGAAGAGGTACATTTGGGATGAGTCGTTCCTGTTCAAGCATTGTCTAGATCAAGTGATACGACGGTGTGTCCTGCTGAGCAAAATTGAGAGCATCTTGCATCATTGTCATGATTCACTTTATGGAGGACATTATGGGGGTGAAAAGACAACTGCCAAGGTGTTACAAGTAGGATTTTTCTGGCCCACGTTGTTTAAAGATTCCCACCGATTCGTTCAGAAATGTGATAGATGTCAAAGGGTGGGAAATATCTCCAAACATCATAAGATGCCACTGAACACAATTTTAGAAGTTGAAGTCTTTGACGTTTGGGGGATAGACTTCATGGGACCATTTTTGGCTTTTTTCAATAACCTCTACATTCTCTTGGTAGTCAATTATGTCTCTAAATAGGTGGAAGCCAGTGCTATATTGGCCAATGATGCCAAAGTGGTCTTAAAATTTCTTCAGAAAAACATCTTCACAAGATTTGGCACCACAAGGGCAATTATTAGTGATAAAGGGAGCCACTTCTGCAATAAGTATTTCGCAGCTCTCTTGGCTAAATATGGGGTCAACCACAGAATTGTTATAGCTTATCATCCCCAAACCAGTGGTCAAACCGAAGTTTAAAATAGGGAAGTGAAGAGGATTTTGGAAAAGATTTTTCAACCCGACTAGAAAAGATTGCTCAACAAAGTAGGATGACGCGCTTTGGGCTTACCGGACAGCATACAAGATACCTATTGGCACGTCACCGTATTAGCTAGTCTATGGCAAGGCATGCCACCTTCCTGTTGAACTTGAGCAGAAAACATATTGGGCCATCAGAAAGTTGAATTTTGATCTCACAACTACAGGGGAAAAGAGGCTTCTCCAACTTAATGAACTTGACGAATTCCGTCTGCAAGCTTATGAGAACTCGAAGCTATACAAGGAAAAAGTCAAGAAGTGGCACGATCAAAAAATTATCGACAGGAAATTTGAACCGGGACAAACAGTGCTTTTATACAACTCTCGATTGAGATTATTTCCGGAAAAGCTCAACTCTCGGTGGTCCGGTCCTTTCATTGTCAAACAAGCATTCCCTCATGGCACCGTCGAAGTCTTTGGTCATAATCCGTAGGAGTCATTTAACGTTAACTTATGGCGCCGTTGAAGTCTTTGGTCATAATCTGGATGGGTCATTTAACGTTAACGGATAGCGTTTGAAGCATTATTGAGGTGGTATTTTGATAGCCAGAAAACGTCAATCACTCTTGCCGATCAATCTTAAAATAGGAAGTAGTCAGGCTGAAAGACTTTAAATCAAGCGCTTAATAGGAGGCAACCCATACTTTAATTTCATTAATTTGAATTTTTGTGATTTTTAGAAGTACATAGTGTTTTTAGTTTATTTTTATAATAGTAATTTGCTTATTTTTTTGTTTTTATAGGATACATGTCATTGCTGCAATTTATTGGTTTAAGCAGGAAGGCTTAACATATAAAGCTTCAAGGATACAGGGTAGCGCGGCCGCGCCGAAATTTCAAAGGGAGGCAGCGCGATCACTCCCACTTCCAGAAGCTTAAATTTTCTTGCGGCCAGGGCAGCGCGACCGCTCCCAAATTACAAAGGGAAGCAGCGTAGCCGCGCCCAACTCGAGAACTCAAAAACTTCCTGCTGCCATAACAGCGCGACTGCGCCCATACAAGGCTATATTCTAGTGCGGTCGCGCTGCGATCATTCTCCATTTTTTAAAAAGGGTTAGAGACCCGACCCAAGCATGTTATAATTTAACTTCCCCCGTTCGGTTTCCCATTCCCACTTTCCTCTTCCTATTCAAAATGGTTTCTTTTCCTATTCCACATCTAAATCAAATCATTCCCTTCTTTATAACCAAATCAAAACCAAATCACATAATCTCTCTCTTTTTCCCATACCATACCATACTTTCCTTGATCAAACCCTAAGTATCTCTTCTTTTTTTCTATAACTGACACCAAGCATCCACTCTAATTTAAAAACAGGATCAAGCTTTCTTCTGTCAATCAAACTTCCATATATACAATATCCTTATCATTCATCTTCAAATCAGCGTTCCATCTCCATCAAAGTCATTACATTGGGACATTGTGGGAAGAGCTTTGTACAAGAACATACTGAGTAGCTATTTAAGTGGTGTTTCTCTCCATAGCAAGGTAATAATTTTAATTGAAGAACCTTCAGAAGTGGGTATTCATTTAATTGCTGATTGAAAGATTTTAGGGTTCATTTTGGTTTGCAATTGTTACTGTATTGTGGGTAAATTTGGTTGATTACACTGTAATGTGGGTGTGTATGCTTACAAGCAGAGCATAAATTTCATATTTAGCAGAGTTTAGGTTTGGCTTGTGACAAGTTTGGGGGTAACTGAGTTTATTGTGGGTTTAAGTATTTTGATTGAATATCCATGGCTTCGAAATGACAACGCGGTGAATCTTCGAGTTCTTAAGCCCATACCGAACCTGTTGATTTTGATGCTAGTCGGTTTGTTTTTGCTGAGGCTGAGGAGTTTTATCAACAAGTTCTGTTGGGAAAGACTTTTGTGTTGGAACGCGGGCTCAAGCCAGATCCAAGGCTGGATAGGTAGATGATGAGTATAATTCGGGCTATGGGCTGGTTATTATTTGTTGAACCTCCGTTGGCAGCCCCGATATCAATAGTTCAAGAATTATATGCAAATACAAAGATCACTAAGGATGGCATCGCTTTTGTGAGGGGTCAGCAAGTTTTCTATACAAAAGACCGTATCAATGAGCTGTACCACTTGCCCACTGTTCAACCTAATGATCCAGATTGGTTATACGCGACAAGATGGGACACAAAATTAGACGATATCATGAATGTCTTGTGCAAGCCAGGTACAGTGTGGACGACTAAGCAAGGAACGGGTCAGAAATTACATTTTCTACATACAGCCTTAAGTCGATATAGGAAGGCATGGTACAACTTTATATATGCCAATCTGATGACAACACGGCACCAGAATGATGTGACTAAGGATCGAGCAATATTGTTGTACGGGATTGTGAAGGGAAGAAAAATAGACATTGGGCATGTAATTAATCAGTCTATTCGCCGGTATCTACAGGGCGGTATTTCAGATGGGATCCCACATGCATCTATTATATCTCGTCTATGCATTGTTGCTGGGGTGCAGTGGGATGATGGCGAACCCTTACAGCTTCCTATGAACACCATTGACCATGTTACGATTGAGAAGTATAAGGTTTGGACTGGCGCTCCTTCTCATTCCCATGGGGCAGGATTTCTTTTGGCTAATCAAAGTGAAAGTGAAGAGGCATCCGATCAGCCGATGGCCGAACCTGAGCAGCCGTTAAATGTGTCTCAGGCTAGGTTAGACAGAATGGAGAGGCGTATGTACCGGCGGATGGATGTTATTCACTCCAGCATGAATGAACTCCGATCTTTCTCGATGCAGCTTTCTGATAGTTTTTCTCAAGCTTTCTCTCAATTGGGCGTCCAGGTCCAATTCCCAACATTTAGTGCTACCCCAGCTTACCCTCCCCTGGACACACCTTCAGATGATGATGGGGAGGCCGCAGGCGATGCTTCTTCAGATTAGGGGTGTTCTTCTTTCCTTTTCTTTTTTTATGTTTTTTCAATGAGGGCATTGTTCATCATAAGTTTGGGGGGTTTGTGGTAATTTATCTATTTTTGTTTAGCATGATAGTTAGTTTAGTGCATTATATCTGTTGGCATGTTGGCTTATAGTTGGTTTTGGGTTAATGCATTATCATACTTGTTTGCATTGCATTGGATGTGTATTATGTGCATTTAGTTTAATTGCATGAATTCAATTGATGAGCTGGTTTTATTTTGGCTCGGCCAATGATGAGATTAGTATTGATTGTTCGATATGGATGTTGTAATTTCAATCATAAGGATAGTTATGCCTGTAGAATCTTAAGTAACCGGATATCATGAGATGTTTGATTGTTTGATTAATGTAGTTCAAGGGTTGCATAGTTAACTTTTAAATGAGAATGTTTTGGGGTAAAATAAAGAAAACCAGTGAATTGACAAGAAAGGCTAAAATGAGGTGAAAGCTTAAGTTTGGGTGTGAAGCCCCTCAATGAAAATATCTTACAAGCTCGACAATGCAGCTTGTTACCGTAAGCACGACAAATTATTTTGTCATTCTCAAGCACGACAAAACAACTTGCCAAAAATAATTTGTGAGGATGCTTCTTAGTGAAATCGTGGAAAGCACGACAAATCATTTTGTCAATGTAAGCACGACTAAGCAGCTTGACAAAAAAATTTTATTTGACCTAATTCATCATTTACATTATAAAATCACAAAACACCTGCTTCAAAATATCATTTCGATCTTTATTAAGCACAAAATTCGAATCTCATTAGGGCTTAAGGTTTTAAACTTCTCGATACCCAATTTTAGGTCACTAAATTAACCTTTAACTATATACGATCGTATTTATAAGCCTCATAAATATTCAGGGTATTACATTCACCCCTACTTCAAAGAATTTCGTCCTCGAAATTAACTTTACAGCTAACTTTAGTCATTCAATATCATATTTATAAGTTCTATAAATATTCAGGATATTACATTCTCCCCTCCTTATAAGAATTTCCTCCTCGAAATTCCAGTATAAGCATTTTTAACCTTCGTTTTACGAGTTTTTCTATCTCCAAAATTTTACGCAGGCTATATCCTAAGGCACTCTTACCCTAGAGCTATAACCTAATGCTCTGATACCATAATGTGAAGCCCCGAAATCCACTTGCTTGTTTGGTCGGACTTCGTGCTCACGTGTACAACCTTTACATAATGCTATAGAAATTTGAACTTCTAATAATCAGAGTATAATGCGAAAAAGTGATAATATTTACAATATCATTCGTTCGTGTTATAACATTCCCCGATAACTTGTTATTATTACAAATAAGTCCTAAAAGACTTAAAAATAAATCTCCATTTATCTATCCGAGACTTGTAGTATTAGCAACCAATTAGTTCCCAGGAAAGAGGGGGCTTTCCGTTAAAACGGCGCGCAATTAAATGACCTAACCCCTTTCCTCGTCAGAACTTTCTAGACATTGCCAATAATGTTAATCTAACATAGTTAAAATGACTTCTACATCTTCAACTTAAATCTTTATACCTCTATAACAGATTTGGTGTTCAAGCTTAACTAGTTAACCACCTACTAGATATTCTAAAATATATAACTTCTAACTATCCAAGGTTCACAGTATTCCATAACCGATAATAGTTTTCGTCAGAACGTTAACTGTATTTGGATACCCTCACTTGGAAATATAGATTTAGATCTGATGTATATCTCTTTCATATCAATAGTTCATATCAATCTGACATTCACAGTATTAATGATAAGATTATCCCTAGAACTGAGGGGCGCATTCCAGTAAAGATGACACCTTACCGACGCTCATTAAGTGTAACCCCAGAGCTTATAGAACTCTCAATATCATTCAAATACCCTCATTCAGATGTATAGTTCATATAGATACATCTGAATGAGGGTATTTGAATGATATTGAGAGTTTTATAATCTCTAGGGTTACACTTAATGAGCGCCGGTAAGGTGCCATCTTTACCGGAATGCGCCCCTCAGTTCTGGGGACAATCTTATCATTAATACTGTGAATGTCAGATAGATAGGAACTATTGATATGAAAGAGATATACATCAAATATAAATCTATATATCCAAGTGAGGGTATCCAAATACAGTTAACGTTCTGACGAAAACTATTATCGGTTATGGAATACTGTGAACCTTGGATAGTTAGAAGTTATATATTTTAGAATATCTAGTAGGTGGTTAACTAGTTAAGCTTGAACACCAGATCTGTTATAGAGCTATAAAGATTTAAGTTGAAGATGTAGAAGTCATTTTAACTATGTTAGATTAACATTATTGGCAATGTCTAGAAAGTTCTGACGAGGAAAGGGGTTAGGTCATTTAATGGCGCGCCGTTTTAACGGAAAACCCCCTCTTTCCTGGGAACTAACTGGTTGCTAATACTACAAGTCTCGGATAGATAAATGGAGATTTATTTTTAAGTCTTTTAGGACTTATTTGTAATAATAACAAGTTATCGGGGAATGTTATAACACAAACGAATGATATTGTAAATATTATCACTTTTTCGCATTATACTCTGATTATTAGAAGTTCAAATTTCTATAGCATTATGTAAAGGTTGTACGCGTGAGCACGAAGTCTGACCAAACAAGCAGGTGGATTTCGGGGCTTCACATTGGGGGTATCTAAGGCTATAAAAATAAAATAAAATGCGTTGACTAGTTGGGTTCTGTGGCCTTGGTTACTCGGGTAATTAGATCTTTAGGGGTGTCTTAACACCTAGTGCCCTAAAGCCGACTGGTTTGGGAGTCACTGATTGAAAGCTCGCTACATATGTGACTTTGGAAAGCCTAAGGGAGTCTGGCATTGCACAGGCAAGCATAAATACGAGATGGAGCGTAAAACACACTCGTAAAAGAATAAGGATAAAAATAAACCTCGTAAGAACCTCTACGCTTAGTAATTACTTAGTTTTAGCCGAAATTATCATATGTGTTGAATTTGAAGTAAAAACCAGATTGTTCTTGTTATAGAGTTGGTTATATGACTAAACTTGAACTACAATTAGTTAAATTGATTAATGAGTACACACACTACTTGGGTGATGTCAGGTATGAGTTATTTACTTGATTGGGACTACTAATTTGTATTGATTGGATTTGATGTTTCAAGTATTTTGTTGATATCTCTGAGGCTAAAAGTTAATCTTCATACTGGCTATTGGTTGGATTCATAGGCATGATAGTTAATAGTTTGCATTCATGGCATTATGTTGCATTGTGTTGCATTGTGTTACTTGGGGACAAGCAATAGTTCAAGTTTAGGGGTATTTAATGAGTAGGTTTCATACCTATGAATCGAATACTTTTTAATGTTGGTTATTGTTTATTTTCTTGGTGTATAGTTGCTTTTCATGCATTTTATGTGTTTTTATAGGTTGCATGTGTTGGGAATTGATTTGGTGAGGCTTGAGCAAAACAACAGTAAAAGAAGTGAAAAAGTGCATAAAGTAAAGCAGCGCGGCCGCACCCAAAATAAACTAGGGAGCAGCGCGGCAGCGCCGGTCTCCAGAGTTAGAAAAAAACTTTATCTGCCAGTGCAGCGTGGCCGCGCCCAATTCAGGCTTATTTCCAGCATGGCCGCGCCGATTCGGGAGTTGACCAAACTTTGACTTTTTGGTTTTTAATGAAATAGATGATATGTAATCAATTTCTAGACTTCTAAAGCAATTAGGATTTTTATTAGATGTTATGAATAGTTGTTTTAAGAGTGTTGAACTTATTATTAGAAAACCCTAGTTTTGGAAGCCAATTGTGAAGACTTAAAGAAAATTGTTAGCAAGAGAAAATTAACGCAGGAGCTAGAGAGAGATTCAAAGATTGCACCAACAGTTTTTATTCTCTTCTCTATCTTTTACTTTTGAATTTTGAATGCTATTAAATTTGTGAATGATGGATTCTAGTTTAATTATGAACTAAATTTCTTTTTAAGGCTATAATGGATCTTATTGTGTAACTTTGTTTGACATGCTTCTTGGATAATTATTGTTAATTATTATTAGATTTTCTATTATGGTTTATGCTTAATTGCTTAATTATTTGGCCAGTAATTATCGGGATAATTTATATGAATTCAAGAGATGAAGTATAGATTCAGATCTGACTATAATAGCATAGGATTGTGTTTTCTGCATGTTGATAGAATCCATGATTTGTGCTTGGGATAGAGATATACCTATTCACCGTATGTAATCTAATAGAGAACATGAACTTTAAATCCTTTTAAATTGTAATTCACATAGAGATATAGTGGATTAGTTAACTAGGATGTTCATCTTAAGTCTATCATTAGTAGATTTGAGTTGATTGGTTTATGATGCATTGAGAGATGGTCATAAATATTGATGTGTTCTCGATTAACAATCCTAAATAATTAGCATAATTTGATAAGAAGTGTGTTGAGCAAGGTGAAACAATAAGTGAAGTTGTAGTCTTAAGTCTTTAAAATCTATTTTCAAACTTGTGGTAGTTAGTTTTAGTAAAAGTAATTAATTAATTTCATAGACCTTTAAAACCATAATTGATTGTTTAATAAAATTGGGTTAGTACAAAGTTGATAATTGGTATTATAAATTACAGTTTTCTCTGTGGGAACGATACTCTACTTATATTTTATTACTTGTAGACTGCGTATACTTACATATTTTTACTAATATAGATTTAGGCAAACAATAACTGATTAGTAGAATTGTGTACTGCTATAAGAATGTTGAGATATATATGAAATGCATATGAAACATATATGGAATGTGAAAGTCAATCTATGACTATGATGATTGAGTAAGGAACTCAGTCTTAATATGTGTTATGTGAGATGCACCATGTATGACATGTTAGAATATTTATGATTGTAACAGTTAAGTATGATATTATATGCAATGTGATGCATGAAAATTGTATGATTTGTTGAGCTGTCGAGCTCAATCTTGCAAAATAACCATTTTACATGCTAAGAATATAATGAGATATTTTCTACCATTTGGATGATGATGATCAAAAGACATACAAGAAAATATACTTGCTTTGTCAAGAATTTGATTAAACCATGCTAAAGGTTTTGAAAGATGTACTTAGTAGTTTTATGATGTCTATTTAATGACAGGGTATATTGTTGAATCATTCGAATTATTAAAGATGTTGTAATGAAACGTGTAAACTTATATAAAATGTCTGATGGAGTGAGTCATAAATTAAACATGATCCCAAGTTATGTAATCGTAAAGGTTGTGATCCAAGGAAATAAAGAAAGAAGGCACAAAAGTTTAAATTTATTCCGCAATTCCATAAAAAAACTCTATACCGACGGCCAGCTTTTGACGGTCGCTATAGATATCTATAGCGACAGTTCCGTCCCAACCGTCACCATAGCTCGTCCCTATAGGTCGAATTTCTAGTAGCGATTTAATTTCTTATTCCTAAGAAAAGAGTCAGGATAATGTTCGACTTCCTTTCTTTAAGGAGATTCACTTCTATCCCATTATGGTATCCACCATAGTGAGGAATTCTATTTCTATTTGGGAACAGGGCGTTTAAGGAGGTGTGATCACTATAAATACAAGGTTATATCCTTATTCACAGGAAACGTTACTTTGAGCACTAAAGCATTAAGCTTTCACTATTAACCTTGATATCAGCCTGTCTATATTCTCACACCGGAGCTATCCTCCGGCGGCCCAGGCTGTCAGCTCTCTGAGTGTGGTTTTGTTTCTGTGCATGATTTAGCACGTGATTTGGTAATTGGACGCACAGACGAATCTTAGTGTTAACAGTAACCATTAGTATTATTAATGCATGCATGTGTTTTAATTGTCGTTTTAATCTATTTTTGTCAATTTAAAACTTATATGTATTCATGAAACTTGAAAAACAAAAAGACATTGGTATCTTACCAATGCTAAGATTTCCGTACCTATCATTGATAATTGGAAAAAAAAACATTAATCTAATTAAACATTTAATACTGCCAAGTCAACTCAGTTAGATAATATAAATCACTACCGAGTTAACTCAATTAGTCCTTCAAATTGATTGAAAGTGAACTCAAGTCTTACTTTTAAATATACAAGTTTGATAGCCCGTATAAAGCACAAGCTAGTTTAAAAGTTTTTCTTTCAAAATTTTCGTCACTTCTTTGTGATATCAATTTTAATAATATTAATATATCAAATTGTCATAACATTTGAAGAAATTATTATATTATCGTTACATTACAATATGATTATACAACTTTATCTAACGCAAAAAGAAGTGAAGTATAAAACATTAAGAGAAAAAAATCATGAAATTAGTAAAAATTAATAACAATTATATGTCAAACTGATAATCCCATATTTTATCTCCAAACTTATATTTTAACAACTTTTATAAATAATATACAAATACAATAATTTTACTTAAATAATCAATAATATTACTTGTTTAAGATAATTATTTACTATTGCATAGTGTTTAAGTTTATTCATATAAGATACAAAAGCAAATATTAGTTTATGTAGTGTAGTTATTAATTATAAATTTGTACAAATAATAAATTAAGGAAATTAATTAGCTATGTAATGTGTCGAGTGACTCAACTAATAATATAGGATATAAATAATAAATAACAATATGGTTAAGGTATAACAAAAAAGTTACGGCACTAAAGTCACCAAACCAATGAATTCATTCTATCTCTTAATTATTCCAAGTATATCCACAATATAATGCTTTAAGATTCACATCTACATAAGGGGGAAAATTAGACAAAAGCTTCATTGGCATGTGTTCAGAATCTGCATGAGTCTCTTAAGTCCATTATCATAGGGGGAGATTATTAAAAGATCTGCATGAGATTCTATAATTCATTATATGAGATTTGATTGATGACAAAATTGTCAAAAGAACACTCATTGATAAAGCTTTGTTAAGTCCTTAAGAAAATTTATGTACAAGGACTTAGAGTGGAAAGATCAAATATGTTAGAATGATTTGAGCTGAACTGTTATTTATCTGATCAAAGCATATTTTAAATGATAAGTATTGTAAAGTCCTTAAATGAATTTGATGTACAAGGACTTAGAATAGAAAAAGATCATACTTGTTAGGTTGATCTTGTGAGCTGAAATGTTATATGTAAAAAGATTGCTAGAGCTATTAAAAAGTAACTCTATAAGAGAACAAACTCAGGCTCGACAGAGAATGATCGCAGAGCAGTCAGCCAAACAAAGTATCGCAGAGCCTGCCAGGCAAACGTAAAGTAAGGCTCGGCCAATCGCAGAGTTCCGTCTCGACATCGTAGAGCAACTCTGGCATGACCAAAGAACAGACGTAGAGTGAAGCTCGGCCAGTCACATCGTAGAGTTAGGCCAGGCAAACATAAAGTGGCTCGGCAGATGGTAGAGTTAATTCAAAAGTTAAGGCAGCAGTCCTCATAATGATTATCAAGTAAGTTGTCCTTAAGTTATCAGACAAACTAAACGAAGATCTCAGAGTACATCTGAAGCATCAAGATCTTAATAGAGATCATAAAGTAGCTTAATCTAATACTCTATGATTCCACCAAGACTCTACGACCTGCTCCTTGCACAAGATCGTAGAGTGGGTAAGCAACAACTTCATCAAGTAATCGTAGAGTTGAGCCAAAGATAACAAAGATACTCTGCCAGATTTAAACGATCACTTAAGTACAACAGAGATAATGTCTGAAGATAGTAGAGCAGTCCTCTACAATAATAGTACTAAAGCATTAGAAGATCGTAGAGCAGTCCTCTATAAGATAACAACCGAGACAATGTCTAAAGAACGTAGAGCATTCCTCTACAATAATAAAGCTAGCACCTAAATAACATAGAGCAGTCCTCTATGATAAGCAAGCTACAGCAAAAGCTCAACTGGATCATAAACATATGCTCTGTGAACATAAAGCTCAATGGAGATCACAAAGCATAAAAGGCACAACTACAGATCAGTAAGAATCACATTAAAGAGTAGAACAAGTGCAGCTAGCCACTCTACGAGTTCCGAGGCAGTATGCAAACAAACATGATCATAGAGCCACTTTATGGAGCAAGCGGATATCTCTACGATCATATGTAAAAGACTATAACCCAGTTGATCGTAGAGTACGTAAGTGCCAGCAAGGATTGCAGACATTAGAGCACTTAAGTTAATAATCCCAAGATAAGTGGCTGATTACTTAAATAAGCATAACTGGGGAACCGATCTTAGTGGGGTTCAAACAGACATGTTTACTGCAGCAAAAATCAGCACACATAACTCCACTACCTTGGTACCAGTTAATAAAAGCTGACTCAGCCATCACTAGTAGACTTCAAGGAGTAAAATATTCATTGGTACAATAAATAAGTCTGCAGAAAGAAAATCTCTAATGGGAAGATCTGCAACGGGAAGTTATCAACGGCAGGATTCCAAACGAAAAGAGTACGGAATCCATATATGGCAAACTGCATTAAGATTACAAAAAAGGTGAATGTGAGCAAGAACAGAAATTGAACACATCTATTGAAGCTTCACCCAAGTATGCCGAAGTGCTGGCATATGAGTTAAAAGGCGAATGACCAAGAAGCCAAGATCAAAAGTGACTGGAGCTGAAGGCAAAATCTAAAAGAGCAACTCTGTGATCAATCATGAACACTATGAGCTGACTAGATGAAGAACGGAATAGGTTCTATACATAAGACAACAAGCGTTCATAATTGCTAAGCTCAAGAAAACATCAAGCTTACTTGAAGAGCTTAAGTAGTACGTGAAAGGTGATCATCTGCATTTACTGAATACCTGAAGAAGAAAAGCATCAACGACCAATGTCAGCGGCATCCAGAAGTTGATCACTAACAACTGCTAATTACCTAAAGATGAAGGAGATCAAAGTTCATCTTAGAAGCATAACCCCACAACCACCAACACACCAAGAAGGGTCAAAGGATCCTTGTCCTAAGTGACTAAAGCTTCAAGTCTGCTGGGCTTGGAAAAAAGGTCTTCTGGGTCCTTATCTTAATTGACTAAAACTTCAGAGTCTACTGGGCTTGGAGTGGAAGGGCGTTGCGTCCTTGTCTTATGACTAAACCTTTAAGTCTGCAGGACTTGAAGAGAGGGTCTTTTGGGTCTTTGTCTTAATTGGCTAAAGCTTCAGAGTTTGCTGGGCTTAGAGCGGAAGGGCGTTGCATCCTTGTCTTATGACTAAATACCTCATGTTTGCTGGACTTGAGGAGGTTCAGAGGATCCTTGCCTTAGTGGCTAAAGAAAACTCATGTCTGCTGGACTTGAGGAGGGTCAGAGGATCCTTGCTTTAGTGGCTAAAACAATTTATGTCTGCTAGACTTGAGGAGGGCAGAGCGTCCTTGTCTTAGTGACTAAATTCTTATTGAATTTCCTACTTGTTGAAGTAGAAGAGTGGAGTATGAGTTGTTCAGTCTCCGAACCACTTAAAACCTCTTATGTCATTTGTCTTAAGTCCTTTACACTATGCACAATAATCGTTATATCTGCTATCAGCCATATCGTAGATTTAATCATGGATTTGAGATTATGTTTATATTTTTGAAGGGGTTCTTAGAGTACATTCCGTTGTGCATGAATTGATTCCATTAATCATAATTGTTATACTTTCGTAATAATCATAAAAAGTTTTAAAGGATCTATTCAACCCCCTTCTAGATCTCTAATATGTCCCAGGGAACTAATAACAATTGTAATAAGAAAAAGAAAGCCTCAAATTTATTTATTTATTTTATATATTTTTAATCACTCTATTCATAGTTAAATTTAATTGTTAATTGTAGATCTAGATCTGAGTGTTTGATACTTTCTTTCATCTTTTTTTTTCCTTTTCTTCTAGCCCCGACAATGAGATTTGAACATCGGCGATGTAATATGGGTATTTGATGAGTGGTTTTTATACCTATTAATTGAGTACTTTTAGCTTGATGATTTATGTTCTTGGGTGTTTTCTGTTACTTTTTAGGTGTTTTTATGCTTTTGTGTAGGATACAGAAATGGGAGCAAAATGGTTGCATGATAGTCAATTTGGAGTTGAAAGGTGTCGCGGTGCTAGTATATTCTTCAGTTCGACGTCCGTTGGTAAAAGATGCATAACATTTTATCCGGGGGGAGTTACAGAACGAGCCACTTGTCAAAATGAAGCTAACAAAATTTTATACACGGACAGAAGACTTCGGGCCGCGGCATTCAATAAGGCAAGCCGCGGCGCTGGGGAGAATGTCGCGGCCCTTATCATTCTGGAGCGGTTTTTGCTGAGGTTTTTTCAATTTTTTAATTCCAATAAACTTGGGCCTTGCCTTATTGATTCCTAATGAGATTAAATGTCTACTAAACTACATAGAGGTTATAAATACATAAAATTAGGCTTACAAATAAAAGCCTAAGGAGGAGGAGATCATTTATTTATTCAGCAACTTTCTAGAGAAGAGAAGAGAGGAGTGAAGATCAAGAACTGGAGTATTCGAGCAGAAGCCGTGCTACAGATTCTTTCTCTTACCCTCCTTTTAGACTCTTGTACTTTAACATGATTATGGATAATATGATGTTATTCTTTTTCTTATTCATGAACTAAAGTTTTATTTAAGGATTCAATGGAACCCGATGATAGTTTAATTTAATATTTATTCACTCTTGGCCTTAAATTGGTTATGAGATCAATTGTTTATTATATCTTGTGTTGGTTGTTATAATTGAGTAATTAACAATTATTAGATGGATTTAGATGAAATCTGACGATAGATTCTAAATTAATATCTGAGTATAATAACTTGTGATTATTAATTCTTTTTAGTAATATTGATTGCTAATTGAATGCAAATTTTGTGGACGGAATAGGAATATACCTAAATACTGCAAGCAACTGGTGGAAAATGATTCCTAATAAATTTATTATTATTATTTCTCATAGGAATATAGGAAAATTAATAATAATAGGTATGCTATATAATTACTCGAAAGATGATTATATAAACTATTAGTGATTTTCCGTTGACATTTCTGCATAATTAATTTAATGAAAGAGGAATGTTATTAATTAAATGATTCGTCGGGGGAAATTGAATTCTTAATATTTTATTTGATTTATTGAATTCATCTTTCTTTAGTTATTTAATTAGTAATTAATTCTCTTAAGATTTCAATTGTTTAAATAGAATCGAATTGATTAGATTAGTAATTGGAGTAATATATTGTTACTATTCCTCGTGGGATCGACAACTCTCTTATCACTTTATTACTTGATTGACCGTGTATACTTGCACGTAAATTGCTAGTATAGATTTAGCTCAACAGTATTCTCCAGACTTCGGCAAGCTATTTTTAGCTTTTGTTTTATTTTCAGTAATTAGAACCATTTTATCTCCTCGTCTTGTTTAGCAAATTGCTCTAATTCTGTTATTTTTTATGGTATTTCTTTCCTTAAGTTCCAGGTCACAAACCTTAAGAGTGAGACTAATATATTATCAAAATTGCAATGGAGAAGATGTGATTAAATGGGGTATAACCCATAACGCACACATATTACAAATTTACAAATCAAAATAAGAAAAATGAAGCACAAACTGGATATTTGGATGAATCGTGGTTTAAGGAAGCAAAAATCAGTTGTCTATATTATATTCGCCTCCATGCATTTTTATCATTTTCCATCATAGGTATAATACTGATTGAGTCTTACGTACTCCATAGTCTACAGATATGCATGGTGACTCGATCGTTTACTTTACATACACCATTTAAAAGTAAAATAATTATCTATTAAAAAATAATTTTAAAAAAAATAAATTATATAACAATAAATTACATTAAAATTAAATTATACACATTAAATTATACTTCTTCTACCCCAACAAAATAGTTTATCACAATTTCATTAGCATACAATCACTATTAAACTAAACCTTAAATAAAATAAAATGATATCTGAAGCAACTTTTCGTCCTATACAATTTGAATCTAAAATAAAATCAAAACATAAAAAAAAATTGGGAAAAAACAAAAGACAAACAAGCAAAATTATAAATAAAAATTAAATAATAACTTAAACTTGAACAAAAATAGTACTCTTGCCAAAAATGCATTTGGATTTGCTGTGAATTTGGTCTGGGTTGGGCCTTCATTCAATAACTTCTTTCTGTGGTCTCGTTTATTCATTTGTGAATTGTCGGCCCTTTTAGTCATGTTTTGCTATTTGTTTAATGACTCTCCTCCCAAGATGAAATCAGCCCGCTTACTTAAAGAAGAGGGGAGTAAACATTATACACAGGAATCGAGGGAATATTCTCTTAATTCCTATACATATTCCCTTGATCTGTGTGTAAACGCAAAAATCAAGAGAATATGTACAGGAATCAAGGAAATATTCCCTCGATTCCTGTGTGTGCGCCCTTAGGGCATACATTAGAAGGACCCATAAATTAATACAGTAAATTAGCCAAGACCAAAAGTGGATCTACGTTCTCTATCAAGACTAAAAGGGAATCTTGTTAGGTTTGTATATAGCGCGAACATGCAATCAAATTACATAAATAATGCGGAAGCGCAATAAAACGGATTTTAAAATGTTTTATACAAACCATCACCATGATCATCCTTGTGATCAATTATCAATTAAACGAAAGAGATAGAGATATAGAATTATACCCTCGTGAATCAAAGCTTCCTCAGGTACAAGATCACCTCCAATTCCTTCGCGTTCTCCTTGAATTCCACCGATTAAATTCCTTCCTTTGATCAACGTTAGCCACCCAAGTGTTTGGCCTCTATAGGTGATCCACCAAGGAATAATAGTTATTCAAGAAGATGAGTGTTGGCAAAACTCTAGTTTCTATCTCTATAAAAATTGCAAGTACTCTCTCTCCAATTCTTATGGAAGAGTGTATAACCCCATCTATGATAAGACATCTCTTATTTATAGATGTAGAAAAACCCTTCCCTAAACTATTTAGGATTAAGGTTTATATTCTAATTAAACTCCTTGAATTAATTATACTCCTAATCCAATTAGGAATGCATGAGAGAGTACTTCTATTAATTAATTCTCAATCCCTATTAGGAATTAAATAATAGTAATAGTAATAATAATAATAATAAGACTCTTCTTATTAATTTATATTTAATATTTCCAAAATATTAAATAATAAATATTAAGCTGTTTAATTTATTCTATCTCCATAGATTAAATATACTTAACTTATTATTACAATTATGCCATGTACTTCTTAAACAAATATTTTTCTTTTGTGGTGTGACCCTTTAGGTTCTCCATATTAAACCGGTTGTGAATAAATCAAATAGAACAATTTTAATCTTATTTAAATAAATAAATTAAACTATTTAATTTATTTAAATAAATAATATTTATTATACAATAATGGTAAGCCCCCTTAGCGATCAACGACTTTCCAGATAATATAGATTTCAACATTAATTACAAAAGAACCTTTTAGTGCATAGTTACCGTACAATTCAATCCTTCTATCATACAATGTCTCAATTAAATATAAGACATGAAATTACTGTTAAGTCTCATTTTATTTAATTATATGCATTTCGATTCTCCAATGAACAACTCTGATAATGCAAATTAGAAACTCCTTTCTAATTTCATTCTATTTTGGCCAAAGACTTCTGAGTCGTCATTTATCGAATCACATAGGACATTCTCTCCTTTTACTAGAAGTGGTAGATTCTTTGTTGATCATTCACCTATATCCATGTATAACTTATTATACCCAATCATACCCTTTGATATACCCTAAAGGTCTTAAGGGACATGTTAAAGTATAACTCATCATACACAAGATACTGTGATGATCTCAAGTCCAAGAATCACTTGTACTACTATCACTAGAGGAATTCCTATTGACAGGCGAGTAAAACTTCATTAGGTATTCCTTAGCGAGCCACGTTCAGTGAACTTATTCTCTAACAAGCACCTACATACTTACTTTAGTGTTTCCACATAAATGATTATGAGATCAATCATCCTCTTCATAAGAGCAAGCAACGTATGTACTAATCTATCCGGATTCATTAATCCCCTTTTTAGTAATTCATCGATTAGGAACGATTTTAGTTTGTGAGCTATCTAGAATTTAGATCTCATTAGCATGATCACCATCATGATTCTAAAAGTATTGCTCAAAATTATGGGTTTATCACATTTAATATAACAACACCATGTAGATAAAGTAAAATGCCTTTAACAAACGAATAAGATTACAAAGTATATGCTACATCATATCAAATATGATTGGCTTGTGTGCATACTACTTTCAATCTTCTACTTGCACTAAAGCCAATCGCCATGGTGTCTAATACCCTTCTTCTCTAAGTGACGATCATCCTGCTGTTGGATAAAGCTTCAGTAGATGGCTATGCAATATTGTTCTCGAGAGTCCACTATCTCTATAGTGACTTTTCCTCTTTCAATGATTTCACTAATCAAATGAAAGTACCGCAACACTTGTTTGAATCCAAAATGAGACTTAGGAACTATTCCTAGTTCTGTAATGAACTTTTCATCCAAACAATCAACTTGCAGCTTCATTTACAGCTATATACTTTGTCTTTGTCACTAAACCAGCAACTCTTTGTTGTTTGGAACTTTTCCAATTCACTGCACCACCTTTCAAGGTAACGATTTACCTTAAAGTGGATTTGTTATCGTTTTGGTCAGTCTGAAAAACTTGAGTCTATTTAGCCCTCTACTTTTAATTCAGACCTACCATGAATCAGGATCACATCTTCAGTACCGGTTAAGTACCTAAAGATGTTTACCACTGTCTTACAGTGATCATCTCCAGAATATGACTGATCAACATCAAGCCTTGTATATTCATTGCATACATGATAGTAACTCATGCGATCTCTTTCAATTGGGGATAATTTTAGAGAGATACACTCCATGGCTCATCATCATGAGACCTCTCTTAGAGATTGTCATGCTAAACGCCTTTAGCATCAAATGAATATACGTTCCTTGGGTCAAGTCGAACATCCTTTTAAATCTATCTATCTAGATTTATATCCCCAATTTTTTTAGGATGCTCCTCCCAAGTCATTCATGGAGGAATGTTTAGACAATTTTATCTTTAATGATTGTAGCATTAGTGGTGTTATTCCTTATCAATAGTATATCAACATATAATACCGAGAATGTCACAGCGCTCCCACTGACCCTTTTATACATACAAGGTTCATTCTCATTTTTAATAAAATCAAACTCTTTTGATTGTCTCATTAAAATGAATGTTCTATCTTTGAGAAGCTTGCTTCAATCCATAAATGGATCATTGCAACTTATATACATGATTTGCTTCAACCTTTGAAACAAATTCTCTGGCTGTATCATACATACATTATCCTCAAGTCTTCATGGAGGAAGGACATCTCCACATCCATTTGCCAGATTTCGTAATAAGCTATAATCGCAAGTAAAATCCAAATGGACTTAAGCATTACTCGGTAATAAGGTTTTATCACAGTCAACTCCTTGACTTGAAAAACCTTTTAACCAGGTCTAGTCTTATAGGTCTCCACCTTGCCATTTGCCCCAGTCTTTCTCTTAAAGACTCATATTCACCCTCTAGGCACTATGCCCTTTTGTGGAGTAACCCGGGTCTATACTTGGTTCTCTTATATGGACTTCATTTTGGATTTCCTGGCCATCTGCTATTTCTCTGAGTGTCTACTACTCATAGCCTCATCGTATAAAACTGGATCATCATCCTCTATGATGTGTACCTCATCATCATCCTCTATGATGAATGCATACCCCCAGATATCTTCGGTACTCTTCCAGATTTACGATTCGGTTGTGGTATAATAGGTCTATCTACAGGTTCCTCGGTTCGACTTAAAGTGCTTTGTGGTTCTTGAACTCCTTCAAGATCTATTACCCTCCCACTACCTCCTTCAATGATAAACACCTTTATCTAAGAAGGCAACGTGTAGGATTATAGTAATAATACCCTAAACTTTCTTTATGATATCCCAGAAATCTGCACTTGTCAGATTTTGTTCCAAACTTATCTTTGAAACCTTTTCACATAAGCTGGACAACCCCTTATCTTAACATACTTAAGAGTAGGAATCCTCCCTATCCATAACCTTTATGGCGTCTTGGGCTCGAATTTTTGAGGTTACCTTATTTTATAGATATGCAGCCGTTTCTAGGGCATAACCCCAGATGGATACTAGAATGTCGGTAAAAATCATCATGGACTGCACCATGTCTAACAAGGTACAACTTCTCCTTTTAGATACACCAATCATTTATTGCATATCAGGAGGTCTCCAGTATGAGAAAATACCATTTTGAGATTATCCAGAAACTCATTGCACAAGCATTCCTTCCTTGATCTGATCAAAGAATCTTAATACTTTGTCAATATGTTTCACTTCTGAATTCTTTGAACATTTCAAATGATTCAGACTTGTATTTTATCAAATACACATATTCAACTCTTTGAATGACCATCTCTTTAATTTTTATTTATTAGTTTGTTCAATTTGCAAAATATTTTTCATGTAAGTCAAGTATACAAAGCCTATCAAGTAATCTTCCAGTTTCAAGCAAAACATTATCAATATAAATAGAACAACCATTGTTCTTAAATATAATACCAGAAATTTCCTTGTCCAACAACGGAAAGAAATAATGTTTCTAATGAGAACTGAAACATAATAACAACTTATTAACTTAATACACTTGCCCGTAGGCAATGCTAAACTATAAGTTCCTATGGTTAATGCAACAACCTTTGCTCCTTTCCCACACATAAGATTACTTACTCTTTGTTTAGCTTTCTACTTCTGCTTGGTTTCTGCATTAGATTGCATATGTGAGAACTACAGCCGGTATCCAATACCCAAGTAGAACCTTGACTTACAGAAAAATTTATTTTAATCATGAACAAACCTATATCTGTAATCGAAGCTTCACTAAGCTCTTCTGGTTAGCCTCTGTAAGATTCTCCTTACAGTTTCCTTTTCAGTATCCAGGCTTATTGCAGTGGAAGCAAACTCCTTTGTTATCTGCATCAGTCTTGTTGTTATTGTCCTTTGTTTTTGCCTTTTCATTTACCTTCTTTGAATTGTTCTTCTTTTAAGAAGATCCTTTGGCCCTCTTCCGCTTCCTGGAAGAATCATCTACCAGTAAGACTTGGTCTTTCTTAGTTGGAAAGTGACTCTTTACAGTTTTTAACATGTTTAAGCAACTCAAGCAGGCTGATGTATAGCTTGTTCATGTGGAAATTCACAACAATTTATGAGAAAGAGTCCAGAAGTGATTGCAAGATCAAATCTTGGATGAACTCTCCATCCATTAAAATCCAGTTGTCCCAATTGTTCAATCAGATTGATCATTTTAGGACATATGTCTGTACTGTAGTGTCATCGGTCATTCTAGATCGGAAAAGCTCCTTAGATATCTGATATCTAATAGTCTTACTTTTCTCACCCTTCAACTTCTTGAAGGTACAGGAGTATAGTAGGAGCATCCATAGTTTCATGCTAACGCTGAAGCTCGTTACTCATGGATGCGAGCATGATGCATTGAGCTAACTGTGCATCATCTTACTACTTTCTAAAAGTAGCAATCTCTTCCTCAGAGACATTGTTTGCAACCATTGCAGGGATAGACATATCTAGGACATAAGATAGCTTTTTAGCCTTGAGAACTATTCTCAAATATCTTAACCAGTTCGTTTAATATGGTCCGATTAATTAGCATCTAATATGCTATGCAGTGATAGTGAATTAGACATCGTAAAATTCTATAAATGAATTTATAATTTAACAACATTTTAGCATACATTCATTTTAATTAATTACCAAAATAAATTAAGTCTTTATTTTAAATTGGTATCTCCCACTATTTTCATCAAACTATATTACCCTCCCTATATAGTTCGGCATATCTAATTAAAGATTTGTTAGTGAGAATAAGGATCTCATTTCAAATGTATATAGTCTTGTGGTGACACAACAAACGATATATAAATAAATAGGTAGACAGCTATTGTCAATTACATCACTATGTAACTCCTTATATTTTGCCTCTTAAATTATTTTGATCAAGTGGTGACACATCCGAATCAAAATTATCCAAGTTAAGTCCAACCTAGCATTTTCATATATGTGAAGAAAAAAATATCGTCTTTGTGGTGACACAACAAAACAGTAATGTTCAATTCCTTAATAAGCATCAAATGTGATAAGGCAACATCTTAAATATTTAATACTTATCTTGTGGTGACACAACAAAATCATATTAAATATTTAATACTCTATCGCTTTACCATGCTAGAAGGCGACGTTCGATATTCCAAATATCTTTGAACGTTTAGGACTTAATATGATTTCCTTGAGGGGTTTGTTATTATTTGTCTCATCTTGTTTAGCACACATGCACATATATATATATATATATATATATATATATATATATATATATAAAATACGCGTCATATTATTTAACATGCGAAGCATGCTGTATAATATATAATATATACATAGTAAGCATGCACATATAGAATACTATATTCTACACGGATTGATTATGGACTTTTATTCAAGTTTAGTTCACTAGAGCCACCAAGTGAACTAAAAGGTCAAACCTAGGGTGACAGAACAAAATTTAAATATAACTATTATATTTAAATCCCGGGCTCCATTACAAACGGGTCTTCAAGCGCTCCTTGGTCTCCAATTCTTTAAAATAATTCTAACTAATCCTATTACATAAACTATTTACAATAAATAGAAACCTTGATCAACAGTCAAGGGGAAGTACATAGGAGGGAGATAGAATTTACATTAAGAAAAATTATAAAAGATGAGGTACACAGACCCCATTTATAAAACCCATTTATTCCAGCATCCTCTAAAATAATTCCAATCACACATTGGTCAATAGTCCATAATCAATCCCTATTTATTATCATACATATCACTATATGCATCAATAAATAACATTCATCTCATGAATAATAAAACCATTCCATATATGCATTGATATCATTTAATGGGCCATTAAAAGTTTACTAGAAATCCAATTTTGAAACAAAAATAAACTCCTTTATTTTAATCAAAATTTAAATCATAATAAACTTATTTATTTTATTTTATCCAATTTTGAATAAAAATAAACTCCTTTATTTTTAATCAAATTTCAAATCAAAATAAACTCCTTTATTTTAATTAACATGGAAACCAATTTCAAGTTCAAAATAAACTCCTTTATTTTAACATAAAATTGCTTGGAAAAATAAAATATGTTAAATCCTATTCCTTATCAAAATAAACATCTGTATTTTTAGGAAAACATGAAATCCTATTCCATATGTGAATAAACTCTTTTATTCTAGGAAACATGGAATCCTATTCCATATGTGAATAAACTCCTTTATTCTAGTTAACGTAGAATCCAATTCCAAGTTAAAATAAAACTTTTAATTTTAATTATATTCCAATTCTAAATAAACATTTTATCTTAATTAAAAATAAATAAAATCAAAATAAAAAAATTTCAAAATTTGCAGACCGGCGCGACCACGCTCTAAAATTTGCAGACCGGCCGCGCCGCGTAGCAGACTTCGAATTTTTTTTCCCGTTACCCAGAAAATCGATTCAATCGCATACCCATACATACATGGAATCATAATAATCGATAAATATCACAAGATTAGGCTCTGATACCACTGTTAGGTTTGTATATAGCGCGAACATACAATCAAATTACATAAATAGTGCGGAAGCGCAATAAAACGGATTTTAAAATTTTTTATACAAACCATCACCATGATCATCCTTGTGATCAATTATCAATTAAACGAATGAGATAGAGATATAGAATTATACCCTCGTGAATCAAAGCTTCCTCAGGTACAAGATCACCTATAAATTCCTTCGCGTTCTCCTTGAATTCCACCGATTAAATTCTTTCCTTTGATCAACGTTAGCCACCCAAGTGTTTGGCCTCTAGAGGTGATCCACCAAAGAATAATAGTTGTTCAAGAAGATGGGTGTTGGCAAAACCCTAGTTTCTATCTCTATAAAAATTACAAGTATTCTCTCTCTCTAATTCTTATGGAAGAGTGTATAACCCAATCTATGATAAGACATCTCTTATTTATAGATGTAGAAAAACCCTTCCCTAAACTATTTAGGATTAGGGTTTATATTCTAATTAAACTCCTTGAATTAATTATACTCCTAATCCAATTAGGAATGCATGAGAGAGTACTTCTATTAATTAATTCTCAATCCATATTAGGAATTAAATAATAGTAATAGTAATAATAATAATAATAGTAATAAGACTCTTCTTATTAATTTATATTTAATATTTCCAAAATATTAAATAATAAATATTAAGCTGTTTAATTTATTCTATCTCCATAGATTAAATATACTTAACTTATTATTACAATTATGTCATGTACTTCTTAAACAAATATTTTTCTTTTGCGGTGTGACCTTTTAAATAAATAATATTTATTATACAATAAGGGTAAGCCTACTTAGCGATCAACGACTTTCCAGATAATATAGATTTCAACATTAATCACAAAAGAACCTTTCAGTGCATAGTTACCGTACAATTCAATCCTTCTACCATATAATTTCCCAATTAAATATAAGACATGAAATTACTGTCAAGTCTCATTTTATTTAATTATATGCATTTCGATTCTCCAATGAACAACTCTGATAATGCAAATTAGAAACTCCTTTCTAATTTCATTTTGCTTTGGCCAAAGACTTCTGAGTCGTCATTTATCGAATCGCATAGGACATTCTCTCCTTTTACTAGAAATGGTAGATTCTTTGTTGATCATTCATCTATCTCCATGTATAACTTATTATACCCAATCATACCCTTTGATATACCCTAAAGGTCTTAAGGGACATGTCAAAGTATAACTCATCATACAAAAGATACTGTGATGATCTCAAGTCCAAGGATCACTTGTACTACTATCACTAGAGGAATTCCTATTGACAGACAAGTAAAACTCCATTAGGTATTCCTTAGCGAGCCACGTTCAGTGAACTTATTCTCTAATAAGCACCTACATACTTGCTTTAGTGTCTTCACATAAATGATTATGAGATCAATCATCCTCTTCATAAGAGCAAGCAACGTATGTACTAATCTATCCGGATTCACTAATCCCCTTTTTAGTAATCCATTGATTAGGAGCGATTTTAGTTTGTGAGCTATCTAGAATTTAGATCTCATTAGCATGATCACCATCATGATTCTAAAAACATTGCTCAAAACTATGGATTTATCACATTTAATATAATAGCACCATGTAGATAAAGTAAAATGTCTTTAACAAATGAATAAGATTACAAAGTATATGCTACGTCATACCAAATATGATTGGCTTGTGTGCATACTACTTTCAAATCTTCGTTTTCAACAACAGAGCGAAAGCAAGATAAGTGAAGGGGGTCTTCAATTTTTCCTCCCCTTTCTTTTTCTGGGGATTTGATTGAATTTACTATTGGGTGTTATTCGAAGAACACCGCTGGGATATTTTATTCCGATTATGAAGCTTTGATGATAGTCATGTTCTATTGTAACTTAAACCGAACATGAACTATGAAGAAGACCCGATTTTGAAGAGTAATAAGGAATTAAATTGTAGAAAGGCTTTGGAGAGAAGAAGAAAGATAAGGTGAGTTCATCCTATATATATTTGGGGGAATTTTTTTGGCTGAATCAATTTCATGCACCTAGAATTCTAAGCACTAGCTACATAAATTCAAGATAATAAATGAGACTATGAAACGTGCATCAAATCTGTCATGAGAAGATAAAACTGTTGGCTTGATTTTATAAACAAAATTGGAGAAGTTGAATTAAACTGAGTTAACTCAGTTAATATTATCCATACGACGGATCGACCTACGTCTTTTTATATATAGGTATTGATATATAATTAAACATTTAATATTAACGAGTCAAATCGGTTAGATAATATAAATCATTATCGAGTTAATTCAATTAGTCCTTCAAATTGATCGAAAGTGAACTCAAGTCTTACTTTTAAATATAAATATAAGTATTGATATAAATATTAGAAATAAATAACTAGAATTATGTTGGTAAGCAAATAATTAAATGTTTCCATATTAAAGAAAATATCTTCTTTTTTTTCTATACTTTTTTTCAGTGGCGGAACCAGAACATTTTTAGAGGGGGTCAAAATACATCAATAAAAAAAATTATTTATTGACGCTTAAAATGCTTCTTTCAAATTCATTTTGCCCAATTATAGTATTTCATAACATCCTATTCCAACGCTTGTCAACCTTTAAGTTGTGAGTCTAATAGCTTTAAATACATATATGCACATATACATACATACATATATATATATGAAAAAAAATATATATATATTTTACTTTTCCCCCGAACTATGGGACTATTAATCAGACTTTGAAGTTTTTAGTCACTGATTAGCTACTTTTATAGATAAATTATAAATTATAATATTATATATTCAAAACTTTATATTGTGGTTTGGTCATCTTCCTTGGAGACAACTGTGAGGAGCCACTCAAAGCAAGAAAATGAATTAAGTTATTGTCATTTACAAAAAATTGATACCAAGGTATGATTAAGTTAGTAAGACAAATGAGTGCAATATTAATTAATTAATCATCAAACTTCTTTAACATTATTTTATCTTATAGTAGTATTGTTAATTTATTATAGGTGGAAGGACATGAGGAAGCAAATAAATTAATACCATCTCATAACAAAGATCAAGTTTAACTAACATTAGCATGCTTTAGATTCCAGGGTTGCCCCCCCTCCTCAGTTCCGGCTCTGCTCTTTTTCCTGTATTTTTCAAATTATAGGAAGGAAGTAAATAAAATATTTTTCAACCAAAAGAAAAAAAGATAATGTTAGGTATTTCAAAAAATTTACCTCAAATAATATGTCATCACTATATTGATTAAATAAATTTGTTGTAATTAGGTTATGAAATATTGTATCACAATCGGAATATATTAAATGGGCATAATAACCCATCTGCCAGATATGAGAATATGCCACTCATCTTAGTCAGCTTATTTTAAAAGAGCAAGCCAACCAAGTTTTCCAGTACCACGTCATTTGACATCAAAAATTTGAGATCTCTAACATTATCTTCAAAAAAGATGAGTTTGTGAGGTTGTTGGGAGTTTGCACCCCAATATTTAAAACGTATTTAAGTGCACCCTTAATTAAATTCTTTTTTCGCTAAACAAAATGCATCCTCCCAAAGCTTTAACTAGTTAAAAGTGATGGTATATTTTGATTAGCGGGAAGAAAAAAAAAATTGGGGTGCATTTTGCCCGATTAAAACTCTGGAGAGCGTATTTTGTTTAGCGAAAATGAATCTTAAGGTGCATTTAGATACGTTTTAAATTAACATTAAAGTACAAACCTCAACAATCCTGCCACTTTCGAATGCAAGCTATATTTTAGTCCCAAAAAAAGTGTCACATAAAATTATTTTACAGATTAATATGGAAGGATATAAAAATAAAAAAAAATATATTTTTGTAATGAGTCCTGATACATAATATGTGTATATATGGCATAGGTAGAAATTAAGAATGATCATTTTCTAATTTATTTTGTATCATAATTTATTCTATCTTAACGCACATTGTAATTCAACTTCGTGATATATTTGTCGACATACATATCATTTCTCATTTGCTTATTACATTCTTCTTTTATTAGCAAAATAGAAAATGGTTTTTAAAAAAGAATATCTTAATGTCGTCGTTTCATTGTATCTCGTGATTCCTGATCCCATTACACTCAACTAAAAATACTTAACAAAAAAACAAAAAATGCAAGACGTTTTGAATTTGGGTAATTAAGCCACATGTGATTTTTTGATTTTTACTCCTTTTACCGTGCAAGATCACATATTCTTCTACTATAAAATAAATTTTTAAAATTGAATTTAATGATATAAGTTCTCAACAAAAAATAATAAATAAATTGTATGTGTTAAAAAGAATGAAAAACTTGGTCACTTTGCTTATCAAATTTGTCCTTCCAAAAATAGATCGATTTAGACGAAAAACTAAATAATATAAGTAAATCTTTTATAATCTCTACCATACCCTTTACATTACAAACACAATAAAATTATTATAAGGGTAACTTAGTAATATAAATATAAAATTTAAGTTTTTTTTCCTCCTTTATAACTTTGGGTAACAACATGAAAGAAAAGATATAATATTTTTTATTTTCTTTTTCTTCATCCAAAACTCAGAACATAATGTAAAGGCTACTCATTCTGTGACGCCCCCAAATCCCGGGGTCCACACCACCCCGAACTTGGGTAATCAAAATATAAACAATCAACTTATTACAATACGGTATCAAATACAACAAGTGACTCTAAGTCTTCACTGCAATTATTGTCACACTATTTTATAACATGACGAAGATTACTATAGTAACAAACTTGGACCATCACTCCACCCCGACTAGTACCAACTATACTTTCATTACCTGAGAAGAATAATGGAACAAAAAGGAATAGGGTGAGCTCAAATAGCCCAGTAAAGAATATCATAACTAAGATAATGAAGAATAAATAATCTTTAGCCTTCAACAGAGATAAAATCAAATAGAATATAATAGACAACAAGTCTTAGATCATCAATTGCAGTGTAACACATAATTCATTAGAAGAGTCATGTAGACCATAATGTCTACCATCTTCTCCTATTTAGAAGTTCACTATCAATATTTTAACCCTATAACACCCATCAACAGTTCATGTTCATAATCATCTCAGTCAACAACCTTTGGCCATAATTATGCTAATCAATTCATCTTTGCACTACAGGCCAAAGATATTCAATTGTAGCACTGATGGTCATGATCATGTCAAACAACAGTCCATCTTTGCACTACGGGCCAAAAAGACTTTCACCACGTGTCCTCGCCATACAGATCAAAGACACTCAACAATCATATTATCTTTGCACTACGGGCCAAAGATATTCAATAACTTGATTCTTTGATGATTAGTACAAATAACAATGATATAAAAAATGAACGGAAGTTGTAAGAATAATAAGATAACAAGATAAACATTCGATATTTGACAATTAATTTGTTCAAAGTCCAATAAAGTCCAAATTGTCAACATGATGACCAAAATGTGGAGTCAAATTGAAGAATGATATTCAAGATTCATATTTCAAAGATAACGTTTAAGATTTAATAAGAAGATTTGATTAAATAAAAAGTTCAAGTGAAATGATATTAGATGAAGCGCAAACCTCAAAGGAATTTATAATCAGTTTAGAAATTATAGAAGCAATACTTACCATAGTAAGTTTAAATTTGAAAGTATGAAAGAAAGTGATATCACTTACCATAATATGGAGTATAAAAGAAAATGACATCCCTTACCTTAATAAGTAGGTGACTGGATATTGCTTTCTATGAAGTTTATCAACCTATATATATTTATAATATAATTAGTAACTATCACATATAGTGAATACTAACTCGTATATCATGAAATTATCAAAAGTGACTATATAGTATAAATTTGTGTAGTGTACAAAATAAACTTCAAAATAGTTTTTGAAAAAAAATAATATTTCAAAATAAAGTCTTCCAAAGGAAGGCTTTCAAAATAACTATTCTGAATGAAGAATTATAAACACCGTGTGATGTGTGTGGGTATTTGACTAACTTTTATAGGAAAACTTACTTGAACAATACTTGTACTGTTACTGATCTTCACAAATACCCAAAATAGCTTAGCACACTTAGAGAGAACTTAAGAAATTTTTAGAAAGTGGGAGGAAGTATAAGTAAGGAAGTTATGAATTTCTTATGTTAACGCCTCCTATTTATAGCCAAAAACTTACCAAACTTTATAAATATATTATTCATCAATTATCATTATTTTAAAAATAATGATTACCCGTTATTAATATTTATTCAAAAGATAAATCTATTATCAATATTTTTTTAAAAAGATAAATCCATTATCAATATTTTTTCAAAAGATAAATCCACTATCATTATTTATAAAAAGATAAATCTATTATTAATCTTTATTTCAAAAGATAAATCCATTATTAATATTTATTAAAAAAAGATAAATCCATTATCATTATTTATAAAAAGATAAATTCATTATTAATATATATTTCAAAAGATAAATCTATTATTAATATTTATTCAAAAGATCAATCCATTTTCAATATTTATTTCAAAAGATAAATCTATTACCAATATTTATAATAAAAAATGATTTACATATATTAATTCATCATTATTAATTTAATTTATACCTTTCATGCATCAATTATTATCATGTTATCCGTTTTATGCATTTATTAACTTAATGTACAAATATTAGTGTTCTTTAAATATTGAGTATGTCTAACAGTTTAATACCCGTGACTTTTTATTACGAAACTTTCCATTATTACCCTTATTACAGACTCACAATACTGACAACCAGATCGTTCCTAAGAAAGAGGAGGCCTTCCGTATAAGCGGCGCACAATTAAATAATCTTTTTTCTTGACAGAACTTCTAGACATTATTAATAATGCTAATTGGTCTAATAATATCATATCAAATAATATGAGTTACTGTGTCATGATAATTTTTATTAATGAAATACTATGCATATGCTACTGTATCAATTATTCAATCAATAAGTATGAAATACTGTGCAATACCTACCGTGTGCTACTGTGTAACACCGCGTGCTACTATAGAGTATTGCGCGTGTGCTACTGTATTTTTATAACTGGGTATTTAAATAGTAAAAATGATAGTATCGTTGATAATTTTTATTTAAAAAGGTTATTTCTGCCGTTTTCTATATCCGACAATTATGTCATTGTGGGGTCTACCAATGATTGATTATTTCGGCGCCGTCGTACTTTACCCAGTATTCCTCGACAGAAATAATATTATCCGACAAAAGGAATATTCCCCGGCAGAACGAATATTTCCCAATATACTAAATAATTTTTATAACATACACATATCACCCTTAACTTTATTAGTTTATCAATTTAACACCTTACTGTTTGGCACAAAGATTATAAGAAAATTTTAAATATTATTAAATAGAAGTTGGGGTCTTGCAACCTCCCCTTCTTATGAAATTTTGTCCCCGAAATTGACATACCTGGCATTTCGATTAACGTTTCGAAGAGATATGAATACTTACTTAGCTTTCATTTCGGATTCTAGCTCTCAAGTTATTTCCTATGTATCTTGGTTTCTCCACAAAACTTTAACTTGAGGTATAACCATTGAGCGTAGAATTTGCTCCTTTTTATCTAAGATCTTAATAGGTACCAGTTGGAAACTGGCTTCGACTTCTTCGAACCATGTGAATAGCCTCTCCTTTAGACATTCTGTGATCGGAGCGATTAATGTACTGAAATTCCTGATGAATCATCGGTAAAAGTTAGCTAATCCATGGAAACTTCTAATATCATGCAAAGTCTTCAATGTAGGCCACTCTAAGACTGCATCGATCTTCGACTGATCGGTATGGACGCCTTCGATAGAAATGACGAAGCCGAAGAAAGTTACTGAAGTTGAAAAATAAGAACTTTTCTTTTGATTGATAAACAGATGCTCCTTCCTTAAGGCATCAAAAATAGTTCGGAGGTGTTCATGGTGTAATTCCCAGTTCAGACTATAAATTAAAATGTCATCGAAGTAGACTACCACATACTTGCCCACAAAAGGTCATAACACTTGGTGCATAAACCTCATAAATGTGCTGGGAGCATTAGAGAGACCGAAAGGAGTAACCATCCATTCGTATAACCCATGCTAAGTTTTGAACGGCATCTTCCATTCATCTCTAGGTTATACTCGTATCTGATGGTATCCACTCTTTCAATCAATTTTTGAAAAAACTTTTGCTCCGGACAGTTGATCTAACATATCATCCAAGCGAGGTATCGAGAACCTGTATTTTACAGTAATCTTGTTGATTGCTCTGCTATCGATACACATCCACTATGATCCATCTTTCTTTGGTACTAACAAAGCTGGCACATCACACGGGCTAATACTCTCACGAATATAACCCTTTTCCACCAGTTCCACTACCTGTCTCTATTGCTCTTCGGACTCCTTTGGGCTGAGTCTATAAGATGGCTTATTTGGTAAATTCGATCTTGGTACTAGGTCATTTTGATATTGAATGTCCCTCATTAGTGGTAATCTAGGGGGAAGCTCTTCAGGCATCAGATTGGAGAACTCCGATAGCAATTCTTGCAAATTTGCTAGTACTTTGGTATTTTCATTGGCTGAATTATTCTCACAGGAAAGTAAGGCATACACCACCTCTTCGTGATTTAGTTCAGTCAAAAATCGGGACATAGACAACAAATTAACTGTAGTACCCCGAATATTTACGAGGCTTATAAATACGATCATATATGGTTAGAGGTTAATTTAGTGACCTAAATTATATACTATGTGTTTAGACTTGTTGAGCTTTTGTATGCCCATTCTTGCAAATAAAACCTTATTTGCAGACAAACCAGAGAGTTCAGGCTCTACAAAGAAAGGAAAGAAGAAATGCGTAGACTAGTTTATATGCTTTCCTGATTGTTTGTCCCTTTTGTTATAGTCTTGATGACTTTTTGTAATATGAACCGACAAAGTATGTAACTGAATATTATATCAATATTATTATGTTTTCTGACACATTCTTATCATGTCTTTACTTCGATTAAACTTAGAATTGTTAAAACATAAACAATGTTTATAAGACTATGTATCTAAGTGAGGGTATTTGGCACGCTGAAAGTTCTGACTAAGAAATGAAGGTTATGTCATCTAATTGCGGACCAATATCGATTTATCTTTATTGGGAAGCCCCCTTTAGATCTGGGAACTATCTTTAGTGTTGGTACTGTGAATCTTTGATCCATATAAAGCTTATAAATGATAGAATATCTAAATCATAGGGTTAAAAAATTTGACCGATATATATATATGGTCTTATCCATATATACAAATGAACTACAAGTTGATACTTGTAGAAGGAATGAGATCGAGATCAAGAATAGATCCGAGGAAGTTAAGGAAATTTATAATTTTATAGTCTATAATAGACTAATTCAACCAATATGATTATGGGATCATTGGTTAAGTTACGAAAGAAGTACGAGATAACGTCGGACCCTTGTTCGGGCGGCCATCGTCAGAATTCGGGGGGCATTATATTTGGTATTGGCAATGTCTAGAAAGTTCTAACGAGGAAGGGTTTAATTGCTCGCCGTTATAACGGAAAGCACTCTCTTTCCTGGGAACTGCCTAGTTGCTAATATTGCAAGTCTCAGATAGAGAAATGGAGATCTATTTTTAAGTCTTTTAGGACTTATGTGTAATAAGAACAAGTAACCTGGGAATGATGTAACAATGAACGAATGATATTATAATATTATCACTTTTCCGCATTATACTCTGATTATTAGAAGTTAAGATTTCTATATACGATTCAAATCAATTATATTACGAGTTTTTATAGACATTTATTGTGTACACTACTTTTAAATTAATGAATGTTATGAATAAGGTTGTATACGTGAGCACGAAGTCTGACCTGGCTAAAAGAAGCTAGCAGGTGGATTTTTGGGGCTTCACATTAACATTATCAGTTAACCGAGTTGAACTTCTTTCTTCCCGACGTGGTGCTAACACAACTTTTTTCCCTTTGATGCTAAGGGAGTACGTATTCCTCCGACCATCATAAATGACACTACGGTATTGCCAAAGTCGACTTAACAACACATGAGACGTATCCATTGATACTACATCACACCAAACATTATCAAAATACTTTTTGTTAATTGAAGAAGAGACTAAGCATTTTGTATCTACAGTTACATCATTACCTTTGCTCAGCTATGAAAGCTTATATGGTTTTGGGTGCTGGTCCGTTTTTAGGTTTAACTTCTGAATAGCTTCTTCCGACACCACATTCTCACAACTACCACTGTCAATAATCATTTTGCAGACCTTATTAGTTACCATATAAGTTGTGTGGAATATGTTGGTTATCAGCCAGTCATCTTCTGAGGCATCTTTGGGGGTTAATAAATTCTTGCGAATAACCAAGCTTTCCTGTCCATCACCATAAAGTACATCCTCATCATCTTCATACTTATCATAAACAGGTTTATTAAATTTCATTCAGCTAGCACATCCTTTTCATTTAGGAGATTCTTTCCCTTATGATTATTAGGCTTTCGGCATTCTATTACTCTATGGCCTAGCTCTCTACATCTGAAGCATTTAATACTAGAATTGAAATTACCAAGTGGTTGTTGATAAGTGCAAAATATTCGATGTTTTTGGTTTCTTTATGCTTAGTATTATTATATGTTTTTTGTGCTTATGAGCTGATTTAAGGTATTTATCGATTTATAGAAGAATTTGATGCACTTTTGCATGAAAGTAGTATGCACACAAGCCAATCATATTTGATATGATGTAGCATATACTTTGTAATCTTATTCGGTTATTAAAAGGTATTTTACTTTATCTAGATGGTACTGTTATATTAAATGTGATAAACCCATAGTATTGAGCAATGCTTTTAGAATCATGATGGTGATCATGCTAATGAGATCTAAATTCTGGATAGCTCACAAACTAAAATTGTTCCTAATCGATGGATTACTAAAAAGGGGATTAGTGAATCCGGATAGATTAGTACATGCGTTGCTTGCTCTTAAGAAGAGGATGATTGATCTCATAATCATTTGTGTGGAGACACTAAAGAAAGTGTGTAGGTGCTTATTAGAGAATAAGTTCACTGAACGTGGCTCGCTAAGGAATACCTAATGGAGTTTTACTCGCCTGTCAAAAGGTTTTCCTCTAGTGATAGTAGTACAAGTGATCCTTGGACTTGAGATCGTCATAGTATCTTGTGTATGATGAGTTATACTTTGATATGTCCCTGAAGACCTTTACGGTATATCAAAGGGTATGATTGGGTATAATAAGTTATACATGGAGATAGATGAATGATCAACAAAGAATCTACCACTTCTAGTAAAAGGAGAGAATGTCCTATGTGATTCGATAAATGACGACTCAGAAGTCTTTGGCCAAAGCAGAATGAAATTAGAAAGGAGTTTCTAATTTGCATTATCAGAGTTGTTCATTTGAGAATCGAAATACATATAATTAAATAAAATAAGACTTGACAGTAATTCCATATCTTATATTTAATTGGGACATTGTATGGTAGAAGGATTGAATTGTACGGTAACTATTCACTGAAAGGTTCTTTTATGATTAATGTTGAAATCTATATTATCTGGAAAGTCGTTGATCGCTAAGGGGGGCTTACCCTTATTGTAGAATAAATATTATTTATTTAAATAAATTAAATAGTTTAATTTATTTATTTAAATAAAATTAGAATTGTTCTAATTGATTTAAGTGTATTTAATTTAATCTATGGAGATAGAATAAATTAAATAGCTTAATGTTTATTATTTAATATTTTGGAAATATTAAATATAAATTAATAAGAAGAGTCTTATTATTATTATTACAATTACTATTATTTAATTCCTAATAGGGATTGAGAATTAATTAATAGAATTACTCTCTCATAAATTTCTAATTGGATTAGGAGTTTAATTAATTAAAGGAGTTTAATTAAAATAAAAATCTCAATCCTAAATAGTTTAGGAGGGTTCCCTATATCTATAAATAAGAGGAGTCTTATCATGATTTAGGGTTAGACAGTTAGACTGTTAGACAATTTACACACTCTTCCATAAGAATTGGAGAGAGAGAGTACTTGCAATTTCTATAGAGATAGAAACTAGGGTTTTGCCAACACCCATCTTCTTGAACAACTATTATTCCTTGGTGGATCACCTCTAGAGGCCAAACACTTGGGTGGCTAACGTTGATCAAAGGAAGGAATTTAATCGGTAAAATTCAAGGAGAACGCAAAGGATTTGGAGGTGAACTCGTACCTGTGGAAGCATGGTTCTACAAGGGTATGATTCTCATACTTTATCTCTTTCGTTTAATTGATAATTGAGCACATGGATGATCATGGTGATGGTTTGTATGAAAAATTTTAAAATCCGTTTTATCGCGCTTCCGCACTATTTATGTAATTGGATTGCATGTTCGCGCTATATACAAACTTAACAGTGGTATCAGAGCCTAACCTTGTGTTAATTATCGATTATTATAATTCCATGTGTGTATGGTATGCGATTGGATCGAAATTTTTGGCAGAAACAATTTTTTCTGGATCAGCGACGCGGCGCAGCTGTGCCGGCTCCAGTTCATTCTGGAGCGCAGCTGCGCCCAAACCTAGAAATCGTTTCTGGGGTTCAGCGCAGCTGCGCCGGTTCCCAGTTCATTCTGGGCGCAGCTGCGCCGGACAGTAGAATCCGAAAAAAAAATTTCTTCAATTAAAATAAATGATTTATTTAATTGATATAAGTTTAGAATAAAGGAGTTTATTCACATATGGAATAGGATTTCATGTTTCCTAAAATAAAGGAGTTTATTCACATATGGAATAGGATTCCATGTTTCCTTAAAAATAAAGATGTTTATTTTGATAAGGAATAGAATTCAACATATTTTATTTTCCAACAATTTTAAGTTAAAATAAAAGAGTTTGTTTTGAACTTGAAATTGAATTCCATGTTAATTGAAATAAAAGATTTTATTTTGATTTGAAATTTGATTAAAAATAAAGGAGTTTATTTTTATTCAAAATTGGATAAAATAAAATAAATAAGTTTATTATGATTTAAATTTTGATTAGAATAAAAGAGTTTATTTTATTTCAAAATTGGATTTCTAGTAAACTTTTAATTGCTCATTAATTGATATCAATGCATATATGGAATGGTTTTATTATTCATGAGATGAATGTTATTTATTGATACATATGGAGATATGTATGATAATAAATAGGGATTGATTATGGACTATTGACCAATGTGTGATTGGATTTATTTTAGTGGATGCTTGAATGAATGGTTTTTTATAAATGGGGTATGCGTACCTCGTCTTCTCTAGTTTTTCTTGATGTAAATTCTATCTTCCTCCTATGTACCTCCCCTTGACTGCTGATTAAGGTTTCTATTTATTGTAAATAGTTTATGTAATAGGTTTAGTTAGAATTACTTAAAGAATTGGAGACAAAGGATCAAGGAGCGCTTGAAGACCCGTTTGTAATGGAGCCCGAGTTTAAATGTAATAGTTATATTTAAATTTTGTTCTTGCACCCTAGGTTTGACCTTTTGGTTCACTTGGTGGCTCTAGTGAACCAAACTAGAATAAAAATCTATAATCAATCCGAGTAGAATATAGTATTCTATATGTGCATGCTTACTATGTATATATTATATATTATACAACATGCTTCGCATGTTAAATAATATGACGCGTATTTTATATATATGTGTGCATGTGCGCTAAACAAGATGAGACAAATAATAACAAACCCCTCAAAGAAATTATATTAAGTCCTAAGCGTTCAAAGATATTAGGAATATCAAATGTCGCCTTCTAGCATGGTAAAGCAATAGAGTATTAAATATTTAATATGAGTTTGTTGTGTCACCACAAGGCAAGTATTAAATATTTAAGATGTTGCATTATCACATTTGATGCTTATACATAGACTGAACGATGCTGTTTTGTTGTGTCACCACAAGGACAGTGTTTTTCTTTCGAATATATGGAAGTGCTAGGTTGGACTTAACTTGGATAATTTTGATTCGGATGTGTCACCACTTGATCAAAATAATCTAAGAGGCAAAATACAAGGAGTTACATAGTGATGTAATTGACAATAGTTGTCTACCTATTTATTTATATATCGTTTGTTGTGTCACCACAAGGCTATATACATTTGAAATGGGATCCTTATTCTCACTAGCAAATCTTTAATTAGAATTGCCGAACTATATATTGAGGGTAATATGATTTGATGAAAATAGTGAGGTACCAATTTAAAATAAAGACCTAATTTATTTTGGTAATTATCTAATAAATGAATGTATGCTGAAATATTGTTAAACTACAAATTCATTTATAGAATTTTACGATGTCTAATTCACTATCACTGCATAGCATAAGATGCTAATTAACTGGACCAAATAACACGGACTAGTTAAGAAATTTGAGAATAGTTCTCAAGGCTGAAAAACTATCTTATGTCCTTAATATGTCTATCCCTGCAATGGTTGCAGACAATACCTCAGAGGAAGAGATTGCTACTTTTAGAAAGTGGCAAGATGATGCACAGTTGGCTCAATGCATCATGCTCGCATCCATGAGTAACGAGCTTCAGCGTCAGCATGAAACTATGGATGCTCCTACTATACTCCTGCACCTTCAAGGAGTTGAAGGGTGAAGAAAGTAGGACTATTAGATATCAGATATCTAGGGAGCTCTTCCGATCTAGAATGACCAATGGCACTATAGTACAGACAAATGTCCTAAAATGATCAATCTGATTGAACAATTGGGACAATCGATTTTAATGGATGGAGAGTTGATCCAAGATTTGATCTTGCAATCACTTTCGGACTCTTTCTCACAAATTGTTGTGAATTTCCACATGAACAAGCTATATGTCAGCTTGCCTGAGTTGCTTAAACATGTTGAAAATAGTAAAGAGTCACTTTCCAACCAATAAAGACCAAGTCTTACTGGTAGATGATTCTTCCAGGAAGCGGAAGAGGGCCAAAGGATCTTCTTGAAAGAAGAACAATTCAAAGAAGGTAGATAGAAAGGCAATAACTAAGGACACTAAGTACAAAACTGATGCAGATAGCAAAGGAGTTTGCTGCCATTACAATAAGCCTGACCACTGGAAAGGAAACTGTAAGGAGAATTTTACAGAGGCTAACCAGAAGAAGCTTAATGAAGCTTCGGTTACAAATATGGGTTTGTTCATAATTGAAATAAATTTTCTATAAGTCAAGGTTCTACTTGGGTATTGGATACCGGCTATAGTTCTCATGTATGTAATCCAATGCAGAGACTAAGCAGAAGTAAAAAGCTAAACAAAGAGTAAGTAATCTTATGTGTGGAATGGAGCAAAGGTTACTACATTAACCATAGGAACTTATAGTTTAGCATTGCCTACGGGCAAGTCTATTAAGTTAATAAGTTGTTATTATGTTCCCGTTCTCATTAGAAACATTAGAACTTTCGTTGTTGGACAAGGAAGGTTCTGGTATTATATTTAAGAACAATTGTTGTTCTATTTATAATGATAATGTTTTGTTTGAAACTGGAAGATCACTTGATGGACTTTGTATACTTGACTTACATTAAAAATATTTTGCAAATTGAATAAACTAGTAAAAGAAAAAGGAGATGATCATTCAAAGAGTTGAATATGTGTATTTGATGAAATACAAGTCTGAATCATTTGAAAGGTTCAAAGAATTCAGAAGTGAAATAAATTGACAAAGTATTAAGATTCTTTGATCAGATCGAGGAAGGAATACTTGTGCAATAAGTTTCTAGATCATCTCAAAATGGTATTTTCTCATAATGGACACCTCTTGATACGCAATAATTGATTGGTGTATCTAAAAAGAGAAATTGTACCTTGTTGGACATGGTGCAGTCCATAATGATTTTTACTGACATTCCAGTATCCATCTAGGGTTATGCTCTAGAAACGGCTGCATATCTACAAAATAAGGTAACCTCAAAAATTCGGCTCCAAGACTCCATAAAGGTTATGGATAGGGAGGATTCCTAGTCTTAAATATGTTAAGATAAGGGGTTGTCTAGCTTATGTGAAAAGGTTTCAAAGATAAGTTTGGAATAAAAATCTGACAAGTGCAAATTTGTGGGATATCCTAAAGAAGTTTAGGGTACTATAATCCTACATGCTGCCTTCTTGGATAAAGGTGTTTATCATTGAAGGAGCTAGTGGGAGGATAATAGATCTTGAAGGAGTTTAAGAACCACAAAACACTTTAAGTCGAACCGAGGAACCTGTAGATAGACCTATCGTACCACAACCGAATCGTAAATCTAGAGGAGTACCGAAGATACCTGGGAGGTATGGATTCATCATAGAGGATGATGATGAGATACGCATCATAGAGGATGATGATCCAGTTATATACGATGAGGCTATGAGTAGTAGACACTCAGAGAAATGGCAGATGACCATGAAATCCAGAATGGACTCCATGTATGAGAACCAAGTATAGACTCTAGTTACTCCACAAAAGGGCATACTGCCTAGAGTGTGAATATGGGTCTTTAAGAGAAAGACTGGGGCAAATGGCAAGTTGGAGACCTATAAGACCAGACCTGTTTAAAAGGTTTTGTCAAGTCAAGGAGTTGACTGTGATAAAACTTTATTACCGGTAATGCTCAAGTCCATTTGGATTTTGCTTGTGATTGCAGCTTATTACGAAATCTGGCAAAATAGATGTGGAGACACCCTTCCTCAATGAAGACTTGAGGAGAATGTATGTATGATACAGCCAGAGGAATTTGTTTCAAAGGTTGAAGCAAATCGTGTTTTAAGCTACAATGATCTATTGATGGATTGAAGCAAGCTTCTCAAAGATGGAACATTCGTTTTGATGAGAAAATCAAAAGAGTTTGATTTTATCAAAAAGAAGAATGAACCTAGTGTGTATAAAAGGGTCAGTGGAAGCACTGTGACATTCCTTGGTATTATATGTTGATATACTACTGATAAGGAATAACACACCAATGCTACAATCAGTAAAGATAAAATTGTCTAAACACTCCTCCATGAATGACTTGGGAGGAGCATCCTATAAATTGGGGATATAAATCTATATAGATAGATTTAAAAGGATGTTCGGCTTGACCCAAGGAACTTATATTCATTTGATACTAAAGGCGTTTAGCATGGCAAACTCCAAGAGAGGTCTCATGATGATGAGCCATGGAGTGTATCTCTCTAAAATTGTCTCCAATTAAAAGAGAGATCGCATGAGTTAACTATCATGTATGCAGTGAATATACAAGGCTTGATGTTGATCAGTCATATTCAGGGGAAGATCACTGTAAGACAGTGATAAACATCTTTAAGTACTTAACCGGTACTGAAGATGTGATCATGATTCATGGTAGGTCTGAATTAAAACTAGAGGGCTTAACAGACTCAAGTTTTTCAGACTGACCAAGACAATAACAAATCCACTTTATGGTAAATCGTTACCTAAAAAGGTAGTACAGTGAATTGGAAAGGTTCCAAATAGCAAAGAGTTGCTAGTTTAGTGACAAAGACAAAGTATATAGCTGTAAGTGAAGCTGCAAGTTGATTATTTGGATGAAAAGTTCATTACAGAACTATGAATAGTTCCTAAGTCTCATCTTAGAGTCAAACATGTGTTGCGGCACTTTCATTTGATTAGTAGAATCATTGAAAGAGGAAAAAGTCACTATAGAGATAGTGGACTTTCGAGAACAACATTGCATATCCATTTACTGAAGCTTTATCCAAACAGGAGGATGATCGTCACTTAGAGAAGAAGGGTATTAGATACCATGACGATTGGCTTTAGTGTAAGTGGGAGATTGAAAGTAGTATGCACACAAGCCAATCATATTTGATATGATGTAGCATATACTTTGTAATCTTATTCGGTTATTAAAAGGCATTTTACTTTATCTACATGGTGCTGTTATATTAAATGTGATAAACCCATAGTTTTGAGCAATGCTTTTAGAATCATGATGGTGATCATGCTAATGAGATCTAAATTCTGGATAGCTCACAAACTAAAATTGTTCCTAATCGATGGATTACTAAAAAGGGGATTAGTGAATCCGGATAGATTAGTACATACGTTGCTTGATCTTAAGAAGAGGATGATTGATCTCATAATCATTTGTGTGGAGACACTAAAGCAAGTATGTAGGTGCTTATTAGAGAATAAGTTCACTGAACGTGGCTCGCTAAGGAATACCTAATGGAGTTTTACTCGCCTGTCAATAGGAATTCCTCTAGTGATAGTAGTACAAGTGATCCTTGGACTTGAGATCATCATAGTATCTTGTGTATGATGAGTTATACTTTGACATGTCCCTTAAGACCTTTAGGGTATATCAAAGGGTATGATTGGGTATAATAAGTTATACATGGAGATAGATGAATGATCAACAAAGAATCTACCACTTCTAGTAAAAGGAGAGAATGTCCTATGTGATTCGATAAATGACGACTCAGAAGTCTTTGGCCAAAGCAGAATGAAATTAGAAAGGAGTTTCTAATTTGCATTATCAGAGTTGTTCATTTGAGAATCGAAATATATATAATTAAATAAAATAAGACTTGACAGTAATTTCATGTCTTATATTTAATTGGGACATTGTATGGTAGAAGGATTGAATTGTACGATAACTATTCACTGAAAGGTTCTTTTATGATTAATGTTAAAATTTATATTATCTGGAAAGTCGTTGATCACTAAGGGGGCTTACCCTTATTGTAGAATAAATATTATTTATTTAAATAAATTAAATAGTTTAATTTATTTATTTAAATAAAATTAGAATTGTTCTAATTGATTTATTCACAACCAGTTTAATATGGAGAACCTAAAGGGTCACACCGCAAAAGAAAAATATTTATTTAAGAAGTAAATGGCATAATTGTAATAATAAGTTAAGTGTATTTAATTTAATCTATGGAGATAGAATAAATTAAATAGCTTAATGTTTATTATTTAATATTTTGGAAATATTAAATATAAATTAATAAGAAGAGTCTTATTATTATTACTACAATTACTATTATTTAATTCCTAATAGGGATTGGGAATTAATTAATAGAAGTACTCTCTCATAAATTCCTAATTGGATTAGGAGTTTAATTAATTAAAAGAGTTTAATTAAAATAAAAATCATAATCCTAAATAGTTTAGGAGGGTTCCCTATATCTATAAATAACACTACAAAAAATCACACAAAAAATGACGCTAAAATTTGTCACATAAAATTCATTTTTCGTCACTAAAACATATAGTGACGATTGTTAATCGTCACAGAGACCGTCACCGTATGAGCGTGGTATTAGGTTTATTTGACAATATTTGATGTCGTCACTAAATGTTTTAACTTATGGTGACGATCTACATCATTGTCACTATAATTAATTACTTTTAGTAACGTTAATAGCGTCACTATTTGAATGAAACTTTCGTCACTCTATATTATGTTTCGTCATCAAAACTTGGTGCATTAAATGACAAAAATCGTTTTTCGTCATTAAATGATATTGTTTTAGTGACGAAAATATGTTACTCTATTTAAATCATCTAATTTTAATGACGACAATATTGTCATATTTATGATTATTCTTTTGTCATGTTATTGTGTTTAGCGTCACCAAAAATAAGAAAATAAATGACGACAAAAAAATTTGTCACCTAATAATATATTTAACATGACAATTATGTCGCTGTCATTTCATATTTTAAATAATATTACAAAATAATTTGTCACCAAAGAGTTATTTTTGGGACACATTTTTCAATGTCACTAATTGAATACTTATGGTGACGATACATCTCGTCACAAAAAGAGTTACTAATAGTGAACAACTATTAAACAGATGCATGCTCTTTGCAATTTTGCAGTTATGTTCTGATGTTTCCCAAACAGATGCATGTTGTTCAACAATTAGTTACTCAATTCTCCATGGCAACTTGTGTTTTGATATTTTTGTCAGAGAGAAAGCCATTTGTATTCTCTTCCTCATCCACTTCTTCTACCTTCTCAACTTCTTCTTCTTCCTGAATTTCATTCTTAAAAGTCTTTAGTGGCCTTCCTTTTCGCTTAACTGGTATCTTTTCTTCCTCACCACTCCCAAGATCTTCACGAGCGGTAATTACGGCCTGTTTCTTCCCTTTTCTACCTCTACCCATTGTTAAACAATTCAAAAGAAAAATTCACAAACCCCAACTGCAGGTATCTGCAAGAAATAATAAAGGGAATCAGAGACCTTAATTGATATCAAGCTATTCTATTTTACAAATATTCTATTTTACATGAATACCAAAGATTGAACTGCACATACTATGATATAAATCAATTTGCCAAACCAACCTCTAGAAAGATTCAATCCTGACTTATGACAAGGTTCCCCATAAAAGAGAGAACGATCTATAATAATTAGATTGGGTTAAGGACGAGAACAATAATTAAAAACTTCAACTTAGCAAATTTAAGAGCAACCCCAAACTTGCCAACAAGGAAAATGAATTCAAACAAAACCCAAAAGCTGTTTCTCAAAACAAGAATACCAATCTGTATTTTATTTTATAATTTTCTTTAATCTACAGGGAGCGATACAACCATTAAAAACTGAAACTTTTATACGAAATAAGTTTCTCATATGAGTTATAAGAAGATATAGGTCATTCAATCAAATCAAAACAGAAGTGAAAAATCAGGGCCTACACATAATCAAGTAAAACAATCAGAACCAGAACTATCCCCTTTAGAGTACAACATTCAATACCTTGAATAAAACCCAGATTGATTAAAACTGAAAACTATTTAACAAAAATAAATACACAACCGCACAATAAACAAAATCCTGCTATCTATACTTGAACACTGACAAAGATAACTACAAAGTTAAGATGGTTGTTTGAACAGAATCACAAAATAAACATAAAGAAGATGAATCTTTTTAAGGAGCCACAAAAATCATGTAAGGATATAGCGATAGTATAAACAGAGAAAAGAGAGAGTAACATACCAAATGAAGCTGGACTCTTATGAAACAGACTCCATTTGCATCTTCAACCCAAAACCCATATTTAAGCATAACAGCGTCTTAGAGGCAAAATTTCAAACACCTTAAAGGCGTACTTTAAAATTCCAGATTTCATAAGCTTTAGATGGAACCTAGTCAAAAATTGCATCCTTATTACTCCAATTAGCACATATATAATCTTTCATCACCTCAATTCACAACCCAAACATAGCAATAACAGATATCAATTACTCTAATTTCCATGAATTAACAAACAAAAGTTAGTTTACCTCTTGTTTGATGTGTTAATTGAATCCTTGCTCCAAACTTGTGATTAGTTGATTTCAACTCTTCTTTTGATAGTATCTGCTCTAATTCCTCTTGTATGCTTGGTAATTGAAGAAGTTGAACATTGATTTTAGGTTAATGATGGAGCTGAGCTTGTTTGGAACGGATGGGAGAAATTTTTATTATTTTTTTTTCTTTTCCTTCTTTCTTTTAGAACGGATGGAAATGGATAAGGAACAGAAAATTATTTTTCGCTTCTTTCTTTTTGGGTCGAATCAAAAGGAGCATAGGCTGGTAGCTGGTTTTTTGATAGGAAATGAACAAGTCTCCGGCTCATTCTTTATTCTTTACTTAAGTGTCATGATAAAGCCTTAATAATAAGACACCTCCTGCTTAATTCTAATTAAATAACTCAGCTATATGTTTAATAATGTGAGTCATTAGATGTCAAAAATGACTTAGCTTTGTTTTTTTTTAATTCCCAACCTCAGCTTCATACACAGTGTATTACTATAACATCAAGTATTCCAATTATTACCCAAACTTAATTAATTATACATTTATAATTATATATAAAAATTAGCCCATTAATTATGGAATTAATCCATAACAAAGTTAACACTTTTAGTGTAACAAATCAATTAAAGAATAACTAATATTTATTCCATTAGCTATTTGAATAACTCATTCAAGCTTTCTAATTAAATTTTTTTTACTTCCTCCCATAAATTGTTTTTAAACAATTTCTTTACTATATATATATATATATATATATATATATATATATATATATATATATATATATTATATTTTATTCATTAATCACATAATTAATTTGATTTACATTTACTTGGCATACTTATTTTGCCATTAACATCATTACACAAAATAATTCACTTCTTCATATAATTAAATAATTCCTTATTTAATTATCACATTAACAATTTTGTTCTTTACAAAACTTAATGTTTTAACATTCAATGATTAACTAATCTAAGTTAATCTTTTTTTTTCTCACTTAATTTCTATTTCCATAACATTAATAATTCCACATATCATATATATAATTATATTTAATCACAATTGATTCAAATTTATTATTCATACTAAAATTACAACTTAATCTCAATTAATTAATAACTAATTAAGATTTTCTTCACTTCCAGATCTCATTTCGTAATTAACTCAAGCTAACTAATTTAATAGTTCAATTAACCATTAAATCTTACTTTTCACATATATGTATATATTTCATTCTTATACATATCAAATCCAACACATAAATCACAAAAAAATATATAACACGTATATTTTATTCAAACCCGCAACATCTCATAAAATTTTTATTTATTAAATTCTTATTTTAAAAATAATTTTCGAAAATCCGTGTTATCACAGTATTACTCACAGCTTTGTATGAAAATTATATTTCCCATAGTAATGCTTTGTATTAAAATAATTCTATATTAAAATTATTTTAATACCCCTTTCTTAAATAAAAATTTCTGAAAATTTAATATTAGAATTTAATATTAACAATTATTCTTATAAATTGATCATCTCTTTTGCGAAAGATTTAGTTCGTAACAAATCATGAAATAAAAATATATTCATATATTTATCACACATACGCATTATACCTCACATATTCAATACAGTATATATTAAATTTTTTTTTTTACTAAAATCCTATTTTAATATATACTTAAAATTTGGACTATTACATTGTCTTTTTTCAACACTATATATGCATACATAACTAACAGAGCAGCCTTATAAATTTAAGTCTCCTGATAAGCAAAATCACTACTCTCATTTTCTTTTCAAGAAAGCAGAACCATTCTATGATGTCGATTTAGTACTACAATTACTAATCAAAGCTAAGAAGTTGCTTCATCAAATTTTTTAACCAAATAGTGATTTAGATTATCAAAATTGTACAATAATAGCAACCATTACAACAAAAATGGCATGAAATCATTTCAAAATCGTAGCTGTTCAATTAGAACAACTACTAATTATCAATTCAAATCAAAATCTAAAAACATGCCTAAAATGTCAAATAATTTCTGCCATCAATTTGAGATTATTAAAAATTGATAATGGAGGTTCTTGACTAAATGGCGGCTGCCAATGATGAAAGGAAGATCGGTGACGGCGCTTGGATACAAGAAACTTTTGCCTCCATATAAAAATGTGACGCTATTGCATACTTTGTCACTAAATATAAGAATTTATGACGAACCATTTTTGTCACTTATCTACTCATCTAATTAGTGACGCATTATTATCTCGTCATATAAAATTGATATTTATGACAATACAATTTGTCATAAACTAATATTTTTTCGTCTTAAAAAATTTCCCTCCAAAATTATTCAGAAAAAAATTGCCTCCAAATAAAATTGTGACGATATTATGTATTTTGTCACTAAATATAAGCATTTATGACGAACGATTTTTGTCACTTATCCACGCATCTAATTAGTGACGCACTATTATCTCGTCATATAAAATTGGTATTTATGACAAAACAAATTGTCATAAATTATTATTTTTTCGTCATTAGAAAATTTTGCTCCAAGATTTCCCTCCAAAATTTTGCCTCCAAATAAAATTATGACGAATTTGTATTTGGCGTCACTAAATGTAAACATTAGTGACGAAAGCACATTGTCACTAAATTTTACAAATAATTCATGACAAACTATTATGTTGTCATCGAAAGAAATATTTTGTGACAATAAATACTGTCATCAATTATTACAAAATGTCACTAAAAAGTTTCCCTCCAAAATTTTGGTACGAAATTCTACCTCCAAAATAACTTGTGACGAAATTTTGTTAATCGTCATCAAATGTGTAAATTAGTGACGATATAAATGATTAATAGTGACAAAATTAAAGGTCGTCACAAAAGTAAAAGTTTTAGTGACGATTATGAATTTTGTAATTATTAATTAACAAATTGTGACGAAATTTTGTGCGTGGCAAAAAATTCGTCATAAAATGTGTGATTTCTTGTAGTAAGAGGAGTTTTATCATGATTTAGGGTTAGACAGTTATACTGTTAGACAATTTACACACTCTTCCATGAGAATTGGAGAGAGAGAGTACTTGCAATTTCTATAGAGATAGAAACTAGGGTTTTGCCAACACCTATCTTCTTGAACAACTATTATTCCTTGGTGGATCACCTCTAGAGGCCAAACACTTGGGTGGCTAACGTTGATCAAAGGAAGGAATTTAATCGGTAAAATTCAAGGAGAACGCAAAGGATTTGGAGGTGAACTCGTACCTGTGAAAGTATGGTTCTACAAGGGTATGATTCTCATACTTTATCTCTTTCGTTTAATTGATAATTGAGCACATGGATGATCATGGTGATGGTTTATATGAAAAATTTTAAAATCCGTTTTATCGCGCTTCCGCACTATTTATGTAATTGGATTGCATGTTCGCGCTATATACAAACCTAACAGAAATATGGGTTTAATGCTAATTTTTATGTCGTTTTGCAGAGTACTCTACGATCGCTGGGTGAGAGCTCTACGTTCGTAGTGCTACAGTGGAAGCTTGGCAGCTCTACGACTGCCAAGATTTGTTCGACGACTCCGAAGTCTACTCTACGATTGGCAAGTTTACTCGGCAGCTAGTTACTCTACGATTCCGAGGTTTACTCTACGATCACGATAAGTGCTAGTGTGGAGTATACTCTACGTTTGCTGAGAGTGTTATTCTATGATTTTGGTCGACATGCAGATTTCCAGTCTGAGTAGGATTTGAATTGTTGGGATGTCAGAGTTCGATTTGTATGAGGATTTGGAGATGAAGTTGCAATCTTACATGGAAATTACATCTGATTATGGAAATAGAATCTGAGTTAAAAAGCTAAATATGGAAAGTGATGCCAAATTGGAAAGGAAACTGAGGAAGACTTGGATTTGGAAATAAAATCTAATTTGATAAGGAAGCTACTTAAAGTTGGATTTCAGAGATTGAGAAGGATTTAGAATACACCATACTTGCAGAGAGAAGACTTCCGAAGCAAAATTGGATTAGAATTCTTCTAGGCTTTAGAGATTTATCTATAAATACTTGCACTTGTAATTGTTAGAATTCATTCATCAGATTGTAGAGAGAGTTTTATCATATTTAGAGAGTTCATAAAAACATGTTAGCCTAGTTTTCTTTTATTCAGTTTGAAGGGGACGTGGATCCTTAGTAACAGTTTATGGTTTGATTAAATATACAATATTTATTCCTTCTTATATGAAGCTTATTCTGATAATCTGTTTTAATTGTTAAATATTATTTGATTAACTGATTTGATTTCTACAGGATTAAATTGGTTAGTTGATAATATATGCTAGATTCAGGAATAGTATTACGTAATTGATATTATTTCTAATCGTAGGTAGCAGTTACTGATACTAATTGTGGTCAAGCTTTTGGTTTATTGCTATGGTTATCAGGAAACAAGTTAAACAATCCGAGCTTATGTGTTTGTTACTTGGAATAGTCTAATTCCTTAGTTCTTAATGTTGCTGTCATATTAAATCTAAAGAGCTTGTTTTAGGTTATATGATAATTAGAATCTTGTGAAGAGCTTATTTCATTAAGTGACAATCTAAGTGGAATTTCGGATAGCAGAGCTTGTTGTTATCTAGGACTATTTGTTTTATTGAAGGGTAAATATTGTTATAATTAATTGGTCTATTGTTGTGAGAAGGTGAAACCGAATTGGAAAATTGAAGTTTTAATTCATTGGTTAACTTTATTATTTTAATCTTGTTCTTGTTAATTAGTTAAACAATTTCAAAAACCCCCAATCTTTTATTTACTGTTAAAATTGCTAGAAGCATTAGGATAACTTAAAATCAATATTATTCTCTGTGGGATCGACCCTTGCTACTGCTATACTAATTTTGTGTTCGTAGAGTTAAGTGAGGTTTTTATTTTTGGCAGCACTGACTACAGCTCCCAGTTGTTGTGGCGTAGGGCGAATTTGTTGAGGTTGGTTCGGTCTACTAGGTGCATTTCTCTTCAGCATCGGCCTTCGGGTCTGCTGTTGCTCCGCATCTCGTGCTCATTGATAAGCTTTGGACACTGTCCACAACGAATGGAGGTTGAATGCATCTTGTAGTTACTGTCTCAATCCCCCCAAATATCTTGCTACCATTTGTTCTTTTATTTCCGATAGATCGTTCCATGCTATCAATTGATAAAACTCTTCAGTGTAATCATCTATAGATCTAGTTCCTTATCGCAATAGATGTAACCTCTTGAACAGAGATAGAGTGTAGCCAAAGGGGAGGAAGTGACTCTGCATCTTTTTCTTCATCTTCTCCCACTTTGTGATTTTTATTTTTCCTTGTCTCTCTCGTGAATGCCTCATCTGTTCCCACCAAGCAGATGCTCTACCTTCCAACTTGATTGCAACTAATTTCACCTTAGCGTTATCTGAAACCTCCTTATATTCAAAGATGCGTTCCACTTCATTTATCCAGTCAATGAATCCTTCTGCTTGTAGTGTACTAAAAAATTTCAGTAACTCCACTTTAAAACCCAGATCACTACGAGGTCATCACGACCACGTCATTCCCATAGTGGCTCTTTATAGTGGTACGAATTTTCAAAACTTGATTCAGAACCATAAGATTCCTCATCACGATCAAGGTGCAGGACTTCCTCCGTCAAAACCTGTCCACGACGATTGAGATTTTGCGCCGTTAGATGCTGGGTCAACTCTGTAACTTATCTCTGTAAATCCCCAATCATTACATCCTAAACGTTACGATCATGGTGCAAGACTTCCTCAGTCAGAACCTGTCCACGACAACCACCAGCCATTGAAACTGATGAATCTAACCCCAAGACGATGTTGAGCTTTGATACCAACTGACGCCGGACGGGATAGCGATTATCCTGCGGGCTAGTAAACGAATAAATTCACAGATATAGGAACAAGAGATTCACCAATGAACATAAACAATACCTCTCAAATGTGTAAATTATATTTATCAAAATTCATCTCCCCTTTTTCTTCAACCCACAAGCCGAATTTTATAGCTAAACTAACTTCCTCTCCAAGTCATAACAAAATTCTTAGAAATACGGAAACAAAATCTAAAAGATAACAAACTTCCTATATTTATGGTGACAATTCCTACCAATAATAACTTCCTACTAATAAGAGATATTACCATAAAAATAAAACATATCTAATAATAATAAAACTAATAAAGTCCAATCGACAATCTCCTAAAGTCATAACGCCATTTATACGAACCCAAACCCGAAGTCATACATTCATACCCGAACTGAACTCTCGATCCCGAAGTCAACGACTGCCTTTCTTGCGTTGATCCTTTAGTTCATGGTATTTTAATGCTAGCAACGAACTGTCTGACAACGCAACATCATTAACATCATCCGTCTCAGATCCTCCTATATCAGAAATCCATATTGATGTGTTCCCACTTCTATTCTGGAACTTCGAGTGGTTGTAATAGACCTTTAGGTACTTGATGCTCTGCCTTAACACGTCGACAAATTAAACACCTTGAGATAAACTCTACGATCTCTCTTCATATTGCCCCACAAAAATGTATGTCGAAGGTCATGATTCATTTTGGTACTTCCAAGGTGGATTGTAAACGGTGTGTTGTGTGTGTGCCTCCATTATTATTTTATGTTTCAATTTAGGGTCATTAGGAATGCAGAGTTAAGAATTAACTCGCAGTATCCCTTTCTCGTCAACTCTTGCTTCCAGAATAGCATCTTCTTATACCTTCTTCATTGTATTCATCGTTTCTGGGTCAGTAGCTTGAGCAACTTTAATTTTATCGATTAAAGTTGGTTCTACTTATACATCCGTAATCTGCATATCGGTCCCTGGTGTCTTTATCTCTATCTCCATCATTTGTAAGTCTTACAAAATGTGCCTTTGAGTTGTTTGTATTGCAATTGTATTCGCATATGATCTTCTACTTAATGCGTCAGCTACCACGCTCGCCTTTCCTAGGTGATACTGAATGGTATGATCGTAATACTTTAACAGCTCAAGTCAATGTCATTGTCGCATATTGAGTTCCTTCTGAGTAAAAAAATATTTGAGGCTTTTGTGATCTATAAAGATCTCCATTTCTCTTTGTATAAGTAATGCCTCCAAATCTTTAATGCAAAAATGACTATTGCCAACTCTAGGTCATGAGTAGTGTAATTCTTCACATATTCCTTGAGTTGTCGAGAGGCATAAGCTATCACTTTTCTGTGTTACATGAGGACGCAACAAAGGCCTCTGCCTGAAGTATCGTTGTAGATGACAAATCCTGCTGATCCTGATGGTATGGTAAAAATAGGAGTTGAAACAAGTCTCCTCTTGAATTCTTGGAAGCTCTTCTCACAATCCTCGCTCCATTCAAATTTTTTACTTTTTTTAAGTCAGCAATTCGAGAAAATCCTTCTACGAATCTCTGATAATAACTAGCTAGGCCTAGAAAGTATCGTACTTCGGTTACTGTCTTAGGTTGCTTCCCAGTTCAAAATTGCTTCAATCTTCGCAAGATTTACTGATATTCCTTGATTAGAAATCACATGCCCAAGGAATGTGTTATCCGATTTCACAATCAACAATTACGTGCAAGTATACACAATCAACAAGTAATAAAGTGATAAGATAGAGTGTCGAACCCACAGGGAATCTCTGTTCAATAATTTCCAACTACTAGTACTATATCAATTCAATTTTATTTAAAAAACTGCAAATTGAATAATGATTAAAACTAATTAAATTAAGACTAAAAATAAGAACTAACACAAAGGTTGAAATTCAGATTTTTATAGGCTTAAGACTACAATATCCCCAATTATGTAATACAAACTAATTATCCAATTCATCCAATTATTAACTTCAACAGAGTTGTTAACAGGAATTCAAAGTTATTCATAAACCCTTTCCCAAGTGATCAAATAAATTTATCTAACCCAATTAATTCTATGATATTCCTATGCAAAACTAAAAAATTAAATTCATTAAGCACCAATTCCCAATAATTACATGCAGCGAAGAGATATCCCTATTCACTTCACAACCCTAATTATTCATCCCATGCAAATAATTAAGAATACATGCTATCACATTCAGATCTAACCCTAGATTTCATCTCCCGAATTCATCTAAAGTATTCCGCTAATTGTTGATCAGACAATTACTCAATAAACACAAAATATGATAGACAACTCAATATCAGATAATAATTAGAATCAAATAGGTAACTAATCCATAAACATAAAAGATTCAATTGTAGCCTTAATTGCAAATTTAGTTCATACTGAAAATAAAAATCATGAATCCCAAATAAGTCATCACAATTAATTTACAAATCTAAGATAGAGGATAAGAAAAACTCAGTAGAAGTTCTTCAATCTTCAAGTCTCTAATCTGAATTCCTTGCGATGCTTCTCTAGTCTCCAATCTCCCAATTCAGCTCTGAATCTCAATCCTTGCGTAAATATGTAACTATGTATATGTATGTATATGTATGCCTCTCTCCCCATCTCTCTCTGTATCTTATCTTTTATAGCTCCTGAATCAAATCAGCAGAAAGAATCCAATTCCAAATCAACTTCCCAAAAGAATTGCATTAAAATATTTTTTCCCTTCCGCGCATTCTCGCCCCGGCGAGAAATGTAAGCCTGAGATTCTCGCCCCGGCGAGAACTCTGATCCAGATTTTACAGAAATGCCGTTAAGCTCCAATTTTCCTCTTTTGACCCTCTGAAGCCGTTTCCTACAAAACCAATGCATAAACAAGTAAAATGACACTAAAAATACTCAAAGATAGTAAAGAAATAAGCCTAAGATATATCTAATTCACAGGTATAAAACCCACTTATCAGAATGTTACTTACTCAAGCTAGAACTCACATTTCTTCAACTTGGCATACAACTTATTCTCACGTAACTTTTGGAGTTTCAATCTCAAGTACCGTTCATGATTCTCGCGACTCTTAGAGTATATGAGGATGTCATCAATAAAGACAACCACAAAATGATCCAAATATTCCTTGAATATTCGGTTCATCATATCCATAAAAGTTGTAGAGGTATTGGTTAATCCAAAAGGTATGACTAAGAACTCGATCGTAATTCCCGTAGCGAGTTCTAAAGCCAGTCTTGGGAATGTCATCAGCTTTAACCTTCAACTAATGATATCCAGAATGGAGATCAATATTTGAAAAGTATTAATCACCTTGCAACTAATCAAACAAATCATCAATTTGAGGTAACGGGTACCTTTTTTGATGGTGACATGGTTCAACTCTCGATAGTCAATACACAGTCTCATGCTCCCGTCCTTTTTCTTTACAAGTAAGATAGGAGCACCCCAAGGTGATGTGCTCGGACGTATGAAACCAGTATATACCAATTCCTAAAGTTGGACTTTCAACTCTTAAAGTTCAACGGGAGCCATTCGGTATGGAGTTTTGGAAATAGGTTTGGTATCAGGTTCTAGATTAATATAGAATTTGATTTCACGGTTTGGGGGTAAGCCAGGAAGTTCTTTAGGGAAAATGTCAGAAAATTCATTAACAATGGGAAATCATTCAAGTCTGATGTATTTTTGTTCAAATCAATGATATGGGCTATGAAGGCTTGACATCCGTTTTTCAATAAACGAATGACCTTATGGCTAGAAATGATGGTTATTGATTTCAATGGTTTGGTTGCTTTAATTTACATAACAGGTTGATTAAGAATATGAAAACTAATGATCTTATGGAAACAATCAATTTTAGCATGATGAATAGTCAACTAATCAATTCTTAAAATCACATCAAATTCATGTATTTCCAAATAGATAAGATCAACGGGTAATGTGAGCTTGTTGATTTGGACCAAACAGGATTTATAGATAATAGATGTAATGACTATTTTTTCTAATGGGGTTTCAACTAATAAGTTAAAGTCTAATTTTTCAGTAGTCAAAGTTTAAACGTTGAGCACATGCAAGTGAAATAAAAGAGTGGGTAGAGCCAGTATCTAACAACGCATAAATTTCACAAGAGTTGATAAGTATCTTACCTGTGATAACTTCATTCGGGTTCCACGCTTTTTGGGATGTCACAACAAAAGCTCTCTCTTGAACCACAGGCTTTGATTTGTCTGTGACAGCATATGGTGTCATCATTACAACTGGACTTAATTTTGCTACACGACAGAATTGAGCTACGCGGCCTTCCTTTCCACAACTGAAACACACTTTGGATGACTATGTACAGTTTGGGCTGATGTGCCCCTCCTATCCGCACTTGTAACATCTGATTGGTGGTCGTTCTCCTCCCCTTAAAGCCGGTGTTGGTGCTGGTGTCGGTGTCTTTCCATGGTCATTATTGAATCTCCTCTTCTTAAAGTTGTTTCCACTTAATTCACTTCTTGTATTGTCTGGGCTATAATTACCACTGAAGTGGTTACCATTTTTGGCATAATGATTTCTTCCTCGCTGGTTCTCATTACTCCGATGATTGTTGTCACTGTTACGATTATTATCGTAATTTCTCTCTCGCTACCGGTTATTGTCTCCTGATTGTAATGTTTCTTTCTCTCGTTCCACTAATCGAGCCATATCCACGATATCTGAATATAAACGAAGTTTATGAGAAATAAGATGTTGGCGAATCTCAAATTTCAAACCTCGTTAGAACATTCTAGTCATGTGCTCTTCATTGTCCATCAAATGGAGCGCAAACTGGGATAACTCAGTAAATTTGGCCTCGTACTGCGAGACAATCATACTCTTTTACTCTCACTTAATGAATTTCACTTCCTTCATGTGATGAATGCTCTCCAAAAAATACTTTTCATTAAACATATGGCGCTCCCAAATTCTGGGGTCCAAACCCACCCCAAAACTTGGGTCGCCAAAAATAACACTATAGACAAATAGACGCGAATCTTTCTATTTATAACTATTATGACAAAGAAAATATTCACACTCAAAACCAATAATATTCTACATAAAGGTACAGTTAATAACTGTTTTAGGAATCAAAATTCTTGAAAAATAATTGAGGAAACCTTCGTACATGGGAGGCCATGCTTATAAGTTGTAATAGATTGCATATGACTAGAGAAATAGTCTTGGTTGACCTAATGGACCTCAAAGGAATACGAGAAGATTTCTGTTCTCCTCATTCTAATGATGTGCATTTTTTTACGCTCCCAAATTCGAGTTTACACATCCCTATTTAGTTCACCAAAATCAACTAGTAAAATATCGTATAATCTATGACACACATTTTAAGTTCTCAGTACAATTATTATACTATTTTATAATTTGATGGGGACAACCACTAACTAGGACCACCACGTCATTCTCGTATTCTCCCCATTAAACCCAACTATACTCTTATTACCTATAAGGGATTGAGAAACAAAAGGGTGAGCTCAACTAGCACAGTAAAGAGTATCATGACTAAGATAATGAAGAATAAATTATCTTTAGCCTCCAACAGTGATAAATCACAGATTTAAAGATAATATAAGTTTTCAACGACAACTGCAAGGGAATAAGCAATTCATTAGAAGAGTCAAGTAGATCATAATGTCTACTATTTTCTCCAATTTAAAAGCTCACCATCAATATTTTATCCCTGTAAAACCAATCAACATTTCCTGGACATAATCATGTAAATCAACAATTTTTGGTTATAAACATGCAAATTAATTCATCATTGCCACAAAGGTTAAAGAAAACTTTCACTAGATATAAGACTAAAGACACCCAACAATTATATCGTCTTTACACCCTACGCCAAAGACATTCAATTTCAATACTAAAGGTCATGATCAAATCAATAGTCCATCTTTGCACTACGGGCCAAAGATATTCAAATGTAACACTAATGGTCATGATCATACTAATCAACAGTCTATCTTTATACTACAGGCCAAAGATATTCAAATGTAACACCAGTGGTCATAATCATACCAATCAACAGTCTATCTTTGCACTACGGGCCAAAGATATTCAAATTTAATACTCATGGTCATGATCATACTAATCAATAGACTATCTTTGTACTACGGGCCAAAAATATTCAAATGTAACACTAATGGTCATGATCATACCAATCAATAGTTTATCTTTGCACTACGGGCCAAAGATATTCAAATATAACACCCATGGTCGTGATCATACCAATCAACAGACTATCTTTGCATTACGGGCCAAAAATATTTAAATGTAACAGTAATCATCATGATCATACCAATCAATAGTCTATCTTTGTACTACGGGCCAAAAAGACTTTCACCACACATCTTTGCCACAAAAGCACCACAAATCCTTGCCACAAATTCACTACAATGATTAAGACAATGATATAATAGACGAATAGAAATAATAATAGTAAGATCAAGAATAAATATTAGAGATTTGTAATTTAATTTATCAAGAGTCCAAATTACCAATACGATATCCAGAAAATCGATTAGAGATCTTATTAAAATATAAGGTTCAAGAAATGTACGATTCACAGCTCAAATATAATGATTAAATTTCAATAAGAGGATTCAAGTCAAAAGAAATTAGATAAAGCACAAACTATTAAAGATATTATAATCCTTTAAGGAATTTTCAGCGTTTAATGATAAAGCTGAAGAATGATTAATAATCTCTTACCATAATATGGAGTATGAAAGAAAATAATATCCCTTATGAATATGAAAGAAAATGACATCCCTTATGAGTATGAAAGAAATGATATCTCATACGAGTATAAAAGAAAATATTATCGCTTACGAAGTATGAAGGGAAATGATATTTCATATGAGTGTGAAAGAATGATCACCCCTTTACGAGTATGAAAGAAAATAACACCCCTTACGAGTATGAAAGAAATGAAATCCCATATGAGTGTAAAAAAAATAGTATCACTTACGAAGTATGAAGGGAAATGATATTTCATATGAGTATGAAAGAATGATAACCCCTTTAACTTAATATTGTGAAACACTAATTTAATTATCGAATAAATCATTCCTTGTTCGTCTTTCGCAACAGTCAAAAATTTGACTTTCGGGTCTTCTAGAGTTCTCAAAATCTCTTTATCTTTTCACAAAAATGTAGCTCTCAAAAAGATACACAAATTAGATTCAACAATCACTCCATTCGGATTTAATATGACTGAGTTATGAACTTTTTAAGTTTGGGTTGAAACTATTGGCGAAAATTATGACATGTTACGGTTTTTAGCTTTTTAAGACATGAAGATGACATCAAAAGACTTTGCTTCGTTCTTCAAATTGTAGAGGACAAAAATCTAATAAAAATAGGCTTTTGAATCACTCAATTTCGACAAAAGATGAATTTACTATGATTTTTTAAAAGTGCTACTGAACATAAGAAAATTCTACTCGGGAATTTAAAGAAGAATGGAACAAAGATTTCAAAACTAGGAATTACCTTGAATATAAATGCAACACTCAAACTGATATTTACTAACACTTAAGGGAGCCTAATATACTTAGAGAAAAACTTACACTAAGAAATTTTTAGAGAGTGGAAGAAAACATAAGTAAGGAAGTTATGAATTTTCTTATGTTAAACCTTCATATTTATAGCTGAAATCTCCCACATTTTGAAAATATATTATTCATCCATTATTATTATCTTAAAAATAATGATTACCTATTTTCATCCATTATCATTACTTTAAAAATAATGATTGCCCATTATCAATATTTATTCCAAAAAATTTAATCCATTATCAATATTTTTTTAAAAGATAAATCCATTATCATTATTTATAAAAAGATAAATCCATTACTAATATTTATTCAAAAAGATAAATCCATTATCATTATTTATAAAAAGATAAATCCATTATCATTATTTATAAAAATATAAATCCATTATCAATATTTATTTAAAAATAATTTATATATTAATTCTTCATTATTAATTTAATTTGTACCTTTCATCAATTATTATTGGCTTAATGTATAAATATTAATGTTCTTCAAATAATGAGTATGCCTAACAATTTAATACCCGTGACTTTTAATTATATAACCTTCCATTACTACCCTTATTACAATGCCAAATGGTATAAAATAGGGTGTTAATTATTGTGACAACCAGATCGTTCCTAAGAAAGAGGGGGTCTTCAGTATAAACGACGCGCAATTAAATAACCCATCTCCTTGACAGAACTTCTAGACATTGCCAATAATGTTAATTGGTCTATTAATATCATATCAAATAATATGAGTTACTGTGTCATGATAATTATTGATGAAATACTGTGCAGATACTACTGTAACAATTATTGAGTTAAAATACTATGCAATTGTCACTGTAACAATTATTGAATTAATAATTATAAAATATTGTGCAATATCGTGTACTACTGTTAAATACCGTGTGCTGCTGTGTAACACCGCGTGCTACTATACTTTTATCATCGGGTATTTAAACAGTAAAAAGTGATAGTACCGTAGACAATATTTTTTTTATTAAAAAGGTTATTTTTGTCGTTTTCTATATCCGATAATTATGTCATTTTGGGGACTACCAATGATTTGTTGTTTCGGCAACATCTTATTTTACTAAATATTTCTCGACGGAAGGAATATTCTCTGACAGTAGGAATATTCCCTGACAGAACGAATATTCCTCGACATACCTTTTTATCTTGTAATTTTCACATATCACCGGTAATTTTATCATTTCATCAATTTAACACCTTATTGTTTAAAATAATAATTATAAGAAAATTAAATTCTCTTTATTAAAATTCGGGGTCTTACAAAACAGCTCTTGAAACTCTGCCAAAGACATTTCAAGTGTTGAATGATGTGTACGCTTCATTGATTCTCACCAGTGATCTGCCTCTTCTCGTAGCATAAAAGTGGCGAAGGGAACCTTTTGATCAACAATGTAACACAGTACGTCAAGTATTTTTGTCATTTGTTTAAGCCACTCCACTACCTTGAGTGGGTCTGGCTTTCCGAGAAATTCAAGTGGTCCTAACTCCTGGAACTGCTTGGCAGTGACCATTTCTACATTACTAGCGTTTCCTCTAGTATTATTGGCAGGAGCTCTCCTCGCCTAGTTCTACATGAATTGAATGAAGTTCCTAAAAAACTCATTATATATCATATTGTCAGCAACATTATTTCTCGAGTTTGCAGTAGGATTATTTATAGCTTCCTAATTCTCAGCCACATTTGCCTCATAGTTCACCTCTTGATTTTCAGATGCCATTCTGAAAGGTGGTCACAAAACAAATATTAGTTTAAACAATAGACACATCACTTCATTTCCCCATATTTAAGTCAACTAATTAAATAATAAACCTAAACTTAGGTAGGACACACTAGAGAAGGAGTCTACTCGTCTCTTCCCTCCTAGTTCTAATCTCAAATCTCCATCAGAGATCATATCCCTAAGATTTAATACCAACTGTAACGCCCTCAAATCCTGGGGTCCACACCATCCTGAACTTGGGTCGTCAAAATACAAACAATCAACTTATTACAATACGATATCAAATATAACAAGTCACTCTAAGTTTTTACTACAATTATTGTTACACTATTTTATAACATGGCAAAGACTACTATAGTAACAAACTCGGACTATCACTCCACACTCTGGCTAGTCTTAGTTACACTTTCATTACCTGAGAAGAACAATGAACAAAAAGGAATAAGGTGAGCTCAAATAGTCCAGTAAAGAATATCATAACTAAGATAATGAAGAATAAATTATCTTTAGCCTTCAATAGAGATAAATCAGATAGAATATAATAGACAACAAGTCTTAGATCGTCAACTGCAGCGTAACAAACAATCTATTAGAAGAATCATGTAAACCATAATGTCTACCATCTTCTCCTATTTAGAATTTAACTATCAATATTTTAACCCTGTAACACCCATCAACAATTCTTATTCATAATCATGTCAGTCAACAGCCTTTAGCCATAATTATGCTAATCAATTTATCTTTGTACTACAAGCCAAAGATATTCAATTGTAACATCAATGGTGTCACGCCCCGAAAATCCACCTGCTAGCTTCTTTTAGCCAAGTCGGACTTCGTGCTGACTTGTACAACTTTTACATAGTGCTATAGAAATTTTAACTTCTAATAATCAGAGTAAAATGCGAAAAAGTGATAATATTTACAATATCATTCGTTCATTGTTACATCATTCCCAGGTTACTTGTTCTTATTATACATAAGTCATAAAAGACTTAAAAACAAATCTCTATTTATCTATCCGAGACTTGCAGTATTAGCAACCAGGCAGTTCCCAGGAAAGAGGGGGCTTTCCGTTAAAACAGCGCGCAATTAAATGACCTAACCCCTTTCCTCGTCAGAACTTTCTAGACATTGCCAATAATGTTAATCTAGCATAGTTTAAATGACTTCTACATCTTCAACTTTTTTTGTACCGCCAGAATCGTCTGGTAATTCTTCCTTAGCTGTAATTTTTAAAAGATAATTACAAGAATGAGCATAAGAATGCCCAACAAGTCTAACAGATATATATATGAGAAGAGAATCACCTTTTCAAGATATATATACAGAATAAGCTGATACAAGATTTCAATGATTATCAATATAGTGAACTGAGTGGTTCCCCACCCACGAACTAATGAATTAGTTCCCCGTCTCATCAACACTACTACAATTGTATCAACAATATATATCGCTTCTACGATACCTCTACACTGCGACAAATGTTACCTCAGTAAGTTAGATCGGTTTCCTAACAAATCTTAAACTCCTGCCCATACAAGAGAGTTGTTCAACTCAGATACTAATATGGTTTTCAATTGAAATTCAACAATCACTATCACATTGCGCATAACAGATAACAAACATGTTAATGCACGGGGTGCAAAAGAAACAATACTTGCATAATAATAAACTTTATAAATAATACTCGTTATTGCACGGAGTGCATTTTAACAAATAAGTAGACTTGCCTGAATATGGATAATATGTTAACGCTAATTTTTCATTCCTCGCTCAATCTCCTGAAGTGTAAGCTCTAGAACTTTTATCCTCCAAGCTTTTCCTTTCCTTGGATTATGCTAGGCTAATTAAGCATTTCAACCTTCATTTTATGAGTATATCAAATCCTAGTTTTGCTATCTAACAGACTATATCCTAAGGCACTTCCTACCTTAGAGCTATAATCTACAGCTCTGATACCATCCTGTCACTCATATCCATAACTGGACAGCACCTGACATATGTACCTATCAGTTTGCTACTGACTCCTTCGGCGTCCCCTACGGAGAGTCTGGCTTCGGTGCATCCCCATTTGGGAGTCACCAGCAAGAGGCTCGGGGCTCTTTACACTTATTGTGCTTATAGCTCTAATACTATCCTAATCGTGCCCAACATGTACTAGATGTCAATATATAATCGACGATTTTCAATCTTCCACCAAGGCATTTTATTTCTCAGTATAAGATGTCGTACCAAAATAATTTGGTTTGACACAACAATTTAAGCTCCATCAAGAAATATATGAATAATGATTTATTTCTTAAGTTATGCTGAACAAGAAGCAATAACTTTATAACAATTGATAGCAAGATGTATAATACTTGCTTAAATATAACAAGGTTAGAAGACTTGCATAAAGGTATCAGAGCAATAGGTTATAGTTTCGAGGTAACGAGTACCTTGGAGTATAATCTGATGGGTTAAGATTAAAGTTCATAAATAAGTAAAAGATATGCAGAAATTAAAAAAAATCAAGTGTTATCTGATTAGAGTTATGTGTTTGGGATTATGTTTAAATTATATTATTTTTCATAAAACCTAGTGTAAGGAAATGTTTAGATTGAACATTTTTACCTAATTTAAGTATTAGGAATTTGATGTGAGAAAGGATGAATTCAGGAAATTCATATTGAAAACTAAGTTAGAGAAAATTTCGAGGACGAAATTCTTATAAGGAGAAGAGAATGTAATATCCCGAATATTTATAGAACTTATAAATATGATATTGAATGACTAAAGTTAGCTGTAAAGTTAATTTCGAGGATAAAATTCTTATAAGTAGGGGTGAATGTAGTACCTCGAACATTTGTGAGGCTTATAAATACGATCGTATATGGTTAGAGGTTAATTTACTGACCTAAAACTAGGTATCGAGAAGTTTAAAACCTTAAGCCCTAATGAGATTCGAATTTTGTAACATATGTGCTTAATAAAGATCGAAATAATATTTTGAAGCAGGTGTTTTGTGATTATATAGTGTAAATGATGAAATAGGTCAAATAAAATTTTTTGGTCAACCTACTTAGTCGTGGTTACATTTACAAAATGATTTGTCGTGCTTTCCACGATTTCACCAAGAAACATTCCGACAAATTATTTTTGACAAGTTGTTGTGTCATGCTTGGGAATGACAAAGTGATTTGCCGTGCTTACGGTGACAAGCTGCATTGTCGAGCGTAGAAGATATTTTCATTGAGGAGCTTAGAAGATAGGTTCAATTGCAAGTTGTACTGTCAAGCTTGGAAGATATTTTCATTGAGGAGCTTATAAGATAGGTTCAATTGCAAGCTGCATTGTCGAGCTTGGAAGATATTTTCATTGAGGAGCTTAGATTATAAGCTGCATTGTCGAGCTTGGAAGATATTTTCATTGAGAAGCTTAGAAGATAGGTTCAATTGGAAGCTGCATTGTCGAGCTTGGAAGATATTTTCATTGAGGAGCTTAAAAGAATATTCTAAGAATTTGCTAGGTACTAAAGTGTAATTAACCTAGGTACCAAAGTGTAATAAGCCGAGCCCCTAACGTGCAATTAGCGAAACTATGTTTTTCTATAAATAGCAAGCTAAGTTCATTCATTCCTTACTATTTTCAAGAGCAGTTCAAGAGCAAAAACACTCTATATTTATATTCTGAGAGATTGTGAGATAAAAATTACTTTCAAAGTATCGAAGTGCTACGCGATTGGAAGTAAAGCTAGCAACTACAAGAGGTATACTCTCGTAGTTATAATTTTCATTTTTATGTAAATATACTTTTACAAGCAGTTGTAATGTCCAAATTATTTTATGTATATAGTACAAAAGTCCTATTTACAAGCAGTTATTATAATGTTCACTTTATTTCTCTTATAAAGTTAAAAATATACTTTTATAAGCAGTTACTATGTTCGATTTTCTTCAAGTATTTAGTAAGAATATTCATTTTATAAGCAGTTATAATGCTAAAATTATTTCAAATATAATAGCCGAATATTCATTTTATAAGCAGTTATAATGCTGAAATTATCTCAAATATAATAGCCGAATATTCATTTTATAAGCAGTTATAATGCTCAATTTATTTTAAATATAGTTGATGAATATTCATTTTATATGCAGTTATAATGCTAAAATTATTTGATGTATAGTTGAAAGAGTCTTATTTATAAATGGTTATAATACCCGAAATAAAACTTAAAAGATTTAATTGTTAAACGTTTAATTGGTCTACATGAACTTATAATCGTGTAGGATTTACGACTAACATGTAGACCGTTATATTTATTTGTAAAAGATATACGAGACAAGTCTTCTACCTAAGCTTTCATTTACAAGCTTTCTATTTGATCTATGCACTTTGTGCAATAACGTGTTATAAATCTTTGATATGAGAGTTATTGCTAAACGTTTCGGCATAACTTGCAAAATGAACGTTTATTCGTGAAGTATTGAATTGTTATAATTCTTTAGTCAAACCAAGTTGTCTTGGAGCGACCTCTATATGCAAAGTAAACTGAGATGAACATGTTTTTAAAACACTGTCATGATTAGTCAGTGTAACGTATGTTATACATAACATAGGATGTTGTTAGATTGATCCTCTACTTGATATCCACGGTATGGTTCTAAATCGAAAGACAGACGAACGGTTCTTGGTTTAATTACCACTCAGTCTTACTATGTTAAAACAATTGTAATATCTTTTGTTAAAGCTATAATTCATTAAATCCTTATCGGTGTGAGTTCAATTATATACTATGTGTTTAAACTTGTTGAGCTTTTGTATGCTCATTCTTGCGAATAAAACCTTATTTGCAGACAAACCTGAGAGTTCAGGCTCTACAAAGAAAGGAAAGAAGAAATGCGTAGACTAGTTTATATGCTTTCCTGATTGCTTGTCCCTTTTGTTATAGTTTTGATGACTTTTTGTAATATGAACCGACAAAGTATGTAACCGAATATTATATCAATATTATCATGTTTTCTCACACATTCTTGTCATGTCTTTACTTCGATTAAGCTTAGAATTGTTAAAACATAAACAAAGTTTATAAGACTATGTACCTAAGTGAGGGTATTTGACACGCTGAAAGTTCTGACTAAGAAATGAAGGTTAGGTCATCTAATTACGCACCAATATCGATTTATCTTTATTGGGAAGCCCCCTTCAGATCCTGGGAACTATCTCTAGTGCTGGTACTGTGAATCTTGGATCCATATAAAGCTTATAAATGATAGAATATCTAAATCATAGGGTTAAAAATTTGACCGATATATATATATGGTCTTATCCATATATACGAATGAACTACAAGTTGATACTTGTAGAAAGAATGAGATCAAGATCAAGTTAAGATCCAGGGATTTAGTTAAGGAAATTGATAATTTTATAGTCTGTAATAGACTAATTCAACCAATATGATTATGGGATCATTGGTTAAGTTACGATAGAAGTACGAGATAACGTCAGACCCTTGTTCGGGCAGCTAGCGCCCGAATTCGGGGGCATTACAAATGGTCATGATCATGCCAAATAATAGTGCATCTTTATACTACGGGCCAAACATCAGGTCCTAGTAGTCTGCCCTTAACATAAATTTGATTGGGCTAATGTCAATACCCAGTTGGACTCACTCTTAAACATCTATTCATAGCAGACCATTTCCTATATACCATCACATTATTCAATCCTTAATAATTTGACATAATTAATCCCATAATGCTCGGTTATCTTATCTTTCTCATTATTAACCTGATATCAACTATCCTTTGGGTTTATAACAACTCCTTTTTACAGTTTAATTAAACACTTGAATTGATTCCTCATGAATCATTATGCCACACAAGGCTCGTTTCCCCAAGCTCAGTTAATTCATAACTCATGCTTATCATACACTAATATTCCATCTCATATATCATACATGACTTGGTAATCACACATAATTGCACATAATTATAAATAATTCACATTCTCATTAATAATAATCTTTTTAAATCTCGGGTATTACAGCAGGTAAAGGAGTTTTATCTAAATGTTGTCTATAGTGGTGGTGTTTTGGTCACCACAATCAAGGGCATCACTCTATAGATGGGAGCCTCAGAAATCACCAAAAACCTAGGTTTTCTCAATCAAGGCTTTACTTCTTTCGAAGAAATCGATATGGAGGAGGGAATGAAGATGATGGGTTATCAAAAGAGCCCATAGTTGAAGGGAATCAAGAAGAAAGAACTTTCTCAGGAGTACGAGTTCCTTATTGATATAGTTGGGCAACTATATCATCTGCAAGGACTCTGCTCATGATTCTGTCAGTGAGCTGCAGCTGAAGTTCACGACTACTATCGTCATAAAAATTAAAGGAGATCAATTTTAGTGCCATTCCCATCGATTGGCTAGCCAAATGGATTAATTATGAGGTCAATGTAGTCAGAAGGTGACAGTGAGTGCACCATTAGTGATGTTCAAAAGCCCACTAAGGCTAAGGGCAAAAGAAAGGTTGATGGGATCGTAGAGGAAACTTCTCAAGGATCTACTACACCTCATGGTCGTAGAGCTTTTGACTCCATTGCAGATCAACCTTTAAAGAAGAAGAAGGTTGAAGAAGAAGAAAAGGAAGTTCCCAGGGACTCCCAAAGTTTTCATATAACTCTGAGATGAGGAAAGAAGAAATTAACACCCCAATCTCCAAATTTGTTCCAAAGAGAAAGAGTTTGAGACTTCATCGCCAAAGGAAGGTTCCCATTTAACTTGTAGAACAAGTTGGTGAATCAATGCCTCCTCCGGTAATAGAGCTTGATGATGAGGATGATAATGAAATGATGGCTAAGACAACTACCTTACCTGAGCCAAGTCTAGAAGAAGAATTGGCTGAGAAGGCTTCCACGCCTGAGCCACAAAATGATGAAGAAATGGCAGTGACGGTTGATGTGCTAGAGCCACAAGAAAATGAAGATGTGGCTATGATGGTTCTAAATCTTGAGCCTAAGGAGAAGAAGAAGAAAAAGGTAAGTCATATGACAAAGAAGGCAACGAGAAAGAAAAAGAGAGCAAAAAAGAAGAAGACGGAAGAGGAAAGGAAGAAGAAGGAATCAAAAAGAAGAAGATCAGAGCGATAAGAAGCAAGAAGAAATAAGACTCTGCTCAATGATCATTAAATTCCTATGATGTTTCTCTATGACTTACTAAAGCCATTGATATTATTGTAGAAGACATCAATAGAGTTTTGAACCCAACAATCGTGAAGCCTGAGAATTTGGACTCTAAGGGGGAACAAGCTATCGGATATCAAGTTCCTCCTCCCTAAATACCATCTTCATCAGAAGGAATAGGGAGGCGTATAGTTCTTGAAGGGATTGAAGATCCAAATGCTCCCCTTCTTGATAGATGGATAGGGTCTGGAGATGGGAGGATGCGGGTGGTTTGAATGAGACCAAATGAACTCTTTAACTGCTTTCATGATTTGGAGATGGACAGAAGTACTACTCTTTATGATCCTGAGAGTGAGCAATTGCTCTATTTCTTACCAATGTTGTCATTATTGAAAGCTATAACTTTAGAAGACCAGAGCTTCTTCAGATGGTGCTATTCAAAATTTTCCTAATCTTAAGTTGATCGCCCAGAACTTTCCTAAAGTCACCTCCTATGCTTTAAGGCTTCTCTGCAACTCTCATCACTTCAAATCTTACAGGAATAATGAAGGTACTTCTATTCCTTTATCATTCTTTCGTTCATTTCAGTTTATTCCTTCAATCTTTGTTTGCCATGACGAAGTCGTAGAGTCTCTATCTACGATCTTTGAGCAACCTTCTACTCCTGACTGCTTAGTTGAGACTTTCATTCATTCTTCGCTCGTAGAGTCTTAACACTCCACGGACGATGTAAATAAAACTAGTTCTCCAGTCATAGAGTCCTAACACTCTACTGACCATGTAAATTCTCCGCACTCTCCATTCGTAGAGTCTCAACACTTTACGGATGTTGAAAATAAAATAAATTCTCCAATCGTAGATAAAACTAAAGCTTTTATTCTTGTTCCATCTGTAATTATATCATCTAAAGATTCACCTATAAATTCCTCATTTCTTGTACAAACACCAAAACAAGAAACCAAACCTCCTGTTCCTACGGATATCCCTTCATCCTCTCAAAATGAATTCTTTGATCTTCCTATTGCCCTTGCAAATTTGTCCCGGAGTGATAAGGCAAGCTCTAAAGCTCTAATAGCTCAAATCTTAGATTGTCTTTCCATCGTACCTACCAACAAAAAAATTGACAAATCTGATAATCTGTATGACTGAAGACGTCAATCAAAAGCTTGAGGAGAACTCGATAGAGCTTCATGAGAAAAATGAATAAGATCACTAGAGCTACAAGTTAACTTCCTGGGGACATGGGAAGAGAATTTAATAAACAAATGAAGACTATGTTCAAATACATGTCCAATAGCCTTCCTTAAAGAGATCAGGTCTTCCTAAAATCTATTGATGATCATAAGCAGGCTGTCTTGGCATTACAACAGCAGAATGAGAACTCCATCAAACTTTTGTCAGGCAAGGTCTTTGAGCTCAGATCTACTCTCTCTAACTTCAATAACACAATGACAGATTGCACTAACAACGCAATGGCTCTCAGTTATCAGCAAAGCGATCAAGCTGTTTCTCGGTAGCATGAGATCAGAGATGACATTGCCATGTTCTCCTCCCAACTCTAAGAACTTATTGAAACAGTTAAGCATCTCTCTGAGGTTAATGATGACAAAAAGGGGAAGAAACCGGGGGAGAGGCATAGTTAGGGGGAGAAGAGAAAGAGAAATTAGAAGCAGACATCCATAGTTCCTCCAATCTTCAGTCACATCCACCTCCTCTAGCAGCCATTCCTATTGATCATGGCCATTCTTCCTCACGACATGAATCGTCGAGCAGAGTTACTCCAATTGGCTCGTGAATTTCATCTGGTGATCCCGCATATCTTAACAGAAATCTTCAAGGGACTCACGTTGTGGGAGAAGAAAGAGTAAACATGCCTAATCTTGGCCATAGAGATTCAGCATAAGAAATGAAAACAAAAGAAGCCAAAGACAGGGCCAGATATGAAAGAAGAGTTAAAAGTGAAAAGAAATGGCTTACAAAGGAGAAAAGAGAAAGAAAATAGAATATGGTAGTTCAGTAAGTATAGTAGTAGATAATGTTTGTAAATTTTCATACTTTGTACAAATTATCTTTTACATCAATAAATTCATCCTTTTTGCTCTAGCAATACATTAGCTTACTTTATCTTGAGTCATGTTTAAATTTCAAGTAAATGCATTATAGAATTGATGACCGTTATAAAACTGTTGGTTTTGTCATCATTAAATAGGGGAAGATTGTTAGAGTCTACATGTTTGATTTGATGATGAATGTAATTAATGTATATTTATACCAATAAATTTTGTAAAATTCTTAATGATGATATGATATGATGTACAAGGACTTAGAATAGAAAGATCAAATTTGTTAGGTTAATCTTATTGAGTTGATTTGATGTATAGAAAATAGGTCGAAATCGATCATATAGTTACTCTGTTGTTTTGTACTATATATGTTAATCGCAGAGTATGCCTTAAGCTCGTAGAGCATGATTTGGTTCGCAAAGTTCTCTCCAAGTCGTAAAGTAAAAGATTAGCTCGTAGAGTGAACGAAGAATCGCAAAGCTAAGTAAAGATCATATTGTAAAGACAGAACGTAAAGTTTACTCTAAAGTCGTATAGCAACTCGAGGATCGTTCAGTAAAAACAAGATCGCAGAGTCAGCTTAAGAATCGTAATGTTCAACTTCATAGAGTTGATAGTAGAGAGCACAATCATAGAGTGCTTCTCTCTTTGTAGAGAAATCATCGTAGAACAGATCGTAGAGCTCGGGACGTAGAGTTAAGCCAAGTGCAGACTTTAAAATCCATTTGTAGAGCAAGTCAGGACTGACAAGAAGATTGACAAAGGAGCATTATAGATTGAAGGTCCTGATGCATTCACTAAACATCCTTGGTTGAAATCGAAGATCAGAAGATGTTGTGTCCAACAACTAGTTTGTTGAAAGCAGCAACTCCTATGTGGTTAGTGAAGTTACAGACTTATATAACAGGCACAAGCCACAAAGCAAGCTGACACACCAACTTAAGATGTCAACATCAAGTATCTGAAAATAGTATGCACACAAGCTAATCATATTTGATATGATGTAGCATATACTTTGTAATCTAATTCGTTTATTAAATTCATTTTACTTTATCCACATGGTGCTGTTATATTAAATGTGATAAATCCATAGTTTTGAGCAATGATTTTAGAATCATGATGATGATCATGCTAATAAGATCAAAATTCTAGATAGCTCACAAACTAAAATCGTTTCTAATCGTTGGATTACTAAAAAGGGGATTAGTGAATCCAGATAGATTAGTACATACGTTGCTTGCTCTTATGAAGAGGATGATTGATCTCATAATCATTTGTGTGGAGACACTAAAATAAGTGTGTAGGTGCTTATTGGAGAATAACTTCACTGAACGTGGCTCGCTAAAGGAATATCTAATGCAGTTTTACTTGCCTGTCAATAGGAATTCCTTAAGTGATAGTAGTACAAGTGATCCTTAGACATGAGATCATCATAGTATCTTGTGTATGATGAGTTATACTTTGACATGTCCCTTAAGACCTTTAAGGTATATCAAAGGGTATGATTGGGTATAATAAGTTGTACATGGAGATAGATGAATGGTCAACAAAAAATCTACCACTTCTAGTAAAAGGAGTGAATGTCCTATGTGATTCGATAAATGACAACTCAGAAGTCTTTGGCCAAAGCATAATGAAATTAGAAAGGAGTTTTTAATTTGTATTATTTAGAGTTGTGCATTTGAGAATTGAAATGTATATAATTAAATAAAATAAGACTTGACAGTAATTCTATGTCTTATATTTAATTAGGACATTGTATGGTAGAAGGATTGAATTGTACGATAACTATGCACTGAAAGGTTCTTTTGTGATTAATGTTGAAATCTATATTATCTAAAAAGTCGTTGATCGCTAAGAGGGCTTACACTTATTGTAGAATAAATATTATTTATTTAAATGAATTAAATAGTTTAATTTATTTATTTAAATAAGATTAGAATTGTTCTAATTGATTTATTCACAACCGATTTAATATGGAGCACCTAAAGGGTCACACAGCAAAAGAAAAATATTTATTTAAGAAGTAAATGACATAATTGTAATAATAAGTTAAATGTATTTAATTTAATCTATGGAGATAGAATAAATTAAATAGCTTAATATTTATTATTTAATATTTTAGAAATATTAAATATAAATTAATAAGAGGAGTCATATTATTATTAATATTACTATTATTTAATTCCTAATAGGGATTGTGAATTAATTAATAGAAGTACTCTCTCATTAATTCCTAATTAAATTAGGAGTTTAATTTAATTAAAGGAGTTTAATTAGAATAGAAACCCTAATCCTAAATAGTTTAGGGGAGGGTTTTCCTACATCTATAAATAAGAGAAGTCTTATCATATATTAGGGTTACACACTCTTCCATAAGAATTGGAGAGAGAGTACTTACAATTTCTATAGATATAGAAACTAGGGTTTTGCCAACACTCATCTTCTTGAATAACTATTATTCCTTGGTGGATCACCTCTAGAGGCCAAACACTTGGGTGGCTAACGTTGATCAAAGGAAGGAATTTAATCGGTGGAATTCAAGGAGAACGCGAAGGAATTGAAGTTGAACTTGTATCTGAGGAAGCTTTGATTCACGAGGGTATAATTCTCTATCTCTATCTCTTTTATTTAATTGATAATTGAACACAAGGAAAGATCATGGTAATGGTTTGTATGAAAAATTTTAAAATCCGTTTTATCGGGCTTCCACACTATTTATGCAATTTGATTGCATGTTCACGCTATATACAAACCTAACAATGGTATCAGAACCTAACCTTGTACTAATTATCAATTATTATGATTCCATGTATGTACGGATATGCGATTGGATCGATTTTCTGAGCAACAAAAATAAATTTCGAACTCTGTTACGCAGCGCGGCTGCGTCGCTTCCAGTTCATTTTGGAGCGCGGCCGCGCCTTAACCCATAAATCATTTCTGGGGGTACAGCACGGCTGCGCTGCTCCTAGTTCAATTTAGAGCGCGGCTGCGCCACTCTGCAGAATTTGAAAATTTTTTATTTTGATTTTATTTATTTTCAATTAAGATAAAATGTTTATTTTGAATTGGAATATAATTAAAATTAAAAGTTTTATTTTAACTTGGAATTGGATACCACGTTAACTAGAATAAAAGAGTTTATTCTGTTTTGGAATAGGATATCATGTTTCCTAGAATAAAAGAGTTTATTCACACATGGAACCTAAAAAAAATAAAGATATTTATTTTGATAAGGAATAGGATTCAACATATTTTATTTTTTCAGCAATTTTAAGTTAAAATAAAGGAGTTTATTTTGAACTTGAATTGGATTCCATGTTAATTAAAATAAAGGAGTTTATTTTGATTTGAAATTTGATTAAAAATAAAGGAGTTTATTTTTATTCAAAATTGGATAAAATAAAATAAAGAAGTTTATTATGATTTAAATTTTGATTAAAATAATTGCCCATTAAATGAGATCAATACATATATGGAATGGTTTTCTTATTCATGAGATGAATGTTTTTATTGATACATATGGTGATATGTATGATAATAAATGGGATTGATTATGGACTATTGACCAATATGTGATTGGATTTATTTTAGAGGATGCTTGAATGAATAGGTTTTTATAAATGGGGTCTGCGTATCTCGTCTTCTCTAATTTTTCTTAATATAAATTCTATCTCCCTCTTATGTACTTCCCATTGACTGTTGATCAAGGTTTCTATTTATTGTAAATAGTTTATGTAATAGGTTTAGTTAGAATTACTTGAAGAATTGGAGACAAAGGAGCAAGAAGCGCTTGAAGACCCGTTTGTAATGGACCCCGGGTTTAAATGTAATAGTTATATTTAAATTTTGTTCTTGCACCCTGGGTTTGACCTTTTGGTTCACTTGGTGGCTCTAGTGAACCAAATTAGAATAAAATTCTATAATCAATCCGGGTAGAATATAGTATTATATATATATATATATTATATATATTATATATTATCTAACATGCTTCGCATGTTAAATAATATGACGCATATTTTATATATATGTGTGTCTGTGCGCGCGCGCGCGCATGCGCGCTAAACAAGATGAGACAAATAATAACAAACCCCTCAAACAAATCATATTAAGTCCTAAATGTTCAAAGATATTTTGGAATATCGAACATTGCTTTCTAGCATGGTAAAGCGATAGAGTATTAAATATTTAATAAGAGTTTGTTGTGTCACCACAATGCAAGTATTAAATATTTAAGATGTTGTCTTATCACATTTGATGCTTATTAAGGAATTGAACATTATTGTTTTGTTGTGTCACCACAAGGACGGTATTTTTCTCTTCACATTTATGGAAGTGCTAGGTTGGACTTAACTTGGATAATTTTGATTCGAATGTGTCACCACTTGATCAAAATAATCTAAGAGACAAAATACAAAGAGTTACATAGTGATGAAATTGACAATAGTTGTCTACCTATTTATTTATATATCATTTGTTGTGTCACCATAAGGTTATATACATTTGAAATGAGATCCTTATTCTCACTAGCAAATTTTTAATTAGATTTGTCGAATTGTATATTGAGGGTAATATAGTTTGATGAAAAATAGTGGGAGATACTAATTTAAATAAAGACCTAATTTATTTTGGTACTTAAAAAAAATGAATTTATGCTAAAATGTTATTAAATTACAAATTCATTTACAGAATTGTTACAATGTCTAATTCACTATCACTGCGTAGCATATTAGATACTAATTAACCGGACCAAATTACACGGATTGGTTAAGGAATCTGAGAATAGTTCTCAAGGCTAAAAAGCTATATTATGTCCTTAATATGCCTATTCCTGCAATGGTTGCTGATAATGCCTCTGAGGAAGAGATTGCTAATTTTAGAAAGTGGCAAGATGATGCACAGTTGGCTCAATGCATCATGCGTGCATCCATGAGTAACGAGCTTCAGTGTCAGCATGAAACTATAGATGCTCCTACTATACTCTTGCACCTTCAAGGAGTTGAAGGGTGAGGAAAGTAGGACTATTAGATATCAGATAACTAAGGAGCTCTTCCAATCTAGAATAACCGATGACACTATAATACAGACAAATGTCCTAAAATAATCAATCTGATTGAACAATTGGGACAACTGGGTTTTGTATTGGATAGAGTTGATTCAAGATTTGATTTTGCAATCACTTTCGGACTCTTTCTCACAATTTGTTGTGAATTTCCACATGAACAAGCTATATGTCAGTCTGTCTGAGTTGCTTAAACATGTTGAAAACTGTAAAGAGTCACTTTCCAACCAAGAAAGACCAAGTCTTACTGGTAGAAGATTCTTTCACACTACTACAAAACAGTAAATAGATAACACTAAAACCACAACGTTTTTATAAAAACGTTATGGTATATTTTTACACAACGTTTTTTTGACAAAACGTTGTAGATATATATGAGAAAACGTTATGTATTTAAAAGGGCATTTTTTTTTTGTTTTAACTAGATAACGTTTTTTTTAAAAACGTTATCTATCTAAAAAACACGGAGCTTGAAAAAATCGCGCGGAAGTGAAAACTTAAAATAAAACCTAATTGTTCAGCCGCCTCATTTCATTTACAGACTCTCTCTCTCCTCGCCTCTTTCCCGAGCTCTCTCAAGCCCTCACTGGCCACTCTCCCCTCCTCCCTCCGTCGTTCCCTCACCCCCTCACCGATAAGTAATTCTTATCGTCTTTCTCTCTCCTAGGGTTGCTTCGGCCTTCCTTTCCTTTGGTTCATCGAGTTGCAGGTTGGTATATGGATTTGGGTAGTTGGGTGTTAGGGTATTCGGGTTTGTATACATATTTCTCGCTTCCATTTTCTTTATTTGGTTATCTTTTTATTATCAACAGAGTGTGTGAGGGGTTTTCGTTCCGGCTCGTGATTCATCTCCGATGGTCTGCCATAGCTTCTGAATTTTTTTTTCCAGGTACTTCATGCTTCTTCCAGTTCTTTCATTTCTCAGTAATATTTCGTCCATTCAACAAATAGAGTTATATTAGTAAAATTTGTTACTTTTCAGTGTAATTTTAGGAATATGGTACCATAATAAATAAAATTATAATGACAAGCGGAGAATTAATAACAAGTTTCTAGGGAGGAGTTACCCAGAACAAGCTCACTTAGTCATGGGAAATTATTATTTTTGATGTATTTTATTTTTAATTTAATAAAGAGTGTCATACCTTCTTCTTCCTGTTCTTTCTTTTTCACTATAATTTCTTCTGCCTTTCTCTCTGTAAAATGGATGTGTACTTTTTCTCGATATAATGGCTGTGTACTACATGATGAATAATATAATAAATGTTTAGCATTTTTTAATCTACTATTTCATCATATGGCTTTACTACTATTTTAAATTGTTGTTAGAATTTTTTTACCAGAACAGTACACGCTATTTGTATAATTTTATGGTTGTTGATTTTAGACCTTGATTTTTTTTTTAATTAGTTACTATAATGTTGTGTCTTTTGTGGTTCTTCAATATTTTTTGCCCATTATTCTGCAATCATAGTTGAATAAAGGTTATGTAGTGTGGAAATTTTGAATGAATGAAATGTAATATCAGATGTTATATTTTGATATGTGATCTTTGTATTTGCAATTGGATATTTGGTTAAAGGACGTATGTGTGCTAAAGTTTTAGGTTATTATTGTTTTTGGCTATGTAAATATGTTGTTTAAGTGTTAGTTCTTCTCTTTTGTTTGCATCAACAATAAGCATATTTGTATATTTTGCATAGTGTATGCTATAAAGGGTGTTTCTAAAATTCAAAATTTGATGATATGTTATCCTTAGTTGTAAAGAAGAATTTGATCTTTTTATAAAGAAATATTGAATATTTAAGCTGGTAGTAAAAATGAGTATTAAAAGAGGAATAAATATTCAATATTTTTTTAGTAGTAAAAACGATTATTAACTCTCTGAACTCTGTTGATTCTTTCAGTGATTTTCAATCTTTCAAACCCCAGTTCCACCATTTTTGTTTCTTTCAACTACTCTGTTTTCTTCATTTTGATTTTGTTTGGTTATTTAATTCAGGTTTGAGCACACTTGAAAATCATTGTTCCTATTTTTGCTGAATTTAGAGCTCTTCTTTTTTGATAATCAAGTATCTTTGATTGCCCAGTACAACTAAAGTGAGAGGAGAAATAGGACTAATGGGCCTTTCTTACACTGAAACAATGTTATTATGGTAAATGAATTTGAATTACTATATTTACTACCAAGCTTAGTTATTTTTGCAAGCAATTTTAATTTGTACTGGGAATCTTTTGTCTCACCTTCTTTATTTAATGGTTTTTTTTTGGGGTGGGGGGGTGGGGGTGGGGTGGCTTTAATCCCTCTTGAAAAAGTTTCATACCTAAATTCTCACTATCGTACCCGATATATCTCCCTTTCTTTTTCGCAGGTATGCTTGTCTCTTTTATTATAGATCTCACGAGGATGTATTTTACAGTATGTGATTATGCCTTCATCCACAAAATGCAGCACTCTTTGTGGAAGGGCACTATATGGGTGAAGGTCCTTATCGCTTGGGGCCCTGAATAGTGGACCGGAAGTTACCATCATGCTTGATTGATATTAAGAGTTAGGTAATGTTTTCGACAGCCCAATCTTTCGTATAAACCTGTTTAGTGTGTTTGTATCTTTATTAGTATGTTTCCTTTTGCTGCTGGTCTATTGGAATACTTGGTTACAATGCCTACTTGGGTGTATTAGAATTTAAGGTATATAAACCATTATACCAAGAGAGAGGTTTTGAGAGTATGCAGCATATGTATTTATCTTTAAAACCTTGGGGATTTATAAGGTATACGAGCCCAGCCCACAGTATTACACTTTGCAAAGTATGGAAGAGTGGTTAATTATATTTGGTCATTTATTTAAGTAAAGAGTGGCCTAGTCCAGTTACCTATTGTTGTTGGGAAGTCACATCACATGCGTAATAAACATTGATTTTTATTTTTGTGGGCATCGGTAGTGTACAGGGCTAGATGAACTAGTTGATGAACAGTTTCTTTTTGTTTGTCCTAACAAAAGCATTGTGGATATGAGAAGCTTTAGAAATAATTTCAAACATAACTTTGATTGATGGATGTTCAATGGATTTTACAATTGATAATGTTGCTATCCTTTGGTTTTGTCTTGTTAAAACAGTCTAAATTAGGTGTGGGCCTTGCCGTTTCATTGCCCCAATTCTGGCAGAGCTAGCAAAGAAGATGCCTAATGTCATCTTCCTTAAGGTGGGTGTGGATGAGTTGGAGGTAAACAAATATGAGCCCCATCTGTAAGGACAGCGGGTTTCTCTATTCATTCAAGGCTTTATATTTCTTAGCTATTGAAGTTTTGTGCAAGTATAATCTCTTACTTATGTTACTAGTTTTCTGTACTCACAGCCTATTTCCAAGGAATGGTCAGTGGAGGCAATGCCAACCTTTATATTTCTGAAAGAAGGGGACCTTGTGGACAAAGTTGTAGGCGCAAAGAAAGAAGATCTCCAACAAACAATTGTCAAGCATGCCACTGGCTATCAATCCTGTTTGTTAGTAAGTTGCACTAATTGTGGTTATTTATTATATTATGTAACCTTTTTATTATTGTTTTTCTTTTGGTTTTGTTTTTGCTTTGTGTTATGTTGTCATACTATGGATAACAATCTTAAAAAAAAGGCAACTGTAAGTGAAGCATGGTAACTAGACATGGAAACTCCAGTGATTATTCTCTCATATACCATCATTAAGTTCTCATGGAACTGTTTTCCTTAACATTGTACACAGGATTAAGAATTTCGCTTTTGGATTGGACCAACATGATCCCATTAAGCAGGTTGAGGTATAATTATTAATTGTTTGTCCAATACAAATAAGTAGAAATGTTTTATATGGATGTTACATTTCCCAGTCAAATTTCAGAAAATTAAGAAGTGTATCAATTAATTATCTTGGCAATAAACAGGGTGGATGGTGTGATAGTCATGGAACAATGGAGCAAGTGAGGGCAAAGTTACAAATGAAGTCAGAAGGAGCAATGAAGAGGGAGATGAATGTACATGCTTAGTTAGTAGCTTAATTTTATGGATAGTTTGGTTTATTTTTTGGATGCATGTAATCAAATTCACAATTCAATATATTTTTTGTGGATGTAGTAATTTAAAATTGTAAACGAATGGTATTATTGGGATGTAGTTTGAATGGTTGATATATTTTGGCTTTAAATTTAAATGAGAATTTAGACCTTTTTTAGCTATATATCATGGCAGTAGCATATTGCAGGTGCACTGGTAATATAAGCGAAACACAACTTTTTTTTCTTTTTAAAAATGTTGTGTATGCAGCACAGCCACAACGTTGTTACATGATTACAACATTGGCAAGTCAATCTACAACATTTTAAACACGTCGTCTGTTGTAACTTTGTCTAAATAGATGACACATTATAATCGTTGTGTAAATGTGGATAAACGTTGTCTAATATATTAAACTACAACGTTTTCGAGCATCCACTAATTTATGGAAAATAAATTTACAACGTTTTTTGCTTAAAAACGTTGTATAATGTGCCTAACTACAACGTTTTAAAACGTTGTATAAGGGTGTCAAATAGATGACACCCTTAACCACGACGTTTTGCGGACAGAAACCACAACGTTGTTTATGCATTATCTATTTACTGTTTTGTAGTAGTGTCAGGAAATGGAAGAGGGCCAAAGGATCTTCTGAAAAGAAGAACAATTCAAAGAAGGTATAAGGAAAGGCAATAACTAAGGACACTAAGAACAAAACTGATGCAGATAGCAAAGGAGTTTGCTTCCACTGCAATAAGCTTGGACACTGGAAAGTTGTAAGGAGAATCTTACAGAGGCAAACTAGAAAAAGTTTAGTAAGGTTTCGGTTACAGATATAGGTTTGTTCATGATTGAAATAAATCTTTCTGTAAGTCAAGTTTTTACTTGGGTATTGGATATCGTCTATAGTTCTCACGTATGCAATCCAATGCAGAGACTAAGCAAAAGTAAAAAGCTAAACAAAGAGTAAGTAATCTTATGTGTGGAAATGGAGCAAAGGTTGCTGCATTAACCATAGGAACTTATAGTTTAGCGTTGCCTACGGGCAAGTCTATTAAGTTAATAAGTTATTATATTCTAGTTCTCATTAGAAACATTATAACTTTCGTTGTTGGACAAGGAAGGTTCTGGTATTATATTTAAGAAGAATTGTTGTTCTATTTATAATGATAATATTTTGTTTGAAACTAGAAGATTACTTAATAGACTTTGTATACTTGACTTACATGAAAATAATTTTGCAAATTAAATAAACTAGTAAAAGAAAAATGAGATGGTCATTTAAAGAGTTGAATATGTGTATTTGATAAAATATAAGTCTGAATCATTTAAAAGGTTCAAAGAATTCAGAAGTGAAACAAATTGACAAAGTATTAAGACTCTTTGAACAGATTGAAGAAGGAATACTTGTGCAATAAGTTTCTAGATCATCTCAAAATGGTATTTTCTCATAATGGACACCTCCTGATATGCAATAATTGATTGGTGTATCTAAAAGGAGAAATTGTACCTGTTGGACATGGTGCAGTCCATGATGATTTTTATCGACATTCTAGTATCCATCTAGTGTTATGCCCTAAAAATAACTGCATATCTACAAAATAAGGTAACCTCAAAAATTCGGCCCCAAGATTCTATATGGGTTATGGATAGGGAGGATTCCTAGTCTTAAGTATGTTAAGATTAGGAGTTGTCTAACTTATGTGAAAAGGTTTCGAAAGATAAGTTTGGAACAAAATCTGACAAGTGCAGATTTGTGGAATATCCTACAGAAAGTTTAGGGTATTATTACTATAATCTTACACGCTACCTTCTTGGATAAAGGTATTTATCATTAATTAAAGGAGCTAGTGGGAGGGTAATAGATCTTGAAAAATTTCAAGAACCACAAAGCATTTTAAGTCAAACCAAGGAACTTATAGATAGACCTATTGTACCACAACCGAATCGTAAATATGAAAGAGTACCAAAGATACCTAGAAGATATGTATTCATCATAGAGGATGATGATAAGGTACGCATCATAGATGATGATGATCCAGTTATATACGATAAGGCTATGAGCAATAGACACTCAGAGAAATGGTAGATGGCCGTGAAATCCAAAATGGACTCCATGTATGAGAACCAAGTATAGACTCTGGTTACTCCACCAAAAGGCATAGTACCTAAAGGGTGTATATGGGTCTTTAAGAGAAAGACTGATACAAATGGCAAGGTGGAGACCTATAAGACCAGACCTGTTTAAAAGGTTTCAAATCAAGTCAAGGAGTTGACTGTGATAAAACCTTATTACCGGGTAATGCTCAAGTCTATTTAGATTTTACTTGCAATTGCAGCTTATTACGAAATCTGGCAAATGGATGTGGAGACGTCCTTCCTCAATGAAGACTTAAGGAGAATGTATGTATGATACAGCTAGAGGAATTTATTTTAAAGGTTGAAGCAAATCGTGTATGTAAGCTACAACGATCCATTTATGGATTGAAGCAAGTTTCTCAAAGATGGAACATTCGTTTTGATAAGACAATCAAAAGAGTTTGATTTTATCAAAAACGAGAATGAACCTAGTGTGTACAAAAGGGTCAGTGGGAGCGTTGTGACATTCCTAGTACTATATTTTGATATATTACTGATAAGGAATGACATACCAGTGCTACAATCAGTAAAGATAAAATTGTCTAAACATTCCTCCATAAATAAACTTGGGAGGAGCATCCTATAAATTGGGGATATAAATCTATATAGATGGATTTAAAAGGATGCTCGTCTTGACCCAAGGAAAGTATATTCATTCGATGATAAAGGCGTTTAGTATGGCAAACTCCGAGAAAGGTCTCATGATGATGAGCCATGGAGTGTATCTCTCTAAAATTGTCCCCAATAAAAGAGAGATAATATGAGTTACTATCATGTATGCAATGAATATACCAGGCCTGATGTTGATCAGTCATATTCTGAAGATGATCACTATAAGATAGTGATAAACATCTTTAAGTACTTAACCAGTACTAAATATGTGATCATGATTCATGGTAAGTCTAAATTAAAACTAGAGGGTTAAACATACTTAAGTTTTTCAGACTGACTAAGACAATAACAAATCCACTTTAGGGTAAATCGTTACCTTGAATGGTGGTGCAGTGAATTGGAAAAGTTTCAAATAGCAAAGAGTTGTTGGTTTAGTGACAAAGACAAAGTATATAGCTGTAAATGAAGATGCAAATTGATTGTTTGGATGAAAAGTTCATTACAAAACTAGGAATAGTTCCTAAATCTCATCTTGGATTCAAACATATGTTGCGGCATTTTCATTTGATTAGAGGAATCATTGAAAGAAGAAAAGTCACTATAGAGATAGTGGACTCTCAAGAACAACATTGCATATCCATTTACTGAAGCTTTATCCAACAGCAGGATGATCGTCACTTAGAGAAGAAGGGTATTAGATACTATGGCGATTGACTTTAGTGCAAGTGGGAGATTGAAAGTAGTATGCACACAAGCCAATCATATTTGATATGATTTAGCATATACTTTGTAATCTTATTCGTTTATTAAAGGCATTTTACTTTATCTACATGGTATTGTTATATTAAATGTGATAAACCCATAGTTTTGAGCAATGCTTTTAGAATCATGATGATAATCATGCTAATGAGATCTAAATTCTAGATAACTCACAAACTAAAATCGTTTCTAATCGTTGGATTACTAAAAAGGGGATTAGTGAATCCAGATAGATTAGTACATACGTTGTTTGCTCTTATGAAGAAGATGATTGATCTCATAATCATTTGTGTGGAAACACTAAAACAAGTATGTAGGTGCTTATTGGAGAATAAGTTCACTGAATGTGGCTCGCTAAAGGAATACCTAATGCAGTTTTATTTGTCTGTCAATAGGAATTCCTTAAGTGATAGTAGTACAAGTGATCCTTAGACTTGAGATCATCATAGTATCTTGTGTATGATGAGTTATACTTTGACATGTCCCTTAAGACCTTTAATGTGACGCCCCCAAATTCGGGTCTCCAAATACCCGGATCCGGTCATCACGATCCAACATAAACATCCACCTATAACAACATATGGTATCTAAAATGCGGAATAAAATAAACATACGTTGTTCATTACAAGGTGTTACTAGTCCCAGAATACGATTAACCTTAAACAATTACACAATCCATACCCTAAACAGCTATCAGGGTTTAAATTACATTAACAGTAATTAACTAACACATGAATCTAAAGTCTGCTACGAGAAGTCTATCATTTCATCTTTTCTTTTCCTTTGTTCTTCCCTGACGTCTCGGGTTTAGCTGCAATGAAGTCATGATATAGCAAGAATGAGCAACGAGTTTGCCCAGCAAGTTTAAAGTGCAACAATAAAGATATATCATGATGAAGGGATATAAAAGGGATTTCAACAATAGAATAATCAGAAACAAGAACATTAAATGCTTTTAGAACAATTGATAGTCAAATAGACTTTGAACGATAACTTCCAAAGGAGTCAATAGCTGGTTGACCCTCTGGTTACTGGCTACAGAATAACGTACTTGAGGGAATCAGCCTCGCGTACCCTATGTATATGCATAACACTTAATTCTGCTATTTGTACCTTATATACGGTACGTGGGGTACTCCCCTATAAATAAAGGGGTGTTCATACAGTCTAAGAATCCTTACCATTGATTGGTTCGGATAGCTTTTATAAATTCTCACATAATTGTCTGACCGAACAAGGGTTCAGACTTAACCATGAATGGTTTATAAATTCCTGAATTTAAATATACGAATTTCAAATGCACGAGTGCGAATGTCAATAAATATACAGATGTGGAATAATTTTAAAAGTAATTAGACCACTTAAAGCGTGCTCGGAAATAAGATTCAAGCTTAAAGAATAACTTGCAACAATATATACCTTTTTGCACGAATTAAAACAATGCATAAGGTTTAAAAGCTTGCTCAATGCCAAAAATTGAGTGAGAAGAACTTGCAAAAATGAAAGAAGTTTAGGGTTAGGAACTTGCAAAAATGAAAGAAGTTTAGGGTTAGGAACTTGCCTGTTTGCTCAGCTACAGATATAGTTTAGCTTTAATTAATTGATCTCGAGTGACCTATCATTGGGTAAAGTCGATTTATCAATTAATAGTTGCATATTGGCACCTCTCACTATACCTTTTACTCAACAGGTAAAATTCACCATCTATATTTAATTACTAATTAACATTAGCTAAACGGAAATTTATTAATGACCTTTAGCTATTATTTAAACAGATAATAATTAATCATGGTCACTATCATTTGAGTACTCAATTTATTACCTTTAATTGTATCTAGGTATGGTTTAACAATCCTTACAAAATAAATTTATTTTGGTTTAAAGATAACGGAGAACCATTGATCAATTATTTAGTTGATTTACTCTTAATTACCATTACCTTAGGGGTAACTTAGTAATTATTACTCTTGTTCTTTATGCAACATTAATTAAATACTTTCTGTATAAATCCTACCCACCCTTAATATTATTAAGAAATCCTTGAGTGTTTATTATCATTATTTAAGGACGAAAATAAATAACTATCTTATTAATCACACTCATACTTAATCATTATTCCATTAATGATTAAGTAATCGTCATCCTCATTAGTTTGTTCATATCTAATTACTATTAGAATTTATTGAATATTTAGTACCCTCATTTATTGATACTTGATACACAATAAATGGTTTTTAAAACTTTACTTATACCTAATTATTATTAAATATTTATTACCTTTATTTATTATTTATAAATAATTAACTTTACTTATATCTAATTATTATTTAGGATTAATTAAATATTTATTATCTTTATGTATTATGTACTAAATAATAAATAATTATTTTATTAACTTTATTCATATTTAATTATTATTATTATTAAATAATAATTAAATATTTATTTATTATTTATTAATAAATAATAAATAATTATTTTATTAACTTTATTCATATTTAATTATTATTTGTTATTAAATAATAATTAAATATTTATTTATTTATTTATTAATAAATAATAAATAATTATTTTATTAACTTTATTCATATTTAATTATTATTATTATTAACTAATAATTAAATATTTATTTTATTATTTATTAAATAAATAATAAATAATTATTTTATTAACTTTATTTATTAGTTACACTAACCAATCATTTTGCAAATGCATTATTGACTCAAATTAATTACTCATTAATTAAGCCAATACTTGTATAGTTGATTAACAATGTGACAACAATTAGACTCCATTTGCTAATTATTTTTGTTTAAATAATCCCATGAATTACAAAACCAATTTGGAAAATAACTAAATCATTGCCTAATACCACTGAACATCACAGTTCCTGCAATATCATTTCAATTGCCCAGTTCATTACCCAACAACAGGGAAAACTCCCATCAGTTCATAGCCGAAACTGAGTTCCACATAAACAAGACTGTCAACAGATAACTTTAAAATTTAAAACGACTTTTATTCAAGCAGTATGACTACCACAAGCTGGGCATTTCCTAAACATGAATACTGATTTATTTACATCATCAGTTCCACCACTAGAACCTTATGGTGTTCTTATACACCAAATTTTTCAGCTCAAGAGAAATTTAATACAGCCCAAACAGGAACAACGTAGTACCAGACTTCCAAAACCAAAACAATACAATACATTCCCCAAGCAAGATTAACACAGTATAATAACAATCGTCCAACCCAAACAATACAATATAGCGCAGTGTATTACATCAATCCAAACCAGATTAACAATTTTCACAGTCAATTGAACCATTCGATACCTTGGTGTCGATCGAGCGGCTACCTTTCTTCTTCTTCCCGAATACCAGACCCAGCCGGACATTCACTCCACTGCCGGTACCTTCGAATTGGAAATCGAAACCCCAAATTGGTTACCCCTGTTCCCTCTCTCTGACTGAATTTTGAACCCCTAAAAATTTCTCTCAAATTTGGGTCTCACAAGCAAGAAATCGGCAGCTATGGTATGGGGACGGGGGTTCAATTTATAGAAAGATTTTTACCCAATTTATTTGGGTATAACCCTAAACGATTGGTTAATGACCGACGGTAAGGAGAGGGGATGAGCTGTCGATTGACCCCCATCAGCCGACTGAACTCGCCGGCAAATTCTCGAGCATCGCACCCCTCACTGGTCCAATCGCCGGATTTCTGGGACCGTTGGTCCTTGCCGCGTATTGCTCGGTCGCTCGTGGCTCTCCTCCTTTCCCCGCTGGTGTCGCCGGCGCCTTCTCCACCTGTCCGTTTCAACCGATCGATTTGATAGCCTCGATCGTTTCTTGCTTGGCTGGTTCTGACGTGAGGATTTGAGGGATTAGGTTTCTTTTCACTCTCGCTCAGCTGTTTCCCCCAATTCGTTTTCTTGCTGACTGAATCCCCCTCCCAATTTCGTTTACCGGTTGTCCTAAATCAGGGGAAACGGATCCCACCCGTTTGCTAGACCCAACCCGACTGAAATGTATTTGGGATCACTCAAAAGTTGGGTTGGCTAATGGATGGGGAAGGGGTTGGGTCAGCTGATCATAAAGAGTTGGGTTGGCCCAAAAGAAAATTAAAGGAAATTTGGCCCCATAAAGGAAGGAAATGAGTCCAGTTAGCCAAAAAGGAAAGATGGGCCAGTTTAATTAAAAATTTGGGTCAACCACAAATAGAATAACAAAAGTAAAAGATGACCCAAATAATTTATAAGCCTTATGCCCCTATCATTTTAATTAAATAACTAATTCAATTAATTATTTAAAATATTTATTCATAATTCTTATTCAAATTATTTAAGGAATTTACTTATTAATCTTCTTTCCAAATTTTCTTGCAATTAACTTCGTAGGGTTAACCCACTAATTTAAATCGCACTATTAATGAGCCCCTTTAATGCCAGAAAATTATTGGACCTATAATTAAAATTTCTTACAGGAGTCCAATTAAATTCATAAAATTATATAAAATGAATTTTATCTATCAAAATAATTTGATACAATGTTCTGAAAATTCCTGGACTTTACATTTAACGTATATCAAAGGGTATGATTGGGTATAATAAGTTGTACATGGAGATAGGTGAATGGTCAACAAAGAATCTACCACTTCTAGTAAAAGGATTGAATGTCCTATGTGATTCGATAAATGACAACTCAGAAGTCTTTAGCCAAAGCATAATGAAATTAGAAAGTAGTTTCTTATTTGCATTATTTAGAGTTGTGCATTTGAGAATCGAAATGCATATAATTAAATAAAATAAGACTTGATAGTAATTCTATGTCTTATATTTGTGACACTCTCAAATCTTGGTACTTCAATTCCACAGATTTGGTGTTCACTATTCATTTTATTCATGTCTAACGACCCATAAATAAGCATAATCAAATTAAAGTGAATAAACCATCTTCCCACAACAGGGGTTATAACCTTAATCTCTTAAGCAAATAAATCCCATGTCATCTAACATTTATTACAACAATGCGGAAATTAAACATAATATTAAACAAATCTAATCACATAAATTTCATAACAACAATAGTTTGCGAGCTACTTCTGCATCTTGCCCTTGCCCTTACTAGTGAACGGCTCATCTGGCTTCTCAGTCTTAGCTGTAATATTTTATGCAAGGGTGAGCAAACCCACAAGTATAATCACGATAACAATAAAGAAATCAAAGTAGATTTTAATTGAGGTGTAACAGCTTTTCTGAAATTAATCAATAATAATCAAAAGTCTGAAAGCTCAACAGATAACTTGGCTCAAGAATTGAATATAGATTTCAAGATTAAAAATGAATCTGAGGGTCATAAGACCTCGACCTATGTCCTAGGTTAACAATTATCTCTACTGTAACCTTTAACAGTCTTATAGACTATGGACTATCCGTCTCGTACTTCGGGGGATCAGTTCTTTGTACAATGTACTGTGCACAAACATTTTAACGCTATTGCGTAGTATAATCCCTTATATAAGCGTTGTTCATCTCAGTTTTACCATTAGAGTCCGTACCAAATGAAGTTTGGTTTGGAATAGCTTCAACAGAAATTCTAGATTTTAGAACAATCATCAATTATGGACTAGTTGAATCAAACGGGTTCACTAGCCATATAACAGTCTCGTTACAATAACAATACAATCTTTGTAAAATAGGACTACAATAACAGTAGAATTCAAGGATTACAAACGAATATATTGGAGTAACGCATTTGAAAGTCTAGAAAACTCAATCAACATATAATCATTGAGTAATATGAAAAACCTTGCTTGAATAATAATAATAGCCAAGGTTAGAGAATTTGGTCAATGAAAAGTAGGATTTAGAAACTTGCCTCATGCGTAATCTACACAATCACAACTTATGTTCACCAAACGTCCTACATTCCATTAGGATCACAATGTAAATTAGTTCATTACAATTATGACTAACAATTTCACTTTTCTTTTTAGTACAGTTAAGCAACTTAGTTCATGCTCTGAACTTTCTAACTAACCACATAACACGAATCAGAAATCTCTACAAACATATAACACAAGACCTAGCATATGAATAACATCCCAATCCTTACAAACACCAAGTTTCAGATTTTTTTTATAACTTATTGATTTATAATTAATAATCATCATATGAGCAACTACATTATGATATTAAATCTTATAACATGCTTTATGATCCTCTTCATACATTAAAATAGGCTAACTTATCATTACCCAAGCTACGCATGTAAAAACTCATCACTGGGTCTGCTCTGGTATTGGCGCGGTCGCGCCACTTTTACTCTTGGAACCAGCGCGGTCGCGCTGCACACATACAGGGACTGATCTGCTGCCGGCACGGCCGCGCTACTTATGCTCTAGAAACTAGCGCGGCCACGCTACGACGCAGACTCAGTTGTTGCAGTGTGAACAGACTCTGTTTCTTTCCAAATTCCATACATTTAACACCTTAAATCACATTCAGCCAATCACAAACGCAATGAACTTAACAAATACAAAACTTAAATATTTACAGAATCATTTCAACATCTTAGAACCATCAAATAATCAAATTAAGGATTCAAATATCACAATTCATGTTCTATTTCATATTCTTGACATATTAGTGAAATCAAATACAACGAATTCGTTTCTAAACCATTTTGATCCATTTAAGTTACATTGATTTCGTTTCTTAACATATTAACACAATCAAGAATCAATTTACAGATTAATATCCGAATTGCACATCAAATTTTATACATACAAAGCATACTCGTATTTTTTTTTACTGTAAGAACAAAGCTCCATATAGAAACATGATTTCATGGATTAACTTAATTAAAACTGATTATAGGCATCATGTAATGATTAATACATATTAGCCAGCATATTTAAACAATCAATTTAACAATTTTAGTTCATCTAAATCATTTACAGAGGATAAAAATATGTTTTTCAATAAAAAAAATAAATAATAATACTAACAACTTAAAAGTTGAATTACTACCTTCAATCTCTTGTTTTAGCCAACAAAGATGACAGAACCTCTATGATTTTCAATTCACAACAAGCTTCCTCTTTTCTCTTTTCTCTCTCTTTTTCTCTCTTCTCAGCTCTCAGACTTTGTAACACTCTTTCTCAAATAAACTGACCAAGGCTTTTTAATAAAATAAAAACTGACAACTTAACGTATTTTGTTTTCAATTGACAGTTACAATAATTCAAAAGCCTTAGGGTTATGTTTGGCAAAACACTAATAAACAAACTCTTTTTACTAACCAAGGGTCACAAGACCTTGTTTGGTTAACTAACATAAAACCCATTTTTCATTATTTTAATAATCCTTTATAATAAGGTTCAATTATCACACATACTTTAATTTAAACTTACTAATAAATAAATTCAATTAAACCTTACTAATTAAATTATAATTACTATTTGGTCAACAATAATATTACCAAATAAATCAGTTTATTCAAATAAATCATTATTCATCTAATTTAATTATTAAATTAAATTAGAATAAACACCACTAAATCACATTTAACATATTTATACTAAAATAAATTATTCCACAATAATTCCATCAATTATTTATTTTACTCAATAAATAAATTAATAAAAATATTTATTTAACTCAATAAATATTTTATTTATTCACAAAAATCACATTCGTTACAATATTTAATTGGGACATTGTATGGTAGAAGGACTGAATTGTACGGTAACTATGCACTGAAAGGTTCTTTTGTGATTAATATTGAAATCTATATTATCTAGAAAGTCGTTGATCGCTAAGCGAGCTTACCCTTATTGTAGAATAAATATTATTTATTTAAATGAATTAAATAGTTTAATTTATTTATTTAAATAAGATTAGAATTGTTCTAATTGATTTATTCACAACCGGTTTAATATGAAGAACCTAAAGGGTCACACCGCAAAAGAAAAATATTTATTTAAGAAGTAAATGACATAATTATAATAATAAATTAAGTGTATTTAATTTAATCTATGGAGATAGAATAAATTAAATAGCTTAATATTTATTATTTAATATTTTAAAAATATTAAATATAAATTAATAAGAGGAGTCTTATTATTATTATTACTATTACTATTATTTAATTCCTAATAGGGATTGTGAATTAATTAATAGAAGTACTCTCTCATGAATTCCTAATTAGATTAGGAGTTTAATTTCATTAAAGGAGTTTAATTAGAATTGAAACCCTAATCTTAAATAGTTTAGGGGAGGGTTTTCTTACATTTATAAATAAGAGAAATCTTATCATAGATTAGGGTTACACACTCTTCCATAAGAATTGGAAAAGAGAGTACTTACAATTTTTATAGAGATAGAAACTAGGGTTTTGCCAACACCCATCTTCTTGAACAACTATTATTCCTTAGTGGATCACCTCTAGAGGCCAAACACTTTGGTGGCAAGGAATTTAATCGATGGAATTCAAGGAGAACGCGAAGGAATTGGAGTTGAACTTGTACCTGAGGAAGTTTTGATTCACGAGGGTATAATTCTCTATCTCTATCTCTATCTCTTTCGTTTAATTGATAATTGAACACAAGGAAAGATCATGGTGATGATTTGTATGAAAAATTTTAAAATCCGTTTTATCGCGCTTCCGCACTATTTATGTAATTTGATTGCATGTTCGCGCTATATACAAACCTAACAGTATCCTAGAGTGTCTGAGCATTAAATGCGCAAAGGAAACCTTGCAACTGGAAGACTTTTCGACAGACTATAAAAGGCTTCAAGATTCAAATTCAAAGAATGAACAACTTTGATCAAAAAGCTAAATCTCTGTCAAAGTCAAAAAAACTCTACTCTACGACTCTGAACTACTTGTTCAAGCGGCTAAGTACTTGAGAAGAAAAGTTTATTGTCATCTTAGCAGTACCTCAACAACAATATTCAACATCAGTTGATCATTGTCTGTGTGACAATCTTCCAAATCTAAGTGACTTGAAAAGATCTTAGTGATCTAGGATTAAGTGTTCATATTTTGAGATTCAGTGATTCGAAGGAACCTAAGTGGTTCAGTTGTAATAGATCTGTGTGATCTCTTATCCTTAGTGGATTTCCTATTCACTGAGTAGAAGAGTGGACTAGGAGTTATTCACTCTCCGAACCACGTAAAATTTGTCTGTGTTTTTTAAATTTCTACACTTACTTTCGTTCAAGTATTTCTCTCTTTTATCTGTGACTTAAAACCATATAACTAAATTTGGAACTGAGAATTTTTCTTAATCTTTAAGGGAGTTTTTCAAAGTATATTCCGTTGTGCATTATCAATCTTGATCAACTAATTATCTGGTAATACATTCTTAAATAGAAAAAAAAAATTAAAAAGATCTATCCAACACTCTTCCTTTTTAGATCTCTTGTATGTCTCTGGAAAACCACATACACCATATAATTCATCCAACAGTTAAAAGTATATATAATTAAATAAACGTGCCTCAAATAAAGTTATTCACAACACAATTTATTGAATACTTCCAGATTTTCTATATCCATTTTATTAAATAAGACTCCTTCACTTGGAGCACTGCATAGGCTCAGGAACAAGAAAGCAGAACAAGGAGAATCGGAAGATGTATTAAAACATAAGCTGAGAATCAAAATAAAATAATATTCTTAATTTGTCATTATTTTTTTATTATCATTTTTAATATCACACCACACGTATTAAATTTCAAATTAATATGTACTAAAATTTTAAATTATATTTGAAAACAAAAAATTATCATTAAAAATTTTAATTTTAAATTTTGAGACGGAACAAGTGTATGTACTACTGTCACAGTTAAATGATAGTTTGTACAGTTAAAAACGTACGTTATACAAAAAACTGTCTCACACCATGCATGTAAATATCAGAATAGTTTGGCATCCTCCCTAAACTGGATTTAATAAATTATAGACTTAAATCTCTAAGTTGGATAGGGAGCTAGGATAAGGTTGACCGGAATAACGTTTAGGGTGCATGCCACCTGAAATTGGGAACTTTTGGAAATTAATTGGCAGATATCTATATATATATATTCTCGACAAATTTCCAGGATGTTAGCTTTGTGTCTCAATTAATTGTGTGTTTTTTTGTAGGTGGTGGATACATTTGGTGGGTGCCCTTATGAGCTGCCACAACAAGAAATGCCCCGGCTCAACAATTAATTAATTACTTTAAAATTCAAATTTAAAAATTAATTTACCTAAATGAAATGTCATTATCACAAACAAACAAAACCAGCACAAAGACAAAATTATCCAGAATCAAACAAACCCAATACCAAACAAGCCCAATTAACGATGTCCAAAAATAACACATAATCCATCCACATCATAAACTAGTCTGGCCAGCCTCCATCTTTTCCTTCCTCAATGAAAAAAAAGAAGTCGCAATTGTCTCACCTACCCAAAAACATCACCTGAAAATTTAAGTATGATTTAATAACAAATACCATTAGTTACTTGAATTCTCCATATATACATAATTGTAATAAGAATAGAATTAAAGAATTAACAATAATATTGTAATTAATGCTAGCCAAAAAAAGGAAGCTAGTCAAGAATCTATTTCTGTAATACTGATACGAGAGACATGTCTGATTTTGTAAAAGTCTTGTCCTTCTGTAGTTCCATCGTCTACCACTCGCATCCTATCGCAGAACTCCTCCGGCATCTTTCTTATAATTAAATATTGCAGGAGAGTGAGGAATCTCAATCCATCTGGAAGCATTTTCAATCTCTTACACTCATAAAACTGTAGAGTTGAAAGTTTAGGCATCCCTCCTTGATCCAACCTCCATTCCTCCAAGTTACTCAAACTCAGTAGGAAGAGAGTTCTGAGTTTAGGGAAACCCGTAGAAGAGCACACCATTTTCTTCCCTAAATAAGCATCCAGTACCAACATAAGGAAACGTAAGTTGGGATATTTCTCTAATGTTGTCATGGGGTCTTCCTTAAGGTTTGAAAGACCCAAGTATAACGCGGTGAGATTTGATGAGAACCCCCTCACATTGTCATCGCATGGTAAGATAGCTATAGGGCCTTCTATATTCAATTTATGAATATTGTTGCTGCGCAGGTACTCATCAGCCATCAGCATTTGTTTTAAAAGAGCTGCCCCTCTTTCTGAATCAAGATCGCAGTTGAAAATTCGGAGTGATGAGTATCGAAGATTACTGTTGGAGATGACGTTGTTGACGAGATACTCCAGATGTTCAATATTACGCACTTCAGTGCACCTTAGTTTTCGGAGATTTCGTAACTTGTTGAGATCTTGAAGATCACAAACATCTAGATTAAAGTTTACGAGTGTCTCCAAATTACTCAACCCATTTAATACTAATTTGTTATTCATCTTAGAGATATCATATTCACCAGGAAGATATAGATGTCGCAGTCGTCCCACCTTCTGTAGAATATTCGCCTTATAATCTGAAAAAGGAAGGCTTCCATATTTTAATCGTAGATCAAGGGTCTGCAAGTGTTCCAAGTTAGCAATAAATGATAAATTTACGTTTATCCTGCTCTTTTTCAAACTCAAGTATCTCAAGTAGGTCAAGCTACCAATAGCTTGAGAGAGCTTTTCAGTGTCATAGCCTGATGCATTAAATTTTTCTATGGCTAAAACCCTTAGCAACTGGAAGTCATGGACATATGATCTCAACATACTTGGCCTACAATTTATTGGCCTAAAGAACAATAAATTTGATCGCAAGTGCCTTCTTCTTTTCTTATCAGGTAGGACGGCCTCTCGTCTAACAAGATTGTTATTATCACCAAAATATATGACTAGTTGTCGGGTAGCATTGCCTGATGAAGAAGAGCATTCCACAACCTCATCATTATGCCGAAAATCAAAGGTCTTGAACAAGTCTACCTCTTTCGCTTTCTTTAAAGATAGGTCCCTCATGAGATCATGAAGGCGGCAAGAACTGAACTTTCTAAGCAGTGATTCCTCTTCTTCATATTCTACTTGAACCATGGACCTGTGCACCAGTTCCCCTAAATAACATTCCGCTACATCCATCATTGTCTCTCCCTCTCTTCGGTCAGCTGCCATCAACAATCCTTCAGCCATCCACAATTGATATAGTTTTTCTGTTTTAACATCTGTATCTTCAGGGAACTTGCTCAAGTACATAAAACAAGACACCAGTTGCCACGTCAAATCATCAAAACTTAAAACTAATATCTCTTGTACTTCATTTTGATGTTCTTTTCCCATGCCTTGTCCCTTTCTTATGGATGACTCAATATCATGATAAACTCTCTCCCATTCAGTAAGAGTTGGTTTAGTCACCAAAATTCCACCCAGCACAACTACTGCTAAAGGAAGGCCTCCACAGTGACTCACCATTTCTTTTCCCAACTCTTCCATTCGCTTGGCATATTTAAGCGCTACAAAAATGAACACACAAAAACAAACTCCTCTGTATTTATATTGGATTAATGTGTAACAAAGCAACAAAACAGACATGCATAGCTGCAACAACTTGGCGCGCATTAGCATAAGAATGTCATTTGAAGTGCGAACAAATGCAACAAATTAGCAAGGTTTGTATATAAAAACTTAAATGTCATTTGGAGTTTCCTAATGCTCCTCTTGTTGCGTCATGGCACATAAAAGTAAGAAATTTAGTCTATTAGTAGTCAAATCGCATTTTATAAAAACTTGATTTGTATAATCAATGCAGACTTTGTAGTTGTAATATGCATCAATGAACAGGAAAAATATAAGCTACGTACCATACTTTTTGGATAATTTATAATTTTTATAATTATACTATCTAAAACTAAATTAATTTGTATCATTTTAAATATTACATATTAAATTCAAAAAGTATCCAATGTCACAAGCTAACGAACTAAGGAAGCATAATATCTTTATTACTTATATGGCTTGGTTTATAGAACCGATGAAAATTTAATTACTATTGAGCATATATATATATATTCAATAATAATTAATATTATATATGTTCGAAAAGTGATGATAAATTACCTATAGGATCATTCTTTGGAAATGCTTTTCCGTAAAGTAGTTTCCAACTTTCATCTTTAGTCAAAAGTTGAGGTTGGTGAAGGAAACCTTCTGAATCTACATGCTTAGCCACTTCAACATTACGAGTTGTAAGTAATAATTTGCTTTTTACTCCATGTCCTCCGGTTGAAAAGGCAACATTCAGATCTTTCCAACTATCATTTGACCATATATCATCGATAACTACAAGACATTTTTTGTTTTGATAGATATCAAAAATCTCCTTACGCAGTTGCTCAACTGTCAATTGGAGGATTGTCCCCTTTCTTTGTGGGTCTTGGACAAGTTGAAGAAGGATCTTTTGCAAGACGTATTGTGTTTCCCATTTTTGAGATATACAAACCCAAGCTAAACAAGTAAAATGGCTCTTAATGGTCGTGTGATTATATATCTTTTGAGCAAGTGTGGTCTTGCCAAGACCCCCTATCCCATGTATTGTAACAACACGGTCACAATCATTAACCAAATGTTCCAACAAAACCTCTACATCCTCTTTAAACCCAACAATTTCTGGTTCACCAACAACGTGACTATAAAACCGCGTTAACACTTTTGGCATAATAATTTCATGGGCAGAATTTGAGGATTCGTCAACTTTCAATTTTGAATTTCTCGACTCAAAAGATGGTAAACGAGTGAGCAGTTCACTTATCTTTGCTTCGGTAGACTGGATCTGACGCCCTAACCTGTCAAGAGTCGTAGATTCACCGAGTATACAAACATATCGTTTGAGAATGCTTTTGATACCTCCTCCCAATCTTCTATTGAGTACAAAACCTTCGAGGAGATCTTCTGCATCGTAGGCAAGTTTTCGTGCATCAGCAAGCCATGTACGAACACTCTCTCGTTTATCTTGTCCCACATCCGCATCTTTCAACGAGTCCTGGATCTTTCTTAGTTCAGCCAAAACTTCGTTAACATGATTGCTCACTCCTTGAAAAATTTCTGCTTCTTCAATCAACAAAATGCCCAGCCTTTCTACAATAACAGAAACAATAGATTCAGTCATATTCTTTCTTTTTCTTAAAAGAAATTAATAACTGGGTTACTAGACTAGGCTTCTCCGCTCAATTTGTGAAAATTTTCAAGTGTCAAGTTTGGTTTATCAACAAATTTTCGTCAACACCATATATATCTGTCTGAGTTAAAACTCAGGATAGGCAAAAATATGGAAAATGGAAAAGAAAATGGCAACTTGGTTACAAAACTAACAAAACGAAACATAAAGGGCCCATGCCATGTGCAAATAGGAAAATATCTTGTTCCACTTACAGCGAATCATCTATTAATTAAAATTGCACCACAGATCTCATCTATTAATTAAAATTGCACCACATTGTTGTCATCCATACCTCCAAGTCTTGGTGTTTATTTATACTGATAAATTTCGAAGTCTATGATCCTAGTCTTATTATTACATTTTTTTCCACACCATCAATTATACTTTATATAAATATTAAAAATAAATAACTAGAATTATGTTGTTAAATAAAAAATAAAATGTTTTCATATTAAATAAAATATATTTGTCCTTTACTACACTTTTTTTTGTGTAATTTCCAAATTCCAGAAAGTAAATAAAATATTTATTGACTTAAAGAAAAAAATAACGTTAGAGGTTTCAATTTTTTTTACCTAAAATAATATGCGGTCACTATATTGATTAAATACATTTCTTGTAATTAGGCAATATAATTGTATCACAATCAGAATATGTTAAATAGACATAATAGCCGGTCAGCCAACTATTGGAATAAGCCATCTGTCTTGGTCACCTTATTTTGAAAGAGATGTAATTAACTATTGGAAGATACAATGTCACCGAGAGTTTTTGTAATTAACTATTGGCTTGTTCAATTAAAAAAAAGAAGCCAATCGGATGGAATAAGCCAAGTCTTCGCTATATAATAACAGTTATATCCATCAAATGTTATATATATATATATATATATATATAGAGTCAAGATCAGGTCCGGACTCCCGGACCTGATAAAATCCGGACCCGAAAAATTTTTTTTTTTTTTTTTTTTTTTTAGCAAAACAGTTAATAAAAAATATATAATGATTTTTGGTATTGAAAAAAATGGTTAAAACAGTGTTTTGGGTTTGATTTGGATACATATAACAAACACTGTTATACCGACTGTATAACAGTGTTTGTTATATGTATCCAAATCAAACCCAAAACACTGTTTTAACCATTTTTTTCAATACCAAAAATCATTATATATTTTTTATTAACTGTTTTGCAACAAAAAAAAAAAAAAAAAAAAAAAAAAAATTTCCGGGTCCGGATTTTGGTCAGGTCCGGGAGTCCGGACCTGATCCGCGCGCTATATATATATATATATATATATATATGGCAATATATAGGTGCACAGTTGTGCATTACACAGTAGGACTATAGCGTCAATTTTTTGGGCTATGGCGACGGTACTACCGTCGGCATTGACCTATGGCGACGGTAGTACCGTCGCCATAGCCCAAAAAACCGTTGTCATAACCCTACTGTGTAGTGCACAGTTGTGTACCAACATTTTTTCCATATATATATATATATATATATAGGAGCACAGTTGTGCACTACACAGTAGGGTTATAGCGACAGTTTTTTGGGTTATGGCGACGATACTACCGTCGGCATTGACTTATGACGACGGTAATACCGTCGCCACAACCCTAAAAATCGTCGTCGTAGTCTTACTGTGTAGTGCACAGTTGTGCACTAATATTTTTTTCATATATATATAATCGTATTTAATACATTAAAGTACACGCTAACGTGCTTACCTACCGGAATAAACAAATATATAATTAACTAATTTATTTTTGGTAATCACATTGATTAAGAGGCAGGTGAGTTGGTCAAAGTTTGACCTTTTACAATAATTAACCACAAGTCAAGAGGGCCAAAGGCAGCTTCGATGGAACATAATACATGCGTAGGTAATCACTCCTCAATACACGCAAGTATCATCAACTTGGTTTGTATCTACTTTACCAAATGATTATTTTAATCATGGACTCTAGTAATAAGGACTCAAGTAAAAAGAAATCAAGCGTGACGTCTTCTAATTGCTCTCCCTTTTCTAAAACCATATATACACTTTTAAAATAAAATGTTTAATGGAGAAAAGTCAAATTCGTATACAAATTTTAAATTCAAGTCTTTGTTTATGCTGATAAAATTCCAAGTCTTTTGTCCAACTCTTATTACACCTTGGTTCCGTATTATCAGATTGTTACTGATTTTTTGAAGTTACTTAAAATATTTTAAAACTCAATTAACATAAATATTTTAAATTTTAATTAATATAATGACTAATATTGTAAACTATCTGAAAGGTATTCTTTGTTATAAATTTAATTGTTGTATAATTTTTAATAATGCATCTCAATTTTGAGTTTGAAATGTCTTAAATTGACTTTAAAAAATTAATAATAGCCTTATAATTAGAAATGGAGAGTATTATTTTTTCCCCACAATTATTAACCTAACATATATATTAGGTGCATGATTCTATACCTAAATTTATTTTTGCAACAACAAAAAATCATTTTTTGCAGCCATTAGATAACTTAATTTGCAATGTGAAAAACAATTTGCAGTCCTCTAAGTTGAGATGACAATTCGCAGTCCTCCAACTTAATCCATGAGATTTTGGTATAAAAATAATTAAGTTAAGAGTGATTCAATACAATTTTGACATAAAAATTTGATAATATCTAATTTACTATGAACAATTATTATTTTTATGTAAACTATTTTCACTTGTGTTATATTCAGATTATTTTTCAAAAAAAAAAATTACTTAATCTTATGTTTGTTTAATACATATACATATATATAAGAAGAACCATGGGATAATAAGGAGGGCAAAGAAATATAAAATTGATCATGCCAATAATAGATCCGAGGAGACCAAGATGCTTGAATGCTCCCTGGAATTTAATTGAATTATTTTTCTTTGTAATTCATTGTGTCACAGTTTTCATAAGTTAATTATTCGAGAAGAAAGGGATTGAAAGAAAAATATACGAAGAAGATTACGTATCTCTATCTCTGTTTGACTATGGTAAATAAAAGAAAATAATCAAAATTTGGGATTAGATTTAGGTAAAAAAACGTGATCAGTATTGGCGGTTACTTTATTTTTACTGGATAGAGAAGTAGTTTTTAATTAGTTATGAAACGTGGGCAGTTAAAAAAATGAGAGGAGAGAGATGTGAGGACCAAAATCTAGTATGGTGTGATATAGGGAATTAAGAGATAATAAGATATTAAATGGTAAAAATTAATTGGGTTAATTACATATATTAGTATATTTTTGAAAATAATTACAAAAATCATACATCCATAAAATAATTACAAAAGTATTACACTTTTTCATTTTTATTTACATTATTAAACACAGAGCAAGAGCAAGTCGGGCGTCTTAGCTCCTTCCTCCCCCCCTTTCTCCTTCCTTTTCCCCCTCTCCGTTTCTCTCTCCTCGTTCACAATCCCAACCATCATCACCCCTTTTCTCTCTCCTGCCCTAAAATCTCAAATTTCTTCCTCCCTCTTTCTCTCAAGTCTCAATTCATCCGGGTTCCAATTTTTTTTAGCCGTTAAAAATGGCGGAAACCGCGATGGAGCAAATGGTTAATGGGTTCATGGCTCCCGTCATTCATGGCTCCTCCATGCTCGTTTTCATGGAGCCGTCGTTCATGGCTCCTCCATGCTTGTTTTCTTCCTTCTTTTCGGACAAATGGTTGATGGGTTCGGCAAACCTTCATACCAAGTTAACCAAACTTTCATACCAAGGTAACCATTTGTATTAAAGTTAGTTAAAGGTTGGTTACCTTTGTATTAAAGGTTGGTTACCTCTATTTTAAGGTTGAATACCTTTTGTGTTAAGTTTCGGTTACCATTGTATTAAGGGTTGGTTACCTTTTGTATTAAAAGTTGGTTACCTCTGTATTAATGTTTGATTACCTCTGTATTAAGGTTTGATTACCTTTATATTAAGGGTTGGTTACCTTTATATTAAGGTTTGGTTACCTTTGTATTAAAGGTTGGTTACCTTGGTATTAAGGTTGGATACATTTTATATTAATTTTTGGTTACTTTGTTTTAAGGTTGGATACCTTTTGTATTAAGGTTTTGTTACCTTTGTATTAAGGATTGGTAACCTCTGTATTAAGGTTGGATACCTTTTGTATTAAATTTTGGTTACCTTTGTATTAAGGGTTGGTTACCTTTATATTAAAGGTTGGTTACCTATGTATTAAGGTTGGTTACCTTTGTATTAAGGGTTGGTTACCCTCCTCCTCAACTTATTTTTCATACTATTGATTTCATTTTACAAGTTAGTGAATAACCGTGCATAACATAAACTTCTTGATCTTAATAAATCTACATAATAATTAAATAAAGCTACTACGATATTCATATCCATTAAAAAGAAAGAATTGGGGAGAAAAAAATTCAATTCAATAAGAGGAACTATAAATTCAACGTATAATAAATATGAAAACATTTTCAGTTAGGGATGCACATTAATGCTCTCATGTTTTTGTGTGATTGTTCTCTTATCTTTTCCTATACGGTGTCAACTATCTCTTGAATTTTATATATTTCTACAAGCCATGTGGCAGCACAATAAGCAATTATGTGAGCAACAATAAATTTCAAATAATTATGCACCATTTTAAAAATATTATTATTCAAATAAAAATATCATGGCTACTGATTATAAGATACATCAGCTGCAAAAAAAAAAAATAATTTCTCATCAAATGTGAATGAGATATTTAATAAATTCAGAAAATTCTCGAACCCCACCTTATTGAATGGAGGGAAGAAATTTGTGACTAAACAGACTTGGAAAAAAAAGAAGAAAGAAGATTTAGAGTTACTTCTCCTTGATTTAAGGAATTCCTTATTTAATATTGTATTGTGTGTTATTTTTGTAATTATTTTGTGTGTGTTTTATTTTTATAATTACTTTCTAATTTTTGTATATGAGTGTTAAGGACCCTTAATTAATATTCAAGTCTATGATCCCAGACTTATTATTACATTTTTTTCCACACAATCTATTATACTTTACTGGTCTATTAGCCAGCCCGAGCGAGGCACAAGCATTTTTTTTAAATTTTTTGTCATTTTATAATTTTTTTTGGTAATTCAAAAATTTTTATGTATAATAATTGTTGAAATTTTATAATTAAATATGTAATAAATAATAGCACATGAATTTGTAGATATCATTGTATTCTATATAAAAATAATAGTATTGCTCAAACATATCATAAAAATGTGAAATTTTTTTAATCAAATGTACAGTAACCGTTAGTATTACTAATGCATGCATGTGTTTTATTGGTTAATGAACAATTGTCATTTTAATCTATTATGGTCAATTTAAAACTTATATGTATTTATGAAACTTGAAAAACAAAAGGACATTGGTATCTTACCAATGTTAAGATTTTTGCACCTATCATTCATAATTGAAAAAAAAAACATTAACCTAATTAAACATTTAATACTACTGAGACAACTCGGTTAAATAATATAAATCACTACCAAGTTAACACAGTTAGTCCTTTAAATTGATAGAAAGTGAACTCAAGTCTTACTTTTAAATATATATAAATAAACATTTAATACTACCGAGTCAAATCGGTTAGATAATATAAATAACTACCGAGTTAGCTCAGTTAGTCCTTCAAATTGATTGAAAGTGAACTCAAGTCTTACTTTTAAATATAGGTATTGATATAAACATTAGAAATAAATAACTAGAATTATGTTGTTAAGCAAATAATTAAATGTTTTCATATTAAATAAAATATCTTTTTTTTCTTTTCTATACTCAGTTTTTTTGTAATTTTCAAATTATAGGAAGGAAGTAAATAAAATATTTCTCAACCAAAAGATAAAAAATAATGTTAGATGTTTCAAAAAATTTACCTTAAATAATATGTCGTCACTATATTGGTTAAATACATTTGTTGTAATTAGATTATGGAATATTGTATCACAATCGTAATCGGTAAAATAAGCATAATAGCCCATCTGCCAGCTATGGGAATAGGTCATTCGTCTTAGCCAGCTTATTTTGAAAGAGCAAGTCAACCAAGTCTTCCGGTTACTAATCTCCCATTACTAGAAAGCCCAAACCGATCTTGATAATGACATAAAATATTATTAAAATATTCAGTACCACGTTATTTGACATCAAAAATTTGAGATCTTTAACAATATCTTTAAAAAATAAAAGTTTGTAAGGTTGTTGGGAGTTTGCACCCCAATATCTTAAATTCTTTTTCGCTAAACAAAATACATCCTCCCAAAGCTTTAACCAGTTAAAAGTGATGGCGTATTTTGATTAGTGGTAAAAAAAAATTTGGGGTGCATTTTGACTGATTAAAATTCCGGAGACCGCATTTTGTTTAGCGAAAAAGAATCTTAAGATGCATTTAGATATATTTTAAATTAACATTAAAGTACAAACCTCAACAATCCTACAACTTTAGAATGCAAGTTGTATTTTAGTCCCCAAAAAAGTGTCACATAAAATTATTTTATAGATTGATATGAAAGGAATTAAAAATTAAAAAAAATCATTTTTGTAATGAGTCCTGCTATGTAGTGCAAAGATTTAAATTGAATTATAATTGTGTCGTATGTGCATATATAGCATATGTAAGAATTAAGAATGATCTTCTTCTAATTTATTTTATATCCTAATTTATTCTATCTTATCACACGTTGCAATTCAATTTCGTTACATATTTGTTGACAAATATATCATTTCCCGTTTAACTATTACATTCTTCTTTTATTAGCAAAATAGAAAAATGGTTTTAAAAAGGGAAAATATTAACATCTTCGTTTCATTGTATCTCGTGATTCTTGGTCCTATTGTACTCAACAAAAAAAAAATCAGAAAATGCAAGACGTTTTGAATTTGGGTAATTAAGCCACACGTGATTTTTTTGAATTTTACTCCTTTTACCGTGCAAGATCACATATTCTTCTCCCATGAAATGTATCTTTAAAATTGAATTTAATGATATTAAGTTCTCAAAAAAAAATAATAAATAAATTTTATGCGTTGCCGAGTTTTGAAAAGAACGAAAAACTTGGTCACTTTTCATATCAAAATTTTCCATTCAAACATAGATTGATTTAGACGAAAAACTAAGTAATATAAGTAAATCTTTTATAATCTCTTCCATACCCTTTACATTACAAGCACAATAAAATTATTATAAGGGTAACTTAGTAATATAAATGTAAAATTTAAGGTTTTTTTTCCTCCTTTATAACTTTGGGTAACAACATGAAAGAAAAGATGTAAGATTTTTTATTTATTTCTTTTCATTATAAATTAAATTTTCTATTTTCTTTTTCTTCATCCGAAACTCAGAACATAATGTAAAGGCTACCCATTCCATAACTCAAACAAAATAAATAAGTAAATAAAAAATAAAAAACCACCAGTAGCCTAATGACTTACCAGAATAGACGTATATAGCTAGAGTAGCTTTTCTTGGAGGTGATTAGTAAATGTTAATAATTAACTGTTGGTTTTTGGGTATCCAAATAGGGCGCCCATGAAGGGTCCGACCCATTTGGTTAATTAGTCAACTTGGCATATTGACTAAGTAAATTACATAACTAAGAGTTCGAGAGATTGTAGGGAAGTAGTTCAACTACTTCGACCTATAATACTGACGTTTCCTCTTCTCAATTGATGAAGATTAATAAGTTGGCCCAAAACTCTAGAAACCTTTTTATCAGTAATCTCTCCCAACACTGACCAAATCCCAGCTGTTATAGACTGTGGATTTGAGATTCGTTCTTATCCCACAAAGATTGTAGTTCAGAGACGCCATTAGGTTGTATAGTACATGATATTACACAAGTTTTTTCAACACCAAAGGCTTATACGCTTCAAGAAGTATGCATTTTATATTTTTAGTTTCTTGTTTTTGTGTAAATAAGTCATGACATGCATCTTATTAATCCTTCATTGGTATCAGAGCATGTGTTTATCGATCATATGTATGCCATGTATGAATTTTTTACACAATATGTCATGAATGTATGTTTAAAAGCTTGAAAAATATCATCAGTGTCAACCTTCGTTACGCTTAATGTTAGGGGCTAATATTGCAGTATATTATAGCCTACATGTAGTGTATATGATCTGCATAATTTGGGTTCAATCGGATTTGTATGTTAAAATTAATTTGGAACCCTATTTACAAGCTACCCATTTTGACCAGCAATAACTCTCTACGTTGTTGATCATTTCGTGCGATATTGATATGTATGTGTAGTACGTTGCGTAAGCTTTGCAATGACATATTATATACATGAATCGGATTGCAATTAAGTGAGATGTGGCTTGCCGAAGTTTAGATCGCGAAATTGAATCTCTGGAAATTTTGATTTCTGAAGGTTGAAGGTAAATCCCACTCACGGTAGAATTTATGTTCATCACATCCTCTCTATGGAAGCTCCCAAAATGGAGGTTGAGCATACCATTAGACTTAGAAAGGAGAGTCGATCAGGATGGTCTAAGCCGCGACGGAAACGGAAGTCAGGAAGGCAGCGCGTGTTGTACACGTGTGCCGGAGCACCGCGCTTCCCACGCGCGTCCGCCTCATGCGCGGCTCTGGCGCGTATGGAGCACGCGCTTGGTGGCCAACCTGCGGTCCTGACCCGTGGACCGAATCCGCCATATACGATCTAGCTTTTAACCCACGGTCTTGACCCGGTTCGGCAAAATTTAATTTATTTTATTTTAATTTCAGAAAATTGATTTATTAATTGTTTATATATGACAATTAATTAATAAATAGTAATAGCGATTATTAAATTCTGAAAATTTAACAAAAATTAATTATTGGCATAAGATTAATATTTTCACTGAAATGTTTGGAAAATTAATATATTTGGATAATTTTAATTAATTTCCAATTTAATTATGCAATGGTTAATTAATTGTGATAATTAGCATAATTGTCAGAAAAATTTCAAAAAATTACAATAACCTCTTATGATGATAAGCTACTGTTAGAAATTTTTTAGAAGTATTTTAATTTGTTTATAGCATACTTGGTATATTAATTGAGTAATATTACTTGTTATTTAATTCCTTTTGTTAATATTTTTTGAAATATTAATTGTTGTTGCTTGGAATTAAATTATCATGCTATAATTACACATGTACCTTTGTTCCTAGTGGGAGTAATTTAGGTAGTAGTAACTTAATGAAATTATTCCCTAAAATTACACGTCTTATGCACTGAAAAAATTAAATTTAAATAATTAGGCAGTCATACGGATTGTGATTCCAAACCCTGGCGAAGTGTCCCTTCTGTATTTATATATGTCATATTATTTTTATGATAATTTGACTCATGCTGCAAAGATTTTTTATACTGTGGTGAACTAATCGAATATCTCTAATAAGATTCTCCTCTTTTCTTTTTCTAAAAGAAAATGGACATGGCTAGATTACATCTCTTAACTACCAAATTTAACAGTTATAAAAAGATAACTGAACATACCTTTAGAGAACATCTTCAGGTAATGTCGAATATGATTGAAACATTAGGAGCTGCTAGCAACCCTTTATCAGATGAATAGCAAATTCGGGCAGTGATACGTTCATTTCCCGACAATTGGAACAATCTCGAGATTAACATAGCTCAAAATGAAAATATTAAATCTTTGGAAGATATTCTTCATCACCTTGAGGGCTTAGAAGTTAAGCGGTTGGAGGTTGAACGTTTGAGGGCTAAATGACTAGTGGATGAATTCCTAAAGGCTCAACAAACAGAGATTGCCAATACCAATGCGCCTCAAAAGGTTGTAGAGGTTGGTACTTCTAAAAGGATGAGAAGCAAACGTGGTTCTGGCAAGAAGGACAAGGCCAAGTTAATTTGTTATAACTGTGGCACAGCAAGACACTTCGCCCGTGACTGCACTGAGCCGAAGAAGGTACTCACTTGTCTTGATCAAGCTATGTGTTTAGTGTCTTCCACTGTATTCGTTGCTCATTTTCTCCATGTGTGGATTATAGATTCCGGAGCAACGAACCACATCACGCGTGATCGGGCCGGATTTGTCGAGTATCGTACTGTTCTAGCTGGCAGAAAAGTACTAATAGGGAATGACTCCAGTGTAGACGTGCTAGGAATTGGCACTTACAGATTGGAGATGCGAGGATGCTCTGCATTGATTCTTCACGATGTACTCTATGCACCAGATGTCCGATAGAATTTATTCTTTGTTCTTGCAGTACTTAGTTTAGGCTACTCTATTCAATTTGAGAATAATGGTGTTATAATTTCTCGTGGGACTAAAATTTTTGGATATGGTTTTATTTCTAATGGTTTTATGGTTTTAAATACTATTAATTCTAGCGTTAATAGTAATGATTCTTATTCCTTGCTTGTTAAAAATGATCATGATAGTTCCATTAAATGGCATGCTAGATTAGGTCATATTGGACAGGATAGAATGGCTAGGTTAGCTCGAGCAGGTCTTTTAGGCCCACTCGCTAAGGTCAATCTACCCACTTGTAAACATTATTTAGCAAGGAAATCAACTAGAAAACCATTTGGTAAAGCCACTAGGGCACAAACACCATTGCAACTCATTCACTCAGACATTTGTGGCCCGATGAATGTGAAAGAAAGGCATAGACGTTCCTACTTTCTCACAATGATAGATGACTATACGCGCTTTGGGTACACTTTCTTGATTTCTCATAAGACTGAAGCATTAGAATTTTTTATACATTATTTGATTGAGGTTGAGAAATAGTTAGATAAAAGTGTTAAGGCACTTCGAACTGACCGAGGCCGCGAGTATCTGTCCAATCAGTTTAATGAACTATGTGAGGAAAAAGGGATAATCAGGTAACTGACAATCCCTAGAACTCCGCAACAAAACGGTGTGGCGGAGAGGAGAAACTGGACATTATTAGACATGGTTAGGTACATGATGGCGCATGTTAATTTGCCTATTTCCTATTGGGGTGATGCATTATTGATTGTGACGTATATACTTAATCACATGCCTTCAAAATTATTTCAGTCCACCCGATATGAAATGTGGACTGACAAAAAGCCCGAATTGGGCGGCATGCGGCCTTGGGGATCGACAGCTTACGTATACAACACTTCTCATCAACATGGGAAGTTGGGCCCGAAGGGTAAGAAGTGTATCTTTGTAAGATATTCTGAACACTCCAAAGGTTATGTGTTCATTGGAGAGCAGCCTGATGGGACTGTATCTGAGATAGAGTCACGAGATGCAGATTTCCTTGAGATAGATTTCCTTAATATAGGTGATGTGAGCAAGAAGATGAACCTTTATGAGATGGAGGAAGATTTGGGCGCCCCAACTCGTATAGTAGAGACCGAAGAGGATATTCCTCAGGCTCCTGTAGATAGTGGGAGTGACATGCCTGAGCAGTTCTCTTCTATCGAATGAGGAGTCTTCTGTTCCTCAAATGTGTAGAAGTCAAAGGGGTAACATTCCATGTCGTCTCTTAGAGATTGAGGGGAATGCTTTTGTGGCTGATGCGCAGGACGATGAGGAACCTCGATCTTATCGAGCTACTCTATCGTCTGCTATGAGCGATAAGTGGATGAATGCAATGGAAGATAAAATGGAGTCCATGAGGACTAATCAAGTCTGGACTTGGTCACTACAAGGAAAAGCCTTAATTCTGACGAAATATTCCATCAGACTTAAGCCTATTCTATCGGAGATAACATTATTCCGACGGAAAGTTCCGTTGGAAGTTCAGTCGTAACTAAGTCCCTCAAAGATAAGGTCCATCGGGAATTCCGTCAGAATAGCTTATCTCCGATTGGAATTATATCCAACGGACTTTTCGTCAGGATATCATTTTCGATGGACTTATTCCGTCATACTTAAGCTATTTCCGACAGAATATTGAATTTTCTTAAAACCAATTAATTCCCTCGAAAATAAATTAATTTCGACGAAAAATTGAATTTTTTTAAAAATTATTTTAATGCTTATGTCCGACGGACTAATCAGTCAAAAATACGCTATCTTCGACGGAAAATTTAATTTTTTCAATTTATATAAATATAGAATTCTGACGGAATTTCCGTCGGAAATGTATTATTCCGTCGAAAATAAGCATTTTTTTTAAATCATTTTTTTTTGTAAATGCAATTTACAGATGTTTAAACCCATTTCTGTACCTGTAACTTGTTTTATCCCAATAAAGACAGACATTCATATATATATATATATATATATATATAAGTTGTAACTTGTATCATCTCATCATCAACAACTAAGCTAACAATTAAAAATGATGGTCATCTCATCATCAACACCATAACTAAGTTGACAATTACATATATAAGCTATGAATCACAATCGTTGTACTAACTCATAAACAATTACAAATATATGTTAACTTGTAGATTAAATTATATACAATATGACCTACAAAACTTGTACAGACGCAATCCTGACTACAATATGTACAAATGATCTACAATTGAATAAATAAAATTAATACAAATGAACTATAAACTAGTAGGCGGATCATCATCAGGCGGAGGTGGACGACGATGCTGCTCTGGTGTATGAAAATTGTCGTCGTCGTCCCCCCGGTCGCCATCGTCATGTCGCTCGTCATCGCCACCCTGTTGATAGAATTAAAAATAAAAATCATTAGTCTGTATATATGTCCGAATTAAAAAGATATTGTTAACTGAAAATAACGTAAATATGCAAAATATATACCTGAGTAGGTGGGGGCTGACGAAAAGCCTGCTTTAGGAGAGTAACCACTATCCGGAGTATCTCATCGCTCAACGGGTCGAATTGCTCTTGTGGTAAGCTCGTACTCTCTACAGAGGCCCCTGCTATAATCTCCTAAGCGAACTGATGAAGACGAGACCTGCTAGGCAAATGCTGACGAAGAAAAACCAGATCGGTATGGAACCTGTTCGACACCGCCGCTATCAGCCTCTAGAATAACTCATCGTTCAAGCCAACGCCTGTATGAGATGGTCCAACAGTTGCTCTCGGACGCTGGCGCTGGCCAGAGCCTGCGAAAATATATATAAAAGTACTAATAATAATTTATATTATGTGATAGGTTATGATAATTCTGTGAAACAAAAAAATCTTATTACCTCCAAGTAGTGTATATGCGGGTATCCTCGGTAGGCCCATCCCTCAATACCTACCGGTACTACTAGTAGGGGGATCCTGAGACGCGACCCATAGTCGCAGCTCCTCATCCTGAGATAACTCAATCGCCGGAGGGGGGATGGTGGAATCTAATGGCTCAGAACTCCCCCTAGCAACCTCCAACTCAGTTATACGCTGGTCCCGAAGCTTCTGAAATCGGTCCTATAATTTATTTTGTATGTGTGCATTAATTATATCATATTATTAACAAGTAAATATTAATAATCACTAAAAAAGTAAGATTAGTTTTACCCGTATAGCTACTGGTGCCTGAGACAAAGCACGTTGCTCTTTAGGCGTATGGGCCCTATCCCAAAACTCTAACATGGTCGGATCTCGGCCCAAGGTCCTCCCCAAGACCTAATAAATATATTCAATAAACAGTTATTAAATATTCGTGTGAGAATTTGATAACTAAACACCTAAATACAGTAGACTTACTGTCTTCGCCTCCTCAAAAGACTGCGAGCCAGTCGTGTGTACTATACTGAGCTGGCCACGGTTCTTTGCCTGCTCAGACTTCTTTTTGAAGAGCTCATCATCTCAGTGTGCACACATAGCCTCCCATGATAAATCAAAGACTATGCGGGGCTGATGATCTTTGATGGTGGTCCTGGGCTGGTCCTCAACTGCCTGGGCTGCCCTCTATCGCATCTCATACAGCCAGCCGGAGTAATTCTTAGCGACATGTGCAATAATCACGTCGTCGCCGGCATTTAGAACTACCTACGTGGGATTGCTAACATCTTCTTAAAGTGCCTCATCCATCCCAAACGTATCAAATGCACGTGTTTTAGTTAATTTATGACACTATTGTATACCGGTGGCTTTTACTATTTACGAAATTAAGAGCGTAATACACTTGAGTCGCTTGACTTGCTAACACGAATACGTCATCAGATTTAAGTTCCGACTTAATATCTACTGTGATGATTCTATTACGATCAACTTTAATACCCTTTTCATTATCAAACCAGCGACACTTAAATGTAGCTACCTTTTTACCCCCGTGATAATTGAGCACAACCACATCTTGTAACAGTCCATAGTAATTAGATTTGGAATCTTGGTAACAGCTCCCAACACCACAACCCCAGAATTGACTGATGTGAGCTCAATCAAGTCATCGACCTTAAATCTGTACCCATTCACAATGCAGCCGGAAAAAGAACGAGTTTGTAAGGTCCTCGGATGACATCTATAAAACGCTCAAATATGTTCTCTTCTTCAACCCTTTTCTTAAACCACTGTTAGAAATTAGCATTAGTGAATGCTTCCAACTCTGCTGCAGTTAAAGTCGGGTTAGAAGCATACGCTTCCTCTTCGAATGAGCTGAAATAATATTAAAATGACTTAGTATATAGATGACTACAGCTATAAATTATTCATGGATACGACAAATAATTATTCATATATACCTGATGTATGATGATAATTCGGGCATATTTAGAAGCACGTATGTAAATACAATCTTTAAAACTTTGTCGCTTAAGTAAGTCATCGTCTCATGGCCAAATGACTTAGGCGGATATGTGAATACAACTAGCTCATCATCAGCATGAGATTGGGGACCGACGACTTCATTCCTACTTAAACGGTTTTGCTTCGTTGAGACAACATCGTCAAATAAAATGAGCAGAAGTTTACAAGCTCTTCCTCTGTATAGCGTTCAGCAATAGAACCTTCTACATGAGCTTTGTTCGTGACTTTCTGTTTTAATCGACGCATATACCCAAAATAGGGTCCATACAACTTAATTTTGGTCACTAAAATACAAACCATAAAATACGTTCACTTATTACAAGGTCGTATATAATACCACACTATTAACATCTAAATTATAAATAAGCCATACAAAATGTAGCAACACATGTTACAAGCCTTTGCCACACTATTTTACAATAGAGTAAAGGCTACTATGGTAATTCCCTCTGACCATCACTCTGCACCCCGGCTAGTCCTAGCTACAATCTCATTTCCTGAGAAGAACAATGGAACAAAAGGAAAAGAGTGAGCTCAATTAGCCAGTAAAGAATATCACAACTAAGATAATGAAGAATAAATTATCACTAGCCTTCAACAGTGAAAAATCTGATAGAATATAATAGACAACAAGTTTTAGATCAACAACTGCAGTGGAAATATCAATCAATTAAGAGAGTAAAATAGATTATGATGTCCACAATCTTCTCCAAAAAGTTCACCATCAATATTTTATCCCTGTAACATCGATCAACAGTTCATGTTCATAATAATGCAAATCAACAATTCCTGGTTATAAACACACAAATCAACAACTCATCTTTGCACTACGGGCAAAAGATATTCAATTATAGCACCAATGGTCATGATCATACCAATCAATAGTTACTCATTTCCACAAAAGCTATAGAGAACTTTTATTTTATCCCCGCAACACCAAACAAAAATTACCTCGTTGCTACAAAAGCTATAGAGGATTTCATTTTTATCCCTGCAACACCAAACAACAGTTCCTCATTGCCACAAAGGCTATAGAGAACTTCCACCATAAATCCTTGTCGAAAAGTCTAAAAGATCTTTCACCACTTGTTCTTACCACAAAGGTCAAATACACTCACAACCACTTAGTCTTGATGATTAATACAAAAGATCAATGACATCAAAAATGAACGGAAGTTGTAAGATTAATAATATAAAAGAATAAACATTCGAGGTTTGACATTTAATTTGTCCAAGTTCAATAATGTCCAAATTATAAACATGATGACCAAAATGTGGAGTGAAATTCAAGAATGATATTCAAATTTCATATTTCAAGGATAACGAATAAAATTCAATAAAAAGGTTCATACGAATAAAAGTTCAAGTGAAATAATACTAGATGAAGCGCAAACCATTAAGGATATTCTAATCCTTTAAGGAATTTTCACAATTTAATGGTAAGGCTATAGAAACGAATAATAGTTTCTTACCATAATATAGAGTATGAAAGAAAATGATATCTCTTACCAAAATAGGGAGTATGAAAGAAAGTGACATCTCTTACCTTAATTATCAAGTGACTAGATGTTACTTTCTATGAAGTTTACCGACCTAAATATATTTATAATATATAATTAGTAATTATCAGATATGGTGAATACTAACTCGTATATTATAAAATTATCAAAAGTGACTATGCAGTATAAATTTGTGTAGTGCACAAGGTAAACTTCAAAATAATTTTTGAAAGAAAATAATATTTCAATATAAAGTCTTCCAACGGAAGGTTTTCAAAATAACTCTCTTAAAAGAAGAATTATAAATACCGTGTGATGTGTGTGGGTGTTTGACAAACTTTTATATAAAAACTTACTTGAACAATATTTGAACTCTTACTGACAATACTTGAACTCTTACTGATCTTCACAAATACCCAAAATAGCCTAGCTCACTTACAGAGAACTTAAGAAATTTTTAGAGAGGGATGAAGTATAGTAAGGAAGTTATGAATTTTTCTTATGTTAAGCCTTCCTATTTATAGCCAAAAACTCCACATTTAATAAATATATTATTCATCCATTATTATTATCTTTAAACATAATGATTACCCATTTTCATTCATTATCTTTACTTTAAACATAATGAATAACCATTATCAATATTTATTCAAAAAGATAAATCCATTATCAAAAAATAAATCCATTATTAATATTTATTCAAAAGATTATTCTATAATGATTACTTCATTAACATTATTTATGCAAAAAGATTATTCCATTTCAAAAAGATTATTCCATTTCAAAAAAATTATTCCATCATCGTTTTTTATAAAAAGATGAATCCATTTTATTCAAAATGATTAATATATTTTAATTTATCATTATTAATTTAATTTGTACCTTTCATCAATTATTATTGACTTAATGTACAAATATCAGTATTCTTCAAATAATAAGTGTGTCTAACAGTTTAATACCCGTGACTTTTAATTACATAACTTTCCATTACTAACCTTACTCAGATGCCAAATAGTATGAAATGTTATGAAAATTATTGTGACAACCAGATCGTTCTCAGGAAAGAGGGGGCCTTCTGTATAAACGGCGCGCATCTAAATAACCCATTTCCTTAACAGAACTTCTAGACATTGTCAATAGTGTTAATATCACATTAAATAATATGAGTTACTATGTCATGACAATTATTAATTTAATAATATGAAATACTGTGCAGATTACTACTGTAATAATTAGTAATTCAATAATTATAAAATACTCTGCAATACCGTGTGCTATTGTGGAGTGTCGTGTATTACTGTGTAATACCGCGTGCTACTATAGAGTACTGCGCGTTACTGTACTTTATTACCGGGTATTTAAACAGTTGAAAGTGATAGGTAACATTGACAATTTTTATTAAAAATGTTATTACTGTCGTTTTCTATATCTGACAATTATGTCGTTGTGGGGACGACTAATGATTGGTTATTTCGGCGCCGTCGTACTTTACCGAATATTCCCCGACAGAAGGAATATTCCCCGACAAGACGAATATTCCCCGACATACTTTATAGTTTGCACATATCTACCTTAACTATATCAGTTCATCAATCTAACACCTCACTGTTTAGCCAAATAATTATAAGAAGAAAAATTAAATTTTATTCCATAAAATGTGGGTTCTTATAGTTGACATTTAATTTGTCTAAGTCTAATAATGTCCAAGTTGTCAACAAGATGACCAAAATGTGGAGTCAAATTTAAGAATGATATTCAAATTTCATATTTCAAAGATAACGAATAAAATTCAATAAGAAGATTTAGGTAAATAAAAGTTCAAGTGAGATGATATTAGATGAATCGCAAATCTCAAAAGGATTCTAACCACTTCAGGAATTATAGAAGCAATACTTATAATCATGTTGATCAATTCATCTTTGCACCTTGGCCAAAGAGAATTGCAAAGATGAATTGTAATCCAATGGTCATGATCCTACTAATCAACAGTTCATCTTTGCACCCCTAGCCGAAGAGAACTCAATAATCATATTGTTTATGCACTATGGGCCAAAAACAGTATATTATAACACAAATGATCATGATTATATCATCCCACAATCACTCTTTGCACCTAAGTCAAAGAGACTTTCACCATAACGATTATAATAATGATATATAGGATGAATAGAAATAATAAGAACAATAAGATCAAGAATAAACATTAGAGATTTATAATTTAATTTATCTACAGTCCAAATTGTCAACACGATATCCAGAAAATCGATTAGAGTTCTTGATAGAGTATAAGGTTCAAGAAATATACGATTCACAGTTCAAATATAACGATTAAAATTTCAATAGAAAGATTTAGGTTAAAAGAAATTAGATGAAGCACAAACTATTAAAAATATTTTAATCCTTTAAGGAATTTTCAGCATTTATTGATAAAGGTAAAGAACGATTAATAATCTCTTACCATAATATGGAGTATGAAAGAAAATGATATCCCTTACGAATATAAAAAAAATGATACCCCATACCTTGATATTGTGAAATAAAATTAATAGTCGAATAAATCCTTCCGTGTACATCTTTGCAACAGTAAAGAATCTGACCTTTGGGTCTTCTTAACTTTTCAAAATCTCTTTATCTTTTTACAAAAATGTAGCTCTCGAAAAGATACACGAATTAGACTTAAGAATCACTTCATTTAGAGTTAATATGACTAAGTTATGGACTTTCTAAGTTTGGATTAAAACTAATGGCGAAAATTAGAACATGTTACGGTTTTTAGCATTTTAAGGCATGAAGATAACCTCAGAAGACTTTTCTTCCTTCTGTAAAGTTGTAGAGGACGAAAATCTAATGAAAACAGGCTCTGGAATCACTCAATTCCAACAAAGGATAAATTTACTATGATTTTTCAAAAGCGCTGCTGAACATAAAAAAATTCCGCTCGGGAATTCAAAGAAGAATGCAACAAGGACTTAACTTGGAATACAAAAGTAGCACTCTAACTGATTTTTACTAACACTAGAGGTATCCTGGCATACTTAGAGATAAATTTGCAACTAAGAAATTTTTAGAAATAGTAAGAAAGTTTAAGTAGGAAGTTATGAATTTTTCTTATGTTAAGTCTTCCTATTTATAGCAAAAAATCTCTCATATTTAATAAATATATTATTCATCCATTATCATTATCTTTAAACATAATGATTACCCATTTTCATTCATTATCTTTACTTTAAATATAATGATTATTCATTATCAATATTTATTCAAAAAGATAAATCCATTATCAAAAAATAAATCCATTACTAATATTTATTCAAAAGATTATTTCATAATGATTACTCCATTATATTTATGCAAAAAGATTATCCATTTCAAAAAGATTATTCTATTATCATTATTTATGCAAAAAAGATTATTCCCTTATCATTATTTATAAAAAGATAAATCTATTATCAATATTTATTTAAAATGATTAATATATTTTAATTCATGATTATTAATTTAATTTGTATCTTTCATCAATTATTATTGACTTAATGTACAAATATCAGTGTTCTTCAAATAATGAGTATGTCTAATAATTTAATACATGTGACCTTTAATTACGAAACTTTTCATTACTACCTTTACTACAATGCCAAAATCGTATGAAATGTTGTGTCAATTATTGTGACAACCAGATCGTTCCCAGGAAAGAGAGGGTCTTCCGTATAAACGAAGCGCAATTAAACAACAACTTTCCTCGACAGAACTTCTAGACATTGTCAATAATGTTAATATTATATCAAATAATAAGAGGCATTGTGTCGTGACAATTATTGAAGAAATACTGTGTATATGCTACTGTAATAATTATTGAATCAATAATGTGAAATACTATGTACTTATTATTGTGACAATTATTAGTTCAATAACATATAATATTGTATAATTGCTACTCTGACAATTATTCAAAATACTGTGTAATATCGTGTGCTACTGTATAACACCACGTGCTATCATAAAGTACCATGCTAGTGATATTATACTTTTATCACAGGGTATTTTAACAGTTAAAAATAATAGTACCGTTGACAAATTTTATTTAAAAATGTTATTTCTGTCGATTTTTATATTCGACAATTATTCCGTTGTGAGACCCACCAATGATTGGTTGTTTCGGCGCCGTCGTACTTTACCGAATATTTTCCGACAGAAAGAATATTCCCCGACAGAACGAATATTCTCCGACATACTTTATAATTTTATAATTTGGACATATCACCATTAACGTATCATTTTATCAATTTAACACCTTACTGTTCAGAATAATAATTAAAAGAAAATTAAATTCTCATTATTAAAATTCGGGATCTTACAGTCATGCTACGTACTGCAAAGATTTTCATCGAATTATAATTGTGCAGTATGTGCATATATGGTATGGGTAGAAATTAAGAATAATCCTTCCACATTATAATTTCAGTCCAAATTAGCAAAAAAAAAAACAAAAAAAAACTTCGTCACATATTTGTCAACTTTTATATCATTTTCCGTTTGCCTATTACATTTTTCATTTATTAGCAAAACAGAAAATGGTTTTTTTTTTTTTTTAAATTCTAAACGACGTCGTTTCACTGTACCTCGTGATTTTTTATCTCATTACACTCAACTGAAAATACTCAAGAACAAAAAAACTAAAAAATGCAAGACGTTTTGAATTTGGGTAAGTCGCATGTGATTTTTTGAATTTTACTCATTTTTTTTGTACAAATATCACATGTTCTTCTACGTATGATCATTAAAATTGAATTTAATGATATAAGTTCTAAAAAAAAATGTATGTGTTATAGAGTTTTAAAAAGAACGAAAAACTTGGTCACTTTTCTTATCAAATTTTTCCTTCCAAAAATAGATCGATTTAGACAAAAATACTAAATAATATAAAAAAATCTTGTATAATATCTATCATACCCTTTATATTATAAACACAATAAAATCAATATAAAGGTAACTTAGTAATATAAATGTAAAACTTGAGTAACAAGATGAAATAAAAGATATAAGATTTTTTATTTGTTTCTTTTTCATTATAAATTAAATTTTCTACTTTCTTCTTCTTCTTCGAGGGTGTTTGTTTATATCTGAATGGAGCTGAATGGCTGAATCGGTCAGTGCGTTTATTTTGGTCTGAATGGATGAATCGGTCAGATGGTTGAGCTGAATGGCTAAGTCAGATATTTTTAGCTGAATGGCTGAATGAGCGGCTGAATGGGTAAAAAAAATTAAAAAATTAAAAAATTTTAAAAAAACTATTAACTATTATATTAAGTAATATTAAATAAATTTACAATAATTTTGAATTTTTTCAGAGGAGTAAAATAATAAAATTCTGTCATTCAGATGTTTCAGATAAGTCAATTATCAAATAGCTTTTTTCATTTAGATTCAGATTCAAATTCAAATTCAGATACATTCAGTTTTTATCAAACACCCCTTCGTCCGAAACTCAGAACATAATGTAAAGGTAGGCTACCCGTTCCCTAACTCTAAAAAAAATTTAAAAAAAGAAAAAGAAAAAGAAAAAAAGCCACTAGTAGGATAAGATAAAAAAACCACTTATAGGATCAGATCAGATGAGTTAGATGAGCCCAACGACTTTAGGAGAAGTTCTTTTATAAGAGCTTGCTTCTCGGCCCAATACACTTACCAGAATAGACGTTACAGGCACGTACCACAACGACTTATTTTAAATAACTTAAAATTTAAATTTAAATGACTTATAAGTTATTTTAAATTTTGACTTATAAGTAAAAGTGTTCGGTACCAATTTAACATATAAGTCAAAAATTAAATTAAAATAAATTGTGAAGGTATTTGGATGATAATGACTTATAAGTTAAAATAGAATGTAAAGATTATTAAAAAATACATTAATAAAAAGATACATTGATTTAATATCATATCATAACAACCATTATTTTTTTTATTAAATAAAACACTTAACAAATTTTTTAAACATATCAACTACAAAGTTCCGAATTTTATGATTAATGTTCACTTTCTAAAAATTAGTTTAAGATATTTTTAAATTTAAAATTTATATTATTCATTTAAATTTTGAAAATAATAAATCTTATAATTAGTAGTACTTTTAGATAATTTATGATATTTATAAATAAATTAAATGAATTCATGTCAATTTTGAGTTTGAAATTAACTTTTAAAAAGTCAATAATAATCTTATAATTTAGAACAGATGGAGCACTTTAGACATAATTTTTTGATTTAATTTTGTATATAAATTTGAAAAGCAAAATTAATATTATTAAAAAATCATAATTTTTTAATCATATCAAATACTAAATTTAATATTAAAAGACAATATAAAAAGAAATAAGAGAGGGGTAATTAACATAAATATAATATACCCAAAATTGAAAACGAAAAATACTCTTCTATATAAATTAGTAGCATTTGCTTCTATCTTCTCCCTCAAAACTAGTCAATCAATTTAGATCACAAGTTTGATAGCACGTGTGAGACATAGGCTAGTTTATATAACTTTTTTTCCAAAATTTTGATAATTTTTTATTGACATAATACATATATAATGTTGAAGATAATTTATATCAACATCACATTTACAATTATCTAATACATTAAAAAAATAGATAAGTAAGTTGACATTAATGCTTTATATGACTTTTATTTTATTGTGAGATTTATGCACGCATGTATATATAGATATGAAATTATAGTTAATTATATTCATTGTATTATTATAATATAATTTGTATTTAAAAATTCTAAGATAATGACTAAATTACCCTTAAAATGACCGACCAAATTAATTTGGATAATATCTTCAATTGTCTTGTTATATATAAGTATAGATATCAGATCTAAAAAAAATGCCATCAATGGCAACACCAACACCACGCGAAGAGAATGTGTACATAGCCAAACCAACCGAGCAAGTTGAACGTTACGACGAAATGGTAGAATTCATGGAGGTCTCTGCCTCCGTCACCGAATTCGACAAGCTCTCCGTGAAGGAGTGCAACCTCCTTTTCGTCACTTACAAGAACGTGATCAATGCTCACTGCATCTCTTGGAGGATCATTTTGTCGATCGTGCAAAAAGAAGAGTCTCGCGGCAACGCTGGCAATGATCAATGAGTACAGAGGGAAAATTGAATCGGAGCTTTCGAGGCTAAAGATGTAATTTATCAAAACAAAAAAGGGAGAAAAATGGACATTATATTGGTCAAACCAGCATATTAGGAATGATTTATAAGTCATTTTTAAATAAGCTAAAAATTATTGCTAATTAATAATGACTTATAAGTCAAAAATTAAATTATTGCCAAACACTCAAACAGTACATAATGACTTATAAGTTGGTATGCCCAACTTGGAAGTGATGAGAATTTTTTTTAATAAGTAGCCAAAAAATAAGAAAAAATAAAACATAATATTTTTTTCCCGGAACTTGATTATTATTCTTTTTTTTTTGAAAAACAAAACTACATTACATTATATTATATTAAAATTAAGATGCAACATAATTTGATAATTGAGCTACACATCCAGGGGTAGTCCTCCCCATAATATCCAAGTTCAAAAGAGATTTAACGAAAGATGGCGGTAATTAAAAGGTAACAAAAACATCTGATTGAATGGAAGCATTCTTAGTGAGGATGTCCGCCGCTGCGTTTGTTTCCCTAAGCACATGTTGTAGTTTCACGGTCCACCTCCTTACCAATAGTTTTCTCCAATTTAAGCATTAGTCTCCAAATTACACGACACTTTAATACTATTATATTTATCTAAACATTAGAAATAGAAAAATGATATTTCCACAGAGTTACTTGATATTTCTACGTTTGATCCCCACTTTTTAAATAAACTCATCTTCTATGTCTAATTTATCCCTGCTTGTCCTGTCTCTTCCCCCTGCACAACTCAATCTCTGCAATTGCATGCAGCAGGATGCCCTTGCAATTGATGTCAACTCAATGAACTCTCTCAAGAGCTGGATAAAAATACATATTTAGTAATAGGTTTGGGTGATTTCAGTAATGGGTGGGCAGACCCTAGATTGATGGTGGACAGCATACCGAAGAAGTTGTAGAAGGGAAGGGAGAGGAAGAGAGAGGGTATCGGGATATTTCAAATGAGGGTAAATTGGACATACAAATGAGTTTAGCAAATATGTGGGGACCACATTCAGAAATATCAAATAACCCTGTAAAAATATCAGTCCCCTAAAAATAAATAATTAGAATTATGTTGTTAAAAAAATAATTGTATCAAATTTACAGATTTAATATACTTGAGTCTTTTTGGACCGTATTAAAAAATAAAAGTCTTCGCAACAAAGGAAAAGCAAGTCAAAATTCAACAATAAAGAAAAAGAAAAAGCAAGTAACAAGAATTAAATGTCATTCTATTATACGTAACTAGTAACTAGTGCAATAGTCCGCGTTAAGGCACGGGTTTTTATTCACAATTGTTTATGTTAAAAGTAATTATATTTTAATTTTGTGTTGAAGACAAAATTAATTTTTCCTAATTCTTTTTTTAATTCCCCATCCTCAAGTTCTCAGAAAAGCCTTACTTTAATTACTTTTGCAAGCTAAAACTATTTTTTCCGGCCAATTTGAATAATTGATATTTTTAGTTATACATCAACGTCAATATTTACCAGTCAGTCTTTATTTATTCTTTACTCCAAAATGAATTATGAACCATATTAACTGCAACATCAAAGTCATTTATCAAGATATTTCTTCATGTACATAAACCAATTAAAATTAACATTCTTTGTCCAACTTGATTAAGAAATTTAAGTTGGGAGCCCTTTAGCTTTCACATTAAATTCCACAAAAAGAGTTTAAATTTTTTTTAAAATCAATTCACAAAAAATGAAAATTTAGTATTCATGAAATTTATTTAACTTTAATTAATCAATACGATCTTAAATATTGTAAGTTATATAAAAATAAAAACAAATAATTACATACTTTATTTTTTTAAATACTAACTTAATGAATAATATCCTTTTCAAAAAAAAATAAAACAAAATGTTTGATATGATGATGTTCTTCCAAATATGTAAAGAATATATTATAAATATAAAAATAAATTGTTAGTTTAGACATGTTGTATGATATGAAGTTATGATATGATGATGGTCTTCCAAATTAATAATTGATATGGTAGTATTCTTCTAATTTCTAAAGTCTCATTTACATAATTTGTAAATATGGTGGGAGACATATCAATCATTAATTTCCAAATTAATGATTGATATGTCTCACTCCATGCATGTAAATATCAGAATAGTTTGGCATCCTCCTTAAACTGGATTTAATAAATTATAGACTTAAATCTCTAAGTTGGATAGGGAGCTAGGATTAGGTTGACCGGAATAACGTTTAGGGTTCATGCCACCTGAAATTGGGAACTTCTGGAAATTAATTGGCAGATATCTATATATATTTTCTCCACAAATTTCCAGGATGTTAGCTTTGTGTCTCAATTAATTGTGTGTTTTTGTAGGTGGTGGATACATTTGGTGGGTGTCCTTATGAGCTGCCACAACAAGAAATGCCCTGGCTTAACAATTAATTAATTACTTTAAAATTGAAATTTAAGAATTACTTTAGAAGATATTGTTAAGACTCTATGATCTTGTTTAAACATCAATTAAAGTAAAGTTTGTCCGTCCTCAAAAGGATGAGCAAAGTACATTTTTCACACATATTAAAAAAAGTGAAGTAGAGGAAAGAGTATAATCCCTTTATTTCAACAAAAAAAAAAAAAAAGGTCCCGATTGAAATGTCATTATCACAAACAAACAAAACCTCCACAAAGAAAAAATTATCCGGAACCAAACAAGCCCAATTAACGATGCCCAAAAAGAACACATAATCCATCCAGCATAAACTAGCCTGGCCAGCTTCCATCTTTTCGTCGCTTAACGGAAAAAAAAAATCCCTGAAAATTTAAGTATATATGATTTAATAACAAGTACCACTAGTTACTTGAATTCTACAGATATCCATATATAATTGTAATAAGAATAGAATTAAAGAATAATAATACTAATTAACAACAATATTGTAATATCCATGATTGTAAGAATAATACTAATTAACAATTATATTGTAATTAATGCTAGTCAAAAAGAGGAAAGCTGGAAAAATAACATTCCGCCACATCCATCATCGTCTCTCCCACTCTTCGGTCAACTGCCATCAACAATCCTTCAGCCATCCACAATTGATACAATTTTTCTATTTTAATATGTGTATCTTCTGGGAACTTGCTCAAGTACATAAAACAAGACACCAGTCGCCACGGCAAATCATCAAAACTTAAAACTAATATCTCTTGTACTTCATTTTGATGTTGTTTTCCCATGCCTTGTTCCTTTCTTATGGATGACTCAATATCATGATGAACTCTCTCCCATTCAGTAAGAGTTGGTTTAGTCACCAAAATTCCTCCCAGCACAACTACTGCTAATGGAAGGCCTCCACAGTGGCTCACCATTTCTTTTCCCAACTCTTCCATTCTCTTCACATATTTAGGCGCTACAAAAATGAACAAACAAAAACAAACTCGTCTGTAATTATGTTGTATTAATGTGTAACAAAGCAACCAAACTGACATGCATAGCTACAACAAAACGTACTCGAACGTGCCGGCCATTAATTAATATACATCCTAGTGGAGTTTCCAAGCATGTCTACTGACATTAATTTCAACTTGGCGCGCATTAGCATAAGAATGTCATTTGAAGTGCGACCAAATGCAACAAATTAACAAGGTTTGTATATATGTTTCATAATTCTCCTAGTGCTCCTCTTGTTGCGTCATGGCACATAAAAGTAAGAAATTTAGTCTATTAGTTGTCAAATCGCATTTTATAAAAACTTGATTTGTATAATCAATGCACACTTTGTAGATGTAATATACATCAATGAACAGGAAAAATATAAGCTACGTACCATAATTTTTGGATAATTTATAATTTTTATAATTATATTGTCTAAAACTAAATTAATTTGTATCATTTTAAATATTACATATTAAATTCAAAAAGTATCCAATGTCACAAGCTAAGGAACTAAGTAAGCATAATGAGCTTTATTACTTATATAGCTTGGTTTCATGCGTGGTTTATAGAACGGATGAAAAATTAATTACCATTGAGCATATATATATATATATATATATATATATATATATATATATATATATATATATATATATATATATATATATATATATATATATATACTAAGTAATAATTAATAATATGTTGGAAAAGTGATGATAAATTACCTATGGGATCATTCTTTGGAAATGCTTTTTCGTAAAGTAATTTCCAACTTTCATCTTTAGTCAAAAGTGGATGTTGGTTAAGGAAACCTTCTGAATCTACATGCTTAGCCATTTGAACATTACGAGTTGTAAGTAATAATTTGCTTTCTAGTCCATGTCCTTCGGTTGAAAAGGCAACATTTAGATCTTTCCAACTATCATTTGACCATATATCATCGAGAACTACTAGACATTTTTTGTTTTGATAGACATCAAAAATCTCCTTCTGTAGCTGCTCAACTGTCAATTGGAGGATTGTCTCCTTTCTTTCTGGGTCTTGGACAAGTTGAAGAAGGATCTTTTGCAAGACATATTGTGTTTCCCATTTTTGAGATATAGGAACCCAAGCTAAACAAGTAAAATGTCTCTTAATGGTCGTGTGATTATATATCTTTTGAGCAAGTGTGGTCTTGCCAAGACCCCCCATCCCATGTATCGTAACAACACGATCACGATCACTAACCAAATGTTCCAACAAAACCTCTACATCCTCTTTAAACCCGACAAATATTTCTGGTTCACCAACAACGTGGCTATAAAACCGTCTTAACACTTTCGGCATAATAATTTCATGAGCAGAACTCGAGGATTCGTCCGTTTCTAATTTTGAATTTCTCAACTCAAAAGATGGTAAACGAGTGAGGAGTTCACTTATCTTTGCTTTAGTAGTGTTAGGGCCTGGGTTCGGGAGGCCCGACCCCACATAGAGGATCCGACCCTATGTGGAGGTCTTGATCGATTGGGGCGGTCCAATTAGGGAATGTAACTTCCTGACTGGATAGACTTGTACCTTAACAGGGTTGGCGGTCATGATTTGATTGATGGTGACATGACATCATACTGTCAAGTGGGGTCCAGGCTTAATGAGTGAAAAATAAGGTATAAATATAAGGCTTCCCTCCTCATGTCAAAGGTAATGCAAATTCTAACACTAAAGCAACAAGCCTCCATTGTTATAAACCTTGAGACAGCCTGTACTAATTCTCACGCCTGAGTTATCCTCCGGCGGCAAAATCGCCCGGAACTCTGAGTGTGGTTTCGTTATTGTGCAGGATATACGCGTTTTTGGTGATTGAAGAGCGTGGTCAAATCTTAGCGTTAACATTGGCGCTAGAAAGAGGGCCTTTTAGTGTTACTCATCAATCACTGTTGCGGTTGTAGAGAGAATTGATATGGTGAATACAGCTTTTAATGGAGGGGAAAGGTCGATTGATTCCCATACTCCCACATGTAGATCGGTCCTTGACCGACTCAGGACGTCGGCAAAGGAGAGGTTGGGGCCGAAGGGTCAGCCTAGAGCGCCCCTACAAGTCTAGTCTGCCCCGGTTCGCCGTTGCTTATTTCATATTAATCAGCAAACGCCAGAACCATCGACCCATATGGTGGGTAATCCGGATCGAACTCTTATTTACTCTGGGGATAACACTGATCATAGGGATAAGCGGCAATGGCTCCTGAATCAACGTAAGACAAAAGATCAGGAGATAATAGAAGCCTTACGCCAGCAAAAACGTGAAATAACCGAGCATTTGGCTAGGTTGGAAGGAGGAGGAGAGGTCTCTTCAAGCCGACCTCGTGATCGACAACACACTGGTCGGAGCCAATCCAGGACAAATCGTTCGGATAGCTCCGAACCAGTTCGGAGCAGGCATCATAGTCCCTCCCCAGTTCGGAGCAGGCATCATAGTCTCTCCCCAGAACAGAGCAGGCACCGAAGTCGTTCGCAGGATGTGAGCAGGCAAAATAGTCGCTCCCAGATCTGCGGCAGGCACCAGAATCCTACGCGACAGATGAGCAGGCGACAGAGCCGCTCCCCCGACCGTAGGAGGCTAAAAAGCCGCTCGCAAGACAAAAGCAGGCCCATGAGCCGCACTCTAGATAGGAACAGGCGAGTAGGCCGTTCCCGGAAACGTATTCTTGAGATAAGGGGGTCAGGACCGGATGGCAGGCCTAGGTTGCCGCCCCGAAGAGATGGAGCCGATCCCCTTGTTATACGTTTGGCTGAGTTAGAAGAAAAACTAGCCGCAGTCGTTCAAGCGAAGGGGATACCGAACGCCACCAACTCTCCTTTCACCAGGGAGATAGAGCAGGTGAAGGCTGATAAAACTAAAAATATGCCGCCTTTGGAGTCCTATGATGGTACTGGCGATCCCTATGATCATACTCATGGGTATAATCAGATAATGAACTATTATGATCATCCCGATGCAGCCAAGTGCCACATGTTTGTTACCACATTGAAACATGCAGCTCGGGAATGGATGGCGCCCCTTCCCCCGAACTCCGTCGGATCGTGGCAGGACTTGAGTGATAAATTCCATGCGCGATTCGGGAGCAATAAGAAGAGAGGCAAGTTGACTACAGCTTTGACGCATGTCAAGCAGAGATCGGGAGAAAGTTTGGGAGAATATGTGAAAAGATTCCGTGAAATAGCTGGTACAGTGACTAGTCTGAACGTACAGCAATCAGTCGGATTCTTTACTACGGGTCTGGATGCCACGAAGTCGAAAGATTTGTGGAAGGATCTCATTCTTAATCCACCGATGGACTTGGCTGAAACTTATGGTCGAGCTGAAGGGCTCATCACAATAGAAAAAGCCTACAAAAGCTTAATTCCTCAAGATCGATCTGAGGAGAAATCAAAGGAGAAGGATAGGAACTACGTTCCTCAGCCCGATAACCAGCCGAAGCGCAACTTTTATGGAGGAGGTAGTTCGGGAAGTGGTCAAGGAGGGGTTAATTCTGGAGGCAGCAAGCCGCCCTTCCCGAAGAAGAATGTAAACAAGGTCTACACCCCTCGTACCAAGGATCGAGCGAGGATTCTTGAAGAAATAAGAGATCAGCCCTCTTTTGAACCTTGCCCGACCACGACCCGCTCCCACAGGGGTAATCCTAACCGTTATTGTGAGTACCATCAAACTTCTGGTCACGATACGGAGGATTGCTATAACTTGAAAGACCTGATAGAGAAGAAAATCCAGAACGGAGAATTGGTGCAATATGTCGTGGGTCGGCAGAGTTCTGGCACGGAGGGCCGAAGAGGGTCGAATCATGATAGGCGTATCGAAGCACCACCTCCACCGAACCCTCCACGAAACTGCGTTGATGTAATCACTGGGGGGCGTTCGAAAAGAAAGTCGGGAAGAAGAGACGGGGGTTGATGGATGTCGTACTGTCGGTGTCGGAACGACCTTTGGTGAAAGATCGATAATTTCCCAATTCAGTGATATCTTTTACCGATGAGGATTACCCATCGGAGCCCATCGATCCACAATAAGGTGCATTGGCCATTACGGCACAGGTCGGGTCGATGGACATGAAGCGAATAATGATCGATAATGGCTCTTCGGTCGACATATTGTATACTCATGCATACAATAGGTTAGACCTGGGGGGAGCAAGGATGGAGGTGAGTCAGCAATCTCCTTTGTATGGCTTCAGCAACGATTCAGTACGGGTGTCTGGGACTGTTGACCTTCTGGTAATCTTCAGTACGGCACCAAGGCAGATAGAGGTTAAGGTCAGATTTTTTGTGGTCCAAGTGGATTCGTCCTACAACGCCATATTGGGTAGACCCACTTTGGCGGCATTGCAGGCGGTCACTTCGATATGTCACTTCAAGATGAAATTCTCAACTTCGGAGGGGGTTGGTGAGGTAAAAGGTGACTTGGATATGGCACGAAGGTGCTATCGGAATTCGCTGATTTCTTCTGCAGTTGGGGTTAGCAAGCAAAAGCAGACGATGGCTATAGAGGTTGAGCCTTTCACCGAGGAAAATACCGAACCCCTAGCTCTGCCCGCTGAGGAGACAAAGGAGGTAGAGCTGATCATGGGAAAAGGTGATAAGATGGTCAAAATAGGCTCAGGATTGGTAGAGCCATTTCGGACAAATTTAATAGAATTGATTCATGTATACGCAGACATTTTTGCATGGGAGCCTTCTGATATGCCCGAAGTCGATAAATCGGTGGTGGCCCACAAGTTGTGTGTGGACCCATCTAAGAAGCCTATCCGTCAGAAGAGAAGGATCTTCGCTCCTGACAGACAAAAGATCATTGACGATGAAATTGTCAAACTGCTAAAAGCAGATTTCATCTATGAAATTGATTATCCGGAGTGGTTAGCAAACGTGGTCTTGGTACGGAAGCAGAATAGTAAATGGCGGGTCTGTATAGACTACACCGACTTGAATAAAGCATGTCCGAAGGACTTCTACCCTCTCCCGCACATTGACCAGCTGATTGATGCTACCTCTGGGTTTGACATGCTTAGCTTCATGGATGCTTTTTCGGGGTACCATCAGATTTCTATGGATAAAAAGGACATCCCGAAGACAACGTTCATTACGCATCGGGCAATATACGCTTATAAGAAAATGACGTTTGGATTGCTAAATGCGGGGGCTACATATCAAAGGATGATGAACTATGTGTTCGCCAAGTTATTGGGCCGAAGCATGGAGGTATATGTAGACGATATGATCGTTAAAAGCACGGGAGTTCGGGACCACCTTGATGATTTGGAGAACTGCTTCGATACGATAAGAAAGTATAAGCTTAGGCTAAACCCGACCAAATGTACTTTTGGCCTTGGGGGTATTTGCTTAGCAAGAGAGGGATTGAAGCTAACCCGAAAAAAATCAAAGCCATTTTGGACATGAAGTCTCCTCAGTCTTTCAAAGATGTTCAGCGATTGACCGGCAGAATTACGACACTTCGGAGATTCATGTCAAAGTCAGCTGAACGATGTTTACCCTTCTTCAACACTCTGAAAGGACCGAAGAATGAGAAAACCTTCCAGTGGACTTCAAAATGTGAAGATGCGTTCCAAGGGATTAAAAGGTATCTATCTTCAGCTCCACTTTTGGTGAAACATATCCCTTCGGAACCCTTATATCTATATCTGGCGGCGAGTTCTATGGCAGTAGGGGCGGTTTTAGTTCGGGAGATAAGGGGCAGACAGTGCCCAGTCTATTATGTTAGCCACGTGCTTCGGGATGCTGAAACCCGATATCCCAACTTGGAAAAATTCGCCTATGCACTCATGATAGCCAGCAGGAAGCTTAGACACTACTTTCAAGGGAGGTTAGTGGTGGTATTTACTGATTAGCCTTTGAAGAAAGTCATGAATATGCCAGATTTGTCAGGGCGCCTTTCTGCTTGGGCGATGAAATTAACTCAGTTCGTCATAGAGTATCATCCTCGAACTGCTATAAAGGGTCAGGCGCTGGTCGACTTCATAGTAGAATGTTCTTTCACTGAACCTTATGTAGACCCTTCCGACCTGATTGTGGGTTCTGTATCAACTGTTCGGACAGACCATACTTCATGGACGCTTTATGTGGACGGCTCCTCAACTTCGAATATCAGTGGAGCAGGAGTTATTTTGACGAGCCGGAGGGATTTAAGGTCCAGCAGGCTATTCGTTTTGAGTTTAAGGCGACTAATAACAAGGCAGAATATGAAGCCATTTTGGCCGGATTGCGGTTGGCAAGAAGCCTGGAAGTACAACACTTGGTCATCTTCAGCGATTCCCAATTAGTGGTTAAACAGATATTGGGGGAGTATGAGACACGAGGGGATAAGATGACGAAGTACTTGGCTGCAGTTAAAGACCGACTGCATTATTTTGGTTCATATAGCATACAAGGAGTTGATCGGGAAAATAACACCATAGCCGATGCGTTAGCCAGATTGGCAACAACAGAGGCTACTTCTTTTAGTGGATCGGTATACCTGGAGGTTTTGGATGACCCGAGTATTCTGAGGACAGAAGTGTTCCCAATAGAGCGAATGGACTGTTGGCTCACGTCATATATCTCTTATTTGGCTGATGGCGTCCTCCCTTCGGATCGGATACAAGCTAAAAAGATCAAGCATCGAAGCTCCTTCTTCATCTTGATCGATGAAGACTTGTACCGAAGAGGTTTTTCTTCGTCATTGCAGAAGTGTTTGACTCCTTCCGAAGTAGATTACGCACTTCGGGAAGTTCATGAGGAGATATGTGGGGATCACATGGGGACCAAGGCACTGGCTTATGAGGTTTTAAGGCAGGGTTACTACTGGCCAACCATCTTCCAAGGAGCTAAGGAGTATGTAAAGAAATGCCCCAAGTGCCAGTTGAATGGGACAATTCCTCATCAACCTCCCGAGGAGCTGTTCTCGGTCTTGTCACCGATTCCGTTTACAATGTGGGGGATCGATATTTTAGGACCATTACCGAAGGCTAAAGGGCAGGTCAGTTTTGTCGTGGTAGTAATCGATTATATGACTAAGTGGGTGGAAGCCAAGCCTCTCCGAACGATCACGGAACAGGAGTGTCTAAAATTTTTGAAGGAATTTGTTGTATATCGCTTCGGGATTTCGATGGTGCTCGTTTCGGACAATGGGAGGCAGTTTGTAGGTGCTAAATTTGAGGAATTTCTCGCAGATCTAGGGATTCAGCACCGAAGGACTTCAGTGGCTCATCCTCAATTAAATGGGCAGGTAGAAGTTACCAACAGAACTCTTCTGAATGGGATAAAAAGGAGACTGGATGAAGCCAAAGGGAGATGGCCTGAGGAATTGCTTAGTGTGTTATGGGCTTATCGGACAACAACCAGAACGACCACGGGTGATTCACCATTCCTACTTGCTTATGGGACCGATGCCCTTATTCCCGTTGAAATCGGGTCTCCATCACTTCGGGTCAGTCAATACCAGGAGCTATATAATGATGAGGGACTTCGCCTTAACTTAGATCTGTTAGATGAGGTTCGGGAGTCAGCAGTGATAAAGTTAGCAGCTTACTAAAGGAGAACCGCCAAGCATTACAATACAGGGGTGAAGCTTAGAAGATTCGAAGTTGGCGATTTAGTGCTTCGGGAAGTAGCCGCTTCTACTCCCCAGAATTTAGGCAAACTTATGCCGAATTGGGAAGGACCTTATGAAGTCGTTGAGGTGCCCAAGCCAGGAACTTACCGGCTTCAGGATATGGGTGGATCGGATATCAAGAATACATGGCATGTTAGAAGACTTAGGAAATATTATCAGTAAGTTATGTTATTTCTTATTTCCGATAATGTAAATTTGTATGTGTATAGTCGAAAGCTTTAATCTATTGCATTAATATTCGAAGTTGTTACAAATTGTACTATTTACATTCGGAGATAATATAAACAAAAATATAAAAGATCCTAAGAGGTCTGGAATGGAGGTGGCCGAAGAATCAAAAATGGAGACGTCCAACCCAGCTGCCTTCATCTTCTCCTTAATCTTCTCCTTATGGCTTTGGTAACCCTCGAAAAATTGAAGGATAACCTTGTCAGCCAGCTCGGGAGACTCATTGTACTCCTTGATTATTTGGAGTCTGACTTCTTCGGTCAGTGGAGGCCCTTGGTTCTTAAGATCGGCGTGTTCTTTTTCCAAGGAGTTGTGGGCTTGGATCAGATCCTTCAGTTTGAAGTGCGTCTTCTACATCTGTTCCTCGAGGGTGGCTATCGCCTTCTTCTGATCGGCATCGTTTTCTTTCAGTAAAACCCGCTCCTCCATCAGTCGATCATTCTGTTTCTTATGTTCGGCTATTTTCGACTGAAGAATGCTTATCTGATTCCGAAGCTGATAATTCTCTCGGCTGGCTTCGGTGAGCTTATTTTGCATACCGATGTGAAGGTCTTTTTCTTTCTCGAGGTCGGACTCCAAAGTTTGAATGTCGCCTTTGAGAAATTCGTTTTCTGCCGTGATCTCCTTGTTCCTTTTTGATAGCTTTATCAACGATGGAAGAAATCGAGCAAAAACTGAGTTGGCCTGTAAAGAAGAACTCTGGGTCAGGCACGAGGTTGAGTATGAAAGTAAAGTACAATGGGAGTACAGAATGAAAGAGTTACCTGAAATTGAAGCCTTGTGAAGTCCTCCAGGTATTGGTCTGGAGAGTAGTTCTTGAACCGATCATTGTCGGCTGGCAGGATGAAGCGTACCATGAGGTCGTAGGGGAATGGGTCAGATGAACTCTGGGGCCATAAAGTTCGTGGTTTGGGCATGTTGCTAGAGGAAGGACCTGAAGCTGGGAGCCCAGATGGAAGTGCTTCACCTTGATGCGCCTCGACTTGGGTAGGGGCGGGTGGAGGTGCCGAAGAAGAAGAAGCTTCTCTACGAGGCCTTTTTGTAAGAGGCTCCGGTACATCGTCTTCAGCTCTTCCTCGTCAATCATGCCCAGAGGAGTTTGATGCTGAATAGGAGCCGGAGTCGTCAGAGGTTTGGATGGAACCTTCTTGCGAAGTTGTTTCTTTTTCATCAGTGCCATCTTCTCCGACCTGCTCATTTCCAGCGTACTCTTTGAAGAAACTTGGGTCATGGGGATGGCTGTGAGTGGGCGAGCGGCATTGGGTTGGAAGGTTCGGCTTCTGGAACCTTATCGAGATTGGCGAAGTATGGCTCATGGGGTAAAAGAACCGTTCGGCTGACATCGACAGGTGCAACTGGCTTGATAAGTGTCACTGAAAAGTAGAAGTCAAAGGTCAGCTCATCCTAAATGGGAGAATAAAAGCAGTAAAAATACGAATTACGAATTAGGAAGAGGTTCTTACGTCCGTGATTGTACAACCACGTCTGGTTGCTGAGAAGCTCGAAGTCCCACTCCTCATCGGGCATCTTGCTGACGAACTGTTTGAATTCGTCCACTCGATCGGCTGAAAATCCTTCGATGTTGTTAGTATTTTTGGAGAAGCCGATCCAGTATGAGATCAGGTGGGTGTCAGGTCCCTTGATGTAGAACCAGTGGGAGTGCCAACCTTTGTTGCTAGTTGGGGTCTTCATCAGAGATCGTTTTTGAGCCCCTTTGACAGACAGTTTACTGATTTGCCGAAATCCTGATTCTCGGGATCGGATCACGGTGAATAGTGCGAAGAAGAAGTCTAGGGTCGGTTCAACCTTACAGTCATGGCAAAAGGCAACGAAGCAGACCAGATGGATGAAAGAGTTGGGAATGAGCTGGGCGAGTCCGACCCCGACGACGCTGAGAAAAGTTAGGATGAAGGGATGAAGGGGGAATCGAAGCCCATATTTTATGGCATGGGAAGATACGGCGGTCCAACCATTGGGGCGACGGTACATTCTCTCGTCGAGATTGGCTGTGCGTACCTGATAAGATATGGGAATCTGGTACAGTTCTCGGATGACTGCAAGATCTTTGACTTGGATGGAAGATTTGGTGTTTATATGAATGAAGGATTTATCTGCCGAATATTCCTCTAACATCTTCATACTCTCGAGTTCAGCTTCAGTTCTAAGGGATGGTGAAGAAAAGGGGTTACTGGGGAAATCTGAGCTCGTGATAGGGTTTTGGGATGAGATGCTAAGGCCGAGGGAGGTGGAGTTGGTTCCTGCGGCGGTGGTAACGACTATTGTGGTTGCGGTGGTAGTGACTGTGGTGGCTTCTATTGTCACAGCTAATATCGGAGCTAGAAGCTCATTAGTGGCAGCTGCGAAGGCGGAGGTTTTTGACGGATTGGACGAGCTTGAAGCATTATTAGTCGCCATTGTTAGGTAGAAAAGGAAGTTGTAAGGTTCAATTAACTGGTAAAGGCTGAAAATCGCGGTGGGAAGGTAGAAATTACAAGGGAGCTTAAAGAATTTGAAAAATTAGCTGTGAAAGTGGCGGTAGATATTTGGGGGTGAATTAACTTTATTGAAGGTGACCCTTTGAATCCGGCACAGTTCCCACAGACGGCGCCACTTCATTAAATGCGGTGGGCCCCTTAATGGCACGTGAGACATTAATGGATGGAGACGGTTATTTTTGTAAGGGATTGTTTGGATTGATTAAGTTCATTTTTTGTACTCTTTTATTATATATCTTCTTTATAATAAAAGAGTAGGGGGCAATGTTAGGGCCTGGGTTCGGGAGACCCGACCCCACATAGAGGATCCGACCCTATGTGGAGGTCTTGATCGATTAAGGCGGTCCAATTAGGGAATGTAACTTCCTGACTGGATAGACTTGTATCTTAACAGGGTTGGCGGTCATGATTTGATTGATGGTGACATGACATCATACTGTCAAGTGGGGTTCAGGCCTAATGAGTGAAAAATAAGGTATAAATACAAGGTTTCCCTCCTCATTTCAAAGGTAATGCAAATTCTAACACTAAAGCAACAAGCCTCCATTGTTATAAACCTTGAGACGGCTTGTGTTAATTCTCACGCCTGAGCTATTCCCCGACGACAAAACCGCCCGGAACTCTGAGTGTGGTTTCGTTATTGTGCAGGATATACGCGTTTTTGGTGATTGAAACGCGTGGTTAAATCTTGGCGTTAACAGGTAGATTGGATCTGACGCCTGAACCTGTCAAGAGCCGTAGATTCACCAAGTATACCAACAGATAGTTTGAGAATGCTTTTGGTACTGCCTCCCAATCTTCTATCAAGTACAAAACCTTCAAGGAGATTTTCTGTATCGTAGGCAAGTTTTCGTGCATCAGCAAGCCATGTACGAACACTCTCTCGTTTATCTTGTCTCAAATCCGCGTCTTTCAACAAGTCCCGGATCTTTCTTAGTTCAGCCAAAACTTCGTTAACATGATTGCTCACTCCTTGAAAAATTTTTGCTTCTTCAATCAACAAAATACCCAACCTTTCTACAACAACAAAAATAATAGATTCAGTCATATTCTTCCTTTTTCTTAAAAGAAATTAATAACTGGGTTACTAGTCTAGGCTTCTCCACTCAATTTGTGAAAATTTTCAAGTGTCAAGTTTGGTTTTATCAACAAATTTTCATTAACACCATATATACATGTCCGAGTTAAAACTCAGAATAGGCAAAAATATGGAAAATGGGAAAAGAAAATGGCAAGTTGGTTACTAATATGTAGAAACCTAACAATACGAAACATAAAGGGCCCATGCCATGTGCAAATACGAAACAGTACTATTCCCACTTGGGCCACTTTCTATTAATTAAAATTGCACCACATTGTTGTCATCCATATATACCTCCAAGTCTTGGTCTTTATTTATACTATAAATTTCCAAGTCTATGATCTCATCAATACTATTCCCACTTGGTCCACTTATAAACGAATCATGTATTAATTAAAATTGCACCACATTGTTGTCATCCATACCTCCAAGTCGTGGTCTTTATTTATACTGATAAATTTCCAAGTCTATGATCTCAGTCTTATTATTACATGTTTTCCACACCATCAATTATGCTTTATATAAATATTAAAAATAAATAACTAGAATTATGTTGTTAAGTAAATAATTAAATGTTTTCATATTAAATAAAATATATTTTTCCTTTCCTGTACTCTTTTTTTCTCTTTATTTTCCAAATTCTAGGAAGAAAGTAAATAAAATATTTCTCGACCAAAAGAAAAAAGATAATGTTAGAGGTTTCAAATTTTTTTACCTCTAATAATATGCCGTCACTATATTGATTAAATACATTTCTTTTAATTAGACAATGTAATTGTATCACAATCGGAATACGTTAAATAGGCATAATAGTCCGTCTTAGTCACCTTATTTTGAAAGAGCAAGTCAACCAAGTCTTCGCTAGAAAGCCAATCGGATCTTAATAATGACATAAAATATTGTTAAAATATTCCTCGTCATTTGACATCAAAAATTTGAAATCTCTAACATTATTTTCAAAAAAGAAACGTTTGTGAGGTTGTTGGGAGTATGCACCACAATGTTAAAACGTATTTAAGTGCACTCTTAAATTCTTTTTCGCTAAACAAAATGCACCCTCTCAAAGCTTTAACTAGTTAAAAGTGATGGTGTATTTTGATTAGCGAAAAAAAAAATTGGGGGTGCATTTTGACCGATTAAAACTTCGAAGAGGGCATTTTGTTTAACGAAAAAGAATCTTAAGGTGCATTTAGATACGTTTTAAGTTAACATTAAAGTACAAACCTCAACAATCCTACAACTTTAGAATGCAAGCCATATTTTAGTCCAAAAAAAAGTGTCACGTAAAATTATTATACAGATTGATATGGAAGGATATAAAAATAAAAATAAAAATATTTTTGTAATGAGTCCTGCTACGTAGTGCAAAGATTTCAATCAAATTATAATTGTATCGTATGTATATATATGGCATATGTAGGAATTAAAAATGATCATCTTCTAAATTATTTTGTATCCTAATTTATTCTATCTTATCACACGTTGCAATTCAACTTCGTCACCTATTTGTCAATATATATATCATTTCCCGTTTGCCTATTACATTCTTCTCTTATTAGCAAAACATAAAATGGTTTTAAAAAAATCTTAACGTTGTTGTTTCATTGTATCTCGTGATTCCTGGTCCCATTACACTCAACTGAAAATACTCAACAAGAAAACCAGAAAATGCAAGACGTTCTGAATTTGGGTAATTAAGCCACATGTGGTTTTTTTGAATTTTATTCCTTTTACCATGCAAGATCACATATTCTTCAACGCTTTAAAATTGAATTTAATGATATAAGTTCTCAAAAAAAAATAATAAATAAATTGTATGTGTCACCGAGTTTTAAAAAGAACGAAAAACTTGGTCACTTTACTTATCAATTTTATCTTGGCCCAACTCCGCATCTTTCAACGAGTCCTGAATCTTTCTTAGTTCAGCCAAAATTTCGTTAACATAATTATTCACTACATGAAAACTTCTGTTTTTCAATCAACAAAATACTCAACCTTTCTACAACAACAGAAACAATAGATTCAGTCATATTAATTCTTTTTTTAAAAAAAGAAATTAATAACTGTAATACTAGGCTAGGCTTCTCCACTCAATTTGTGAAAATTTTCAAGTGTGTTAAGTTTGGTTTATCAACAAATTTTCATCAACACCATATTAGAATGAGTTGACTGATTCTAATTGATGAGTGAAATTAATTTATCTCCTTTCCTGTTTTTATATATAAGATATTGATAACTCTATAATAGCAACAAAAAAAAAAAACATTTCTGTCAACTTGCAATTAATCATATTTGTTATGACAACAAGTCATAGTTTTAAATCCTACTTTAATCCTTTGATAGTCTAGTGATAATCATATTTGTTGTGACAATAAAGTAATGATAAAAATCTCTCTTATTATTGTACAAGAAAATAACAGTTTTGAGTTTATCTCTAAGTAGAAATTAAAATTAACCCGGAGTGCTACAGATTGAAGATAAATTTTTCCTTCTTTTTTTTTTTTTATAATTCCCCTTCCTCAAGTTCTTAGAAAAGCCTTACTTTAATTACTTTTGCAAGCTAAAACTATTTTTTCAGGCCAATTTGAAAATTTGATATTGTTAGTCATACACATCAACGTCAATATTTACCAGTCTTTCTTTATTTGTTCTTTACTCCAAGTTGAATTATGAACCATATTAACTGCAATATCAAAGTCATTTATCAATATATTTCTTCATGTACATAAACCAATTAAAATTAACATTCTTTGTCCAACTTGATTAACAAATTTAAGTTGGGAGCCTTTTAGCTTTCATATTAAATTCCACAACAAGAGTTTATTTTTTTTTAAATCAATTCACAAAAATTTAAAATTTAGTATTCATGAAATTTATTTAACTTTAATTAATCAATACGATCTTAAATATTGTAAATTATATAAAAATAAAAACAAATAATTACATAGTTTATTTTTTAAAATACTAGCTTAATGAATAATATCCTTTTCAAAAAAAAACAAAATGTTTGATATGATGATGTTCTTCCAAATATGTAAAGAATATATTATAAATATAAAATAATAAATTATTAGTTTAGACATGTTGTATTATATGAAGTTATGATATGATGATGGTCTTCCAAAATGATTGATATGGTAGTGTTCTTCTAAAGTCTCATTTACATAATTTGTGAATATTAAAAAGATATAATTTTGTTTTATTTATGCCCCTAAAAATAATAACTTTTTAGTTAGATATATTGTATGATATAAAATTATGATGACAAACTTAAGAATATTGTGTAATTTTATACTATTATTATCGAACAATGGACTCATTTTGTGAAACAAATAAAATTTGTAAATGAAACTAATTTGTGGAATGGAAAGGCTAGTGTCACTCGTCTGAAATGTGTAATCTAGGACAATCATATTAGTCATAAGTGCAATCTTACTAAAACATCTGCAGTATAAGGCCATAGCTAGAATTTATATAATAAATTTGATTTAATTGATTATCACTTCGTCTCAAATTAATTGTTCAATTTTGACCTTTTTAAGTCAAATTGACTATTTTTAGAATTAATAATTAAGCATATATAAATATATTTCTAAAATTATAAAAATTGGAGTTAGTAATAAATTGTATATACTTTCTTTTGGTTATAATATCTTCACCTATATTTTAGCAAAAATAGTAAAAAGATTAATTCTAAAAATAGTCAATTTGATTTTAAATGGTCAAAATTGAACAATTAATTTGGGACGAAGGGAGTACTTGATACTCAAAGCAGCTCATATATATTGTGGTCTCTCCCATTAATTCATTCCGGGAAGAGCGTAGTGCTGTTTTAAATTAAACTCTCGCTGCAATCGTATCTATAACATTGCGGTTTTTAACTTTAATTTAATTTAACAACGAGGGCGGACGCAATAAGAGCAAAGGGGAGGCAAGCGTCCACTCTTGATTTTTGAAATTTTTTGCAAGTACAAGGTTAATATGGTAAAATGGCTCCCCTTAATAAGGTTAATATGGTTAATAAAGTTAACCTTTTTGCAAGCATAAGGTTAACTTTATTGAATACTTCCAGATTTTCAATATCCATATATCCGTTTTATTGAATACGACTCCACTTGGAGCACTGCATAGGCTCATCAGAAAAGAAGAAAGCAGAACACGGAGAATTGGAAGATATACTAAAAACAGAGGCTGAAAATCAAAATAAAATAATATTCAAAAATTTCAAATTAATATGTACTAAAATTTTAAAATATATTTGAAAATATAAAATTATTATTAAAAAAAATTAAAATTTTGTGACAGAGCGAGTGTATGTACTGCTGTCACAGCTAAATGATAGCGTGTATAGTTAAAAAGGTACGTTATTATTTTGGAGATAATTTTATTTATACAAAAAGTTGTCTCACACTATGCATGTAATTTTATTTATTAAAATTGAATGAATCATATTAATACTGAACTTAAAAATATTTAAAATTGACTTCAAAAAGTCAAAACTGATTAATATTTTAAAAAGGAGAGAGTATTATTTTGTGCCAAATTCGATTTCTCAAATAATGACGAGCATATTTTTGGGAGTAACCGGATGCAATATATCTTGAGTGATTACATAGGATTAGTTTTTTTAATTAGCATAACTTCAGCAGATGATGGAGAGTAAAAATAGGAAGGATCCTGGTCTGGCATTATTTTATGTGTTGGATTTATACTAATCCTAACCCAAATCCTTAATGCATAAAAAAATCATGTAATGCCCGGGAAATTCTTAAACATTGTATTAATTTATTTTGATAAATAAAATTCGTTTTATTTAATTTTATAAATTTAATTGGATCCGTGTAGGTATTATTATTTAATTAAATAATTATATGGTCCAATAATTTTCTTGCATTAGAAAGGGCTCATTAATAGTTTGATTTAAATTAGTGGGCTAACCTTAAGAACTTAATTGCAAGAAAATTGGGAAGAAAATTCAATAAATAATCTTGTCACTATCGAATGTAATAATCCGAATGAGAAATTTTTGGTAAGACAAATATTTTAAATAATTAAATGAATTAATTATTCACTTTAAATATTAGAACATAATATGGTTAATTTAAAGTGAACCACTAATCTTTTAACTAGATTGGCCCATTTCTTTATTTCTAATTTGGACCCAAATTCCTTTTATTCCGATTGGGCTGGGTTCATTTTTTTTTTTCTCTTAATTTCCTGCTGGGCCAACCCTATTGGGTTAAGCCCAATCCAAAATTTCAATCGGGTGGACCCAATTGATTTGGGAAAGGAATTGACCGGTGGGATTATTTGGGAAATAACCGAACCAAAAGGGAAATGAGACCCCCAAATCCAAAACAGCCGAGCAATTGAAATGGGAACCCCCAAAATCCTCCATCAGTTGAATCGAAACCAGCAGAAAGAGGGACTTAAGCCCTAGCTCTTAATCAATCAAACCCTAGACCCCTCAATCAATCAAAGTGACCGAGCGAGAGACGAGAGGGAAAAAGGGGACTGTCAATCGCCGGCGACAGCTTGCGTCGATCGTCGACCGGTGGATAATGAAGGCGACCAAGCGAGCGGACCAAGGGTCCAAGGCAGGCGACGACGTGACCAGTGAGGGCACACGGCTCAAAGGCCGGCCGGCGATTCACAGTGGGCATGATGGGACCGGTCGAACGTCTACCCTCCTCCTACCGATGGTCTTTGAGCTATCGATTTAGGTAATAACCAGTCAAATTGGGTAAACAAACCCCTATAAATTGGGTACCCAAAACCCTAGTTCGAACTGCTGAAATCTCCAGTCCAAAATACCTTGGTGCCGTGCGAATCGGAGAGCAGAGGAAAAGAGGAAACAGAGCAAGGAACTCGTCGCCTTCGACCCAAACCGTGAGGTATAAGCCTGGCTTCAGTTTCGTGCCAAACCCAGTAACCGTGTTGGTTTTGTTTTTATTTTCCTTCCGTTCATTTTTGTTCGTTTTACTGTTGTTGGGTCATGTTGTTTTGGGAAGTCTGTGTTGGGAGCCATGAATGGCCAGGAGGTATAAGGATGGGCTTTGGTTGTGAGATACCATGTAATCCCTGTTTCGTTTGAAGAACATTACTATGCGCATAAACTGTTTGTTATAATGTCTATGAGAGTCAGTTGCTAGCTTTGCTCATTCGTTGATTCAGTAAATTTCTAGGCTTGTGTTAAGCAATTCATTAGGCCTATAGATTATTGTGTTGTATCGTTTTGCTTGGGTTGTGCCGATACCGTATGGTATTGATTTTAGGAACTCTGGAATAGATGAATTCTGACAGTTTGAGTTTGTACTGCGAATAGATTAATGTTGTGTTTTAGGAACTGTAATGCCTGAATCCAACTGAGTTTTTATTTGGTATTAATTTTGCTGTCAGCAACATGGTTATAAAATCAAACGAGGCTTTTCTTTTAAGGTGATAATGGTTGGGGCTGATTATAGATTGTGAAATCAGTGTTGGTGTTAATTGTAGCTTGGGTTATAAACCCCAACATTGGGTATTGTTGTGTTTGGTGGTAATTTTGTTAGCTTGAAATGAAGGTTGCAAGGTTTTGATGTACTACCTGTGCTATCAATGGCTCAAATTTGGTTATTAATTTGGAAGCTAATATTATACTTGTGAATTGATTAATTATTATAACAATAATAATAATAATAATAATAAAATCAATCAAATAATTATTTATTATTTATCAATAAATAATAAATAAAGATAATAAGTATTTAACTATTATTTGATTAATATTAAATAATAATTAAGTACAAATAAATTAGTAAGTAATTATTTATTATTTATCAATAAATAATAAATAAAGATAATAAATATTTAATTATTGTTTAATTAATATTAGATAATAATTAAGTATAATTAAATATTAACAAAGTAATTATTTATCAATAAATAATAAATAAAGATAATAAATATTTAATTATTATTTGATTAGTATTAAATAATAATTACATATGAATAAAGTAGAAAAATAACTATTTAATATTTGATTATTTTAACTAATAATTTGGTGTGAATAAAAGTAATAAAATAGCCTTGCAAAATTTAATTCCGGAATATGCTAATATATTTTCCATATAAAATAAATTGTTTATCTATTTTAAACAATGATTTAGAATTGTGAATTAATTATTTATTTTTGATTAACTTTAAATAATGAATAAATCTAATTGGTTATTATTATATAATAACTAAAGATAAGTTCATTTATAATTCTTTGATTTACTTTAAATGATGAATAAACCTAATAGTTATTATTATTAGGTAATAACTAAAGGAAACTCTTACTCACTAATTAATTATTGTTTTAAAAAAAATATTTAAAGGCGATTAAAGTTGATGATTCGATTATTAATTAATAATTCGATTATTATTTAATTAATAATTAAATAATTAGTTAATAATTACTATTATTAATAACTAAAGATAATTAATTAATTACTGTTTAACAAATATTAAATAGTAATTAAAGAAAGATAAAGTTAATAAGTAATGAGATTTTAAATAGCACCTTAACTGGACAATTTTGATAAATTGTCTAAGGGGTAATAAATGAATAAAGAGTAGTGTTCATTAATTAAATAATTATAATTAATTGTTTAAGGGTTCGACCAGTGTTTATTCTTAAGGGATTCGTGGTTGATTAATTTAAACCACCAATCTAAAAATCAATTAAGTGCCTTATAAAATTACTATGGTTTAATTACTGTGTGCTATGTGAATTGCTTAATTGTTAAATAAATAGCATAAGTAAGCGTATCGGCGTGCAACTACGCAATACTAATTGATAGACCGACATTATTTATGTTAGGTTCTTCAAAGGCCAAATAGTTAAAGCTAAAATTATTTGTAGCTGAGCAAACAGGCAAGTTCCTAACCCTAAACTTCTTACATTATTGCAAGTTCCCTAACTCAAACTCGAGTTATTATTTTCGAAGCATGTTAGTGAATAATTATTGTTGATTATTCACATCTATACTAGTTATTGAGATTCGCACCCTGTGCAATTGAAATTCCTATTCTATTATAATTGAATTGTGAATTTGGTTAAAGTTCTTTCAAGCATGAATTGTTTATGAGATAGATCTATGCTAATTGTATCAGCTAGATCAAGCATGTCTAATTTGTTAAATCAAAGGTATTTTAAAAGCTGTTCTTATTAAATTGCTATGGTAAGAACTCTTGGCTGAGAAAAGGATAAACTTGTTTAAGGCATGATATCAATGTCGGTTTATTAAGTGTTCATCGCATAAATCACGGGGTATGAGAGGATGATCCCCTCGAATACCAAAACTATAAAGAGGTACAGTTAAAATGCTGAGAACCTTGGAAAACGTCCTTGGTTATTTCAAACCACTCAGTAATTGTTATTCAATTATTCGAATATTCCACTGTTGTTTACTAATTCATGTTCCTTCTCACTCTTATACTGTTGTTGAACATTGAAAGCGAAACTTCCTTCCATCATGATATATCTCTTTGTGTATATACTTGCTAAGCAAATTAGTTGCTTACCCTTGCTATATCATGATCTTTATTTCAGCTAAGGCAGAAACGTCTAGAGGAGACAAAGGAAAAGGGAAGGTGCAAGAGTAGATGCCCGTTAGTGCCTACGGACTAGCTATTTCTGAATGTGGTTTGATTAAGTGAGCCTTTATTTGTGTTAAGAGTACGTTTTATGTTAAGGTTAAAGAACCTTGGGACCAGAATTGTAAGACTTTATTTCCATTCGATAAACAATGTATGTTCATTATTCCGCATTTAATTAGATAGTATGTTGTCATCGATTATCGTGAGCACCGAATTCGAGGTTTGGAAACCTGGATTTGGGGGTGTCACAGGTTGGTATCAGAGCCGTAGGTTATAAACGTTAGGAACAGGAAAACCTAGGTTATAACCTCAATAGAAGACTCATATAGAGCATGTAGGTGATGGGGTGAGGAGATTCATCGAGTTCTAGTTGTACCGAATAAAATATCATTTCATTTTATCAATGAATATATTTTATTGAGGTACTGATATGGATTCATTATGTGGTGTTTGTAGGATGTCGGACGAACGTCAAGATAGCCATTCAGTTAACCAGGAGCCCATAGGGCCTGAGGTGATAGGAAACTTGCTGGCGAGGAACGCCGAACTAGAGGTAAGGACTAAACAATTAGAAACGCAGAACCACATCCACCAGATTTCTGAACAGCAGTACAAGGACGCTGCTTATCAGGCCCAGGCTGAGTTAGCCAAGTTGCGAGGGAGGCTGCTGCTAAGGGAGCTGCAGATAGGACAGTCGAGGGATGAGGTGAAGGCTAAGGATGCGAAGATAGTTGTTTTGGAGCGAGCCTTAGACATCGCCTGGAGGCAGTTCGACGCCAGATGGATGGATCTGCCCTCCAGTAGCAAGGGCAAGCGTTGAGTCGTATTCACCTTGTGTCCCTTAGAGGATAGTAGAAGTAGATGGTTATGCCTTGAGCAGTGTTATTGGTACTACCATTTGGTTTACTAGAAATTGTATTAACCTCAGCAAGGTGCGAGGTAGTTCGTATGTAGGATGTACTTCCCAATTATGTAGGTAGTAAAGAATGGTTTAAGTGAATCCCACATTTTGTGATATTAAATGGGATGGTAGCAATTATGACATTATGCCTGTGATAAACGTGTAAGACGCTTAAGTCGGTATATGAATATAGATGCATTATTATGGTATGTGTTTGAGAATTTTACTTGATATACCATTTATGCAATGATTATGTTAATTCAGTGAGACTAAATCGGTATCTTAGTAATTTAAATCACTAGTCGGGAAAGCAGAATTTCCGAGGTTGGGTAATCTAAAACTCCCACACAAGGGTCATGTGATTATTGTATTACATGCTAAATACTTATGTTTTAAGAAAGCCCGAGTAACGTGTTAGGGTTTGCTTAAACAGATAATGCCGCCCAGACGAATCCTACGAAACCAAGTGAATGAAGAGTCAGTTAACAATGTAGAGAGAACTCCACCAAACCCAATGCAAGATTTTGTGAACATGATGGCAGAAGCCTTGCGGAATCAAACCACTACTACAGGAAATCAGGCAGGCAACCACTTAGCCAATTTTAAAGACTTCAAGGCAGTAGGGCCTCCGGAGTTTAGAGGAACAGCGGACCCGATAGAGGCCCAGTCATGGATAAAGGAGATTGAAAAGGCCTTTGTCATTGCTAGAGTCGCTGAGGAGCAAAAGACAGTTTTTGCTACCTACCTAATGAAAGGTGAGGCTAACTTTTGGTGGGAAGCCAATCAGAACAAAGCTGGAACTGGAGTCGTGGCGTGGGAAGCATTCAAGACGTTGTTTTTCGAGAATTACTTTCCTGAGAGTACGCAGGCGAAAATGGAAATCAAGTTTTTGGAATTGAAACAAGAAAATTTGTCAGTATCGGAATACGCTGCAAGATTCAATGAGTTGGCTAGATTCGCCCCACATCAGGTGGACACTGAGGTGAGGAAGGCAAGGAGGTTCGAGAATGGATTAAAGCCGTGGATCTATAGCAAGGTAGCGGTTTTGCAAATTACATCGTTCTCAACCTTGTTGGAGAAAGCTCTCATTGCTGAAGGTGGGAGTGAAGCGGTTTCCAAATATAATCGGGAAAGGAACAAGAAGAAGGTAGAAGGAGGAAATGCAAATGTTAGCGGTGGTGGCAGCAACAGCAGGAAGCGTCAATGGAGCAGTGGGGGTAGCAATTCTGAAATGCAGCAAGGGAACCCGCAACAGAAAAGGCCGGTATGTGGGAAGTGCGGAAAGGGTCACTCGGGAGAGTGCATGAAGGGGAAGATGGTCTGTTATACCTGTGGACAAGAAGGGCATATCTCGCCCAATTGTCCTAAGGCGAAGAAAGGAGGTTGCTTCAATTGTGGAGAGTTAGGACATCGGAGCAAGGAATGTCCCCGAAAGAGGAATATGGATGGCGGAAACGCCAATAGGGGCAACAACTCGAGGACAACCAGTGGAGGACCAGCCCAGCCAAATAAGCCAACATCGAGGACCTTCAACATGACAGTACAAGATGCGGTGGCATCCAGAGATGTGGTGTCAGGTATTATTCCAATCAACAACATAGATGCCTATGTGTTATTTGATTCGGGAGCTTCATGTTCTTTTGTTTCTGATGAATTTGCTCAAAGACTTAATTTACCTAGTGAACTGTTAGAACACCCGATGAATGTAGAAGTAGCAAACAAGGAGATTATCCCCGTAAACTACATTTATAAGAATTGTTGTGCTGACGTGAGAGGGTTTAAGCTTAACGTGGACTTGTTGCCGATTCGTCTTGGAGAATTCGATGTAATCCTTGGGATGGACTGGTTAGCAAGCCACGGGGCGGTCATTGACTGTAAGAAAAAGTGCATACACTTGCAGACTCCGGATAAGTCGAAGGTGGTGTACTATGGTAGTAAATCGCCGAGACAATCTCGTTGTCTGACGATGATGCAAGCGAAGAAATTGCTTAAGAAGGGTTGTATAGGTTATTTGGCTCACGTGGTAGATACTCGACGGGTCGAGGGTGAGCTGAGTCAGATACCCGTTGTAAGGGAATTCGCTGATGTCTTCCCAGATGAACTTCCGGGACTGCCACCGGATAGAGAAGTAGAATTTGCAATCGACTTGGTACCCGGGACGGCACCGATATCTAAGGCGCCTTACCGAATGGCACCAGTGGAGATGAAAGAACTGATGATTCAATTGCAGGAACTGTTAGACAAGGGCTATATCAGACCGAGCGTGTCACCATGGGGAGCGCCAGTTCTGTTCGTAAAGAAGAAGGATGGCTCGATGAGGCTTTGTATCGACTACCGTGAGTTGAACAAAGTTACGATTAAGAATAGGTATCCGCTGCCCCGGATAGACGATCTGTTTGATCAACTCAAGGGAGCGAAATACTTTTCGAAGATCGATTTAAGGACGGGCTATCATCAACTAAGGGTAAGACAGGAGGATATTCCGAAGACGGCATTCAGAACTCGTTATGGACATTTCGAGTTTCTGGTCATGTCATTTGGACTGACAAATGCGCCAGCGGCATTCATGGATATGATGAATAGAGTGTTCAAGCAGTATTTGGACAAGTCCGTGGTAGTATTCATCGATGATATCTTGGTGTATTCAGTGTCAGAGGAAGAACATGCTGAACATCTAAGGATTGCCCTGGAGGCATTAAGAAGGGAGAAATTGTACGCAAAATTTTCGAAGTGTGAATTTTGGTTGCAGAGGGTGCAGTTTCTTGGACACGTCATTGACAGTAGTGGTGTTTCAGTAGACCCAGCAAAGGTGGAAGCCATTATCAACTGGGAGCAACCGAAGACACCAACGGAGATCAGAAGTTTCCTAGGGTTAGCGGGATACTACCGGAGATTCATCCAGGATTTTTCGAAGATAGCATCACCGTTGACCAATCTAACTAGAAAGACGGTAAAGTTCGTTTGGACGGAGAAGTGCGAGGAGAGTTTCTTGGAGTTGAAGAAGAGACTTAGCCAAGCACCAGTATTGGCATTACCGGACGACACTGGAGGTTTTGTAGTATACAGTGATGCGTCACATAAGGGCCTTGGTTGTGTACTAATGCAGCACGGCAGGGTCATTGCGTACGCTTCACGCCAGTTGAAGGACTATGAGAAGGGATACCCGACTCATGATCTGGAGTTAGCAGCAGTAGTGTTTGCCTTGAAGATTTGGAGGCACTACTTATATGGAGAGAAGTGCGAGATATATACAGATCACAAAAGTCTGAAATATATCTTCACTCAGAAGGAGCTGAATATGAGGCAGCGCCGATGGTTAGAATTAATCAAGGATTACGATTGTGAGATTCTGTACCATCCGGGCAAAGCAAATGTAGTGGCAGATGCCCTGAGTAGGAAAGGCAGAGAGAAATTGATGAGGCTTACAACTCAGGCAGAGCTGATAAAGGACTTTGGACGCCTGGAACTGGAGGTTAAGTATCCGACGGAGACGGACGAAAAATTGTTCACCGTGACAGTGGGTCCGACTCTACTGGATAAGATAAAGGAGGCTCAAGAAATTGATGAAGAATGCATTGGCATTAAAAAGCAACTGTCAGAAGGTAAAACGTTGAAGTTCAAGGTTGACAGCACAGGTCTGCTGAGATTCGAGGGAAGGATCTGGATACCCTATGTACCAGACTTAAGGGAAGAAATATTGCAGGAGGCCCATAATACGAGATTTTCGGTACATCCGGGTAGCACCAAGATGTATCAAGATCTTCGTCAACATTATTGGTGGCCGCATTTGAAAGGGGAAGTTGCCGAATTCGTCAGTCGGTGTTTAACTTGTCAGAGGGTCAAGGCAGAGCACCAACGGCCGAGCGGATTGTTGCAACCTTTAGAGATTCCCGAGTGGAAGTGGGAGCACATCACTATGGATTTTGTGGTAGGACTCCCGACAACACAAAAGGGTCTAGACGCCATCTGGGTGATCGTAGATCGTTTGACCAAGTCTGCCCATTTTCTACCGATCAAGATCAGGTACAAATTGGAACAGTTGGCGAAACTTTATGTGAAGGAGATAGTATCGCGACATGGAGTACCGGTGTCTATTGTATCTGACAGAGATCCGCGCTTCACGTCAAATTTTTGGAGAAGTCTGCAGGAAAGAATGGGAACACAGTTGAGAATGAGTACGGCGTATCATCCTCAGACTGATGGTCAGAGTGAGCGAACAATTCAAACTTTAGAAGATATGCTCCGGGCAGTTGTGATGGACTTAAGTGGCAGCTGGGACGATCATTTGCCCTTGGTAGAGTTCGCTTACAACAATAGTTATCACGCTAGCATCGGTATGCCACCGTACGAAGCGTTATATGGAAGAAAGTGTCGAACGCCGTTGTGTTGGGATGAAGTTGGTGAACGGAGATTGTTGGGACCAGAATTGGTACAACAAACCGTGGAAATCATTAAAGTAATAAGACAACGGTTAGTAGCGGCCCAGGATCGTCAGAAGAAGTACGCCGACTTACATCGTCAGAAAAGAGACTTTGAAGTTGGTAGTTATGTGTTTTTGAAGGTATCTCCCTGGAAAGGGAAGATCCGTTTTGGGAAGAAGGGCAAGCTGAGCCCTAGGTTCATAGGACCTTTTGAAATATTAAGGAGAATAGGAGAAGTGGCGTACGAGGTAGCATTACCTCCTGAACTTGAGCACATTCACAACGTGTTTCATGTATCAGTGTTGCGTCCGTATAAGCCAGATTACAAGCATGTCATTTCCTATGAGCCAATTCAAGTCGAAAAGGACTTATCGTACGAGGAGATTCCTGTTCAAATCCTAGATAGGAAGGAACAGACACTGAGCAATAAAGTCATTCATTCGGTTAAAGTACTCTGGAGGAATCACGCGGTGGAAGAAGCCACGTGGGAACTCGAAGAGAAGATGAGAGCGAATTACCCCCAGCTATTTGAGTAACCTTAGATTTAAATTCCGAGGACGGAATTTTTATAAGGGGGAGAGGATGTAATGCCCGGGAAATTCTTAAACATTGTATTAATTTATCTTGATAAATAAAATTCGTTTTATTTAATTTTACAAATTTAATTGGATCCGTGTAGGTATTATTATTTAATTAAATAATTATATGGTCCAATAATTTTCTTGCATTAGAAGGGGCTCATTAATAGTTTGATTTAAATTAGTGGGCTAACCTTAAGAATTTAATTGCAAGAAAATTGGGAAGAAAATTCAATAAATAATCTTGTCACTATCGAATGTAATAATCCGAATGAGAAATTTTTGGTAAGACAAATATTTTAAATAATTAAATGAATTAATTATTCACTTTAAATATTAGAACATAATATGGTTAATTTAAAGTGGACCACTAATCTTTTAACTAGATTGGCCCATTTCTTTATTTCTAATTTGGACCCAAATTCCTTTATTCCTATTGGGCTGGGTTCATTTTTTTTTCTCTCTTAATTTCCTGCTGGGCCAACCCTATTGGGTTAAGCCCAATCCAAAATTTCAATCGGGTGGACCCAATTAATTTAGGAAAGGAATTGACCGGTGGGATTATTTGGGAAATAACCGAACCAAAAGGGAAATGAGACCCCCAAATCCAAAACAGCCGAGCAATTGAAATGGGAACCCCCAAAATCCTCCATCAGTTGAATCGAAACCAGCAGAAAGAGGGACTTAAGCCCTAGCTCTTAATCAATCAAACCCTAGACCCCTCAATCAATCAAAGTGACCGAGCGAGAGACGAGAGGGAAAAAGGGGACTGTCAATCGCCGGCGACAGCTTGCGTCGATCGTCGACCGGTGGATAATGAAGGCGACCAAGCGAGCGGACCAAGGGTCCAAGGCAGGCGACGACGTGACCAGTGAGGGCACACGGCTCAAAGGCCGGCCGGCGATTCACAGTGGGCATGATGGGACCGGTCGAACGTCTACCCTCCTCCTACCGATGGTCTTTGAGCTATCGATTTAGGTAATAACCAGTCAAATTGGGTAAACAAACCCCTATAAATTGGGTACCCAAAACCCTAGTTCGAACTGCTGAAATCTCCAGTCCAAAATACCTTGGTGCCGTGCGAATCGGAGAGCAGAGGAAAAGAGGAAACAGAGCAAGGAACTCGTCGCCTTCGACCCAAACCGTGAGGTATAAGCCTGGCTTCAGTTTCGTGCCAAACCCAGTAACCGTGTTGGTTTTGTTTTTATTTTCCTTCCGTTCATTTTTGTTCGTTTTACTGTTGTTGGGTCATGTTGTTTTGGGAAGTCTGTGTTGGGAGCCATGAATGGCCAGGAGGTATAAGGATGGGCTTTGGTTGTGAGATACCATGTAATCCCTGTTTCGTTTGAAGAACATTACTATGCGCATAAACTGTTTGTTATAATGTCTATGAGAGTCAGTTGCTAGCTTTGCTCATTCGTTGATTCAGTAAATTTCTAGGCTTGTGTTAAGCAATTCATTAGGCCTATAGATTATTGTGTTGTATCGTTTTGCTTGGGTTGTGCCGATACCGTATGGTATTGATTTTAGGAACTCTGGAATAGATGAATTCTGACAGTTTGAGTTTGTACTGCGAATAGATTAATGTTGTGTTTTAGGAACTGTAATGCCTGAATCCAACTGAGTTTTTATTTGGTATTAATTTTGCTGTCAGCAACATGGTTATAAAATCAAACGAGGCTTTTCTTTTAAGGTGATAATGGTTGGGGCTGATTATAGATTGTGAAATCAGTGTTGGTGTTAATTGTAGCTTGGGTTATAAACCCCAACATTGGGTATTGTTGTGTTTGGTGGTAATTTTGTTAGCTTGAAATGAAGGTTGCAAGGTTTGATGTACTACCTGTGCTATCAATGGCTCAAATTTGGTTATTAATTTGGAGCTAATATTATACTTGTGAATTGATTAATTATTATAACAATAATAATAATAATAATAATAATAATAAAATCAATCAAATAATTATTTATTATTTATCAATAAATAATAAATAAAGATAATAAGTATTTAACTATTATTTGATTAATATTAAATAATAATTAAGTACAAATAAATTAGTAAGTAATTATTTATTATTTATCAATAAATAATAAATAAAGATAATAAATATTTAATTATTGTTTAATTAATATTAGATAATAATTAAAGTATAATTAAATATTAACAAAGTAATTATTTATCAATAAATAATAAATAAAGATAATAAATATTTAATTATTATTTGATTAGTATTAAATAATAATTACATATGAATAAAGTAGAAAAATAACTATTTAATATTTGATTATTTTAACTAATAATTTGGTGTGAATAAAAGTAATAAAATAGCCTTGCAAAATTTAATTCCGGAATATGCTAATATATTTTCCATATAAAATAAATTGTTTATCTATTTTAAACAATGATTTAGAATTGTGAATTAATTATTTATTTTTGATTAACTTTAAATAATGAATAAATCTAATTGGTTATTATTATATAATAACTAAAGATAAGTTCATTTATAATTCTTTGATTTACTTTAAATGATGAATAAACCTAATAGTTATTATTATTAGGTAATAACTAAAGGAAACTCTTACTCACTAATTAATTATTGTTTTAAAAAAAATATTTAAAGGCGATTAAAGTTGATGATTCGATTATTAATTAATAATTCGATTATTATTTAATTAATAATTAAATAATTAGTTAATAATTACTATTATTAATAACTAAAGATAATTAATTAATTACTGTTTAACAAATATTAAATAGTAATTAAAGAAAGATAAAGTTAATAAGTAATGAGATTTTAAATAGCACCTTAACTGGACAATTTTGATAAATTGTCTAAGGGGTAATAAATGAATAAAGAGTAGTGTTCATTAATTAAATAATTATAATTAATTGTTTAAGGGTTCGACCAGTGTTTATTCTTAAGGGATTCGTGGTTGATTAATTTAAACCACCAATCTAAAAATCAATTAAGTGCCTTATAAAATTACTATGGTTTAATTACTGTGTGCTATGTGAATTGCTTAATTGTTAAATAAATAGCATAAGTAAGCGTATCGGCGTGCAACTACGCAATACTAATTGATCTAGACCGGCATTATTTATGTTAGGTTCTTCAAAGGCCAAATAGTTAAAGCTAAAATTATTTGTAGCTGAGCAAACAGGCAAGTTCCTAACCCTAAACTTCTTACATTATTGCAAGTTCCCTAACTCAAACTCGAGTTATTATTTTCGAAGCATGTTAGTGAATAATTATTGTTGATTATTCACATCTATACTAGTTATTGAGATTCGCACCCTGTGCAATTGAAATTCCTATTCTATTATAATTGAATTGTGAATTTGGTTAAAGTTCTTTCAAGCATGAATTGTTTATGAGATAGATCTATGCTAATTGTATCAGCTAGATCAAGCATGTCTAATTTGTTAAATCAAAGGTATTTTAAAAGCTGTTCTTATTAAATTGCTATGGTAAGAACTCTTGGCTGAGAAAAGGATAAACTTGTTTAAGGCATGATATCAATGTCGGTTATTAAGTGTTTATGCATAAATCACGGGGTATGAGAGGCTGATCCCCTCGATTACCAAAACTTTTAAGAGGTCCAGTTTAAATGCTGAGAACCTTGGAAAACGTCCTTGGTTATTTCAAAACCACTCAGTAATTGTTATTCAATTATTCGAATATTCCACTGTTGTTTACTAATTCATGTTCCTTCTCACTCTTATACTGTTGTTGAACATTGAAAGCGAAACTTCCTTCCATCATGATATATCTCTTTGTGTATATACTTGCTAAGCAAATTAGTTGCTTACCCTTGCTATATCATGATCTTTATTTCAGCTAAGGCAGAAAGATTAGAAAACGTCTAGAGGAGACAAAGGAAAAGGGAAGGTGCAAGAGTAGATGCCCGTTAGTGCCTACGGACTAGCTATTTCTGAATGTGGTTTGATTAAGTGAGCCTTTATTTGTGTTAAGAGTACGTTTTATGTTAAGGTTAAAGAACCTTGGGACCAGAATTGTAAGACTTTATTTCCATTCGATAAACAATGTATGTTCATTATTCCGCATTTAATTAGATAGTATGTTGTCATCGATTATCGTGAGCACCGAATTCGAGGTTTGGAAACCTGGATTTGGGGGTGTCACAAATCACAAATCAGATTAATTAATCAAATAACTAGTGATCGGTTGATTAAGACGTTGGAATTGTTATAGTAAAAATATATAATTAGTATTGTCAAAATAACAAATATGTGTTTAAAGTGTCGAGCATTACTAAAACTATTACTCTGCCATCTGCCCTTTAATCCTTGAAAGGTGGATATAAAAATATTGGTAAATACTATATATTTATTTTGACAATTTTATTATTATACTAACAATAATAAAAGGTTAAATTAATATCCTTACGTTAATGTTTTTACTTTTTGGGTACTCTTTGAAGGCCCACCGCCCTACACATATGTTACAATATATAATTATCTATTGAGAACTGATATTTTCACAATATTTTTTTATATTTTTACAACAAAAGTGTCGTGGTAACGGTCACTATAAAATCTATAGCGACATTTTTATTATAAAAATATCATTTTTTGTTGTAAAAATAGGGATTCCTTATCTAAATTCTGTTCATCACTATATTTTACCTTAGTGGAGGTTACTTTTAGCTTTTTCCCAAAGAAATTTTTCCACCAAAAAATGATTAATTTATATATGATATGATGGTCTATGGTACGGAGTAAATTACAATCCGAAGCAACTATCTAAGGCAACAAAAGAAGAAAAATCAACCACTTCCACCAAATTAGAAAAAAAGATATCCATGTAATATAGTACGTACGTACCAGCTCTCATAAGTGAATGCAACTAATAATAGGGAACTGATATTTTTACAATACATTTTAATATTTTTACATAAAAAGTGTCGTTATAAATGTATAGAGACAAGAAAAACCGTCGCTATAAGATCTATAGCGACACTTTTCATGTGAAAATATTAGTTCCCTAATAATATATTGATTAGCAACTTCTGGAAATTAATTACAATATTTCCTCTATTAAGAATTTGATTAGGACCTCACTTGGATGATGATGCATGCCACCTGAAATTAATTGGCATATATATATATATATTCTGAATAAGTTTATGTACACTACTCCAAACACTACATTGCACATTCAACCATTAAAAAGTGAGACCTGACACGAAAATCCACGGCAGGTCCCACTTTTTAATGATTGAATGTGTAATGTAGTGTAAAATGTAGTGTTTGAAGTAGTGTATGTAGACTTATCCATATATTCTCTACAAATTTTCAGGATGTTAGCTTTGTGTCTCAATTAACTGTGTGTTTTTGTAGGTGGTGGATACATTTGGTGGGTGTCCTTATGAGCTGCCTCAACAAGAAATGCCCCGGCTTAACAATTAATTAATTACTTTAAAATTGAAATTTAAAAATTACTTTACCCTGATTGAAATGTCATTATCACAATTCACAAACAAACCCAATACCAAACAAGCCCAATTAACGATACCCAAAAATAACACCTAATCCATCCCGCATAAATTAGCCTGGTCAGCCTCCATCTTTTCCTTACTCAATGAAAAAAAAGAAGTCCCAATTGTCTCACCTACCCAAAAACATCACCTGAAAATTTAAGTATGATTACTAGTTACTTGAATTCTCCAGATATCCATAATTGTAATAAGAATAGAATTACAAGAATAATACTACTAATTAACAATAATATTGTAATATCCATAATTGTAAGAATAAGGAGTACTAATTAACAATAATATTGTAATTAATGTTAGTCAAAAAGAGGGAAGCTGGAATACCTGATGATATGAATCAGGAATCTATTTCTTCAATAGTGATACGCGAGACATGGCGGACTTTGTAAAAATCTTGTCCCTCTGTAGTACTATCGTCTTCCACTCGCACCCTATCGCAGAACTCCTTCGACATCTTTGCTATAAATAATTCTCGGAGGAGAGTGAGGAATCTCAATCCATCTGGAAGCATTTTCAACCTCTTACACTTATAAACATGTAGTCTGAAAAGTTTAGGCATCCCTCCTTGATCCAACCTCCATTCCTCCAAGTTATCCAAATCCCATAGTTTAAGCGTTGTGAGTTTAGGGAAACCCGTAGAAGAGCACACCATTTTCTTCCCTAAATATGCATTCTCTGCCAAAGAAAGGAATCGTAAGTTGGGATATTTCTCTAATGTTGTCATGGGGTCTTCCTTAAGGTTTGAATGTGTTAAGACTAACGAGGTGAGATTTGATGAGAACCCCCTCACATTGTCATCGCATGGTAAGATAGCTATAGGGCCTGATATACACAAATAATGAATATTGCTGCTGCGCAAGTACTCATCAGCCATCAACATTTGTTTTAAAAGAGTTGCCCCTCTTTCTGAATCAAGATCGCAGCTTGAAATTTGGAGTGACGAGTATCGAAGATTACTGTTGGAGATGACGTTGACGAGATAGTGCTCCAGATGTTCAATATTCCTCCAATGTTGAAGAGTACACGTTAGTTTTTGGAGATTTCGTAACGTGTTGAGATCTTGAAGATCACAAACATCTGGATTAAAGTTTACGAGTGTCTCCAAATTACTCAACCCATTTAATACTAATTTGTTATTCATCTCCAAAAGCTGAGGAAGATATAGATGCCGCAGTCGTCCCACCTTCTGTAGTATATTAGCCTTATAATCAGAAAAAGGATTGCTCTCATAATGTAATCGTAGATCAAGGGTCTGCAAGTGTTCCAAGTTAGCAATACATGATAAATTTATGTTTAGCCTGCTCCATTTCAAACTCAAGTATCTCAAGTAGGTCAAGCTACCAATAGCTTGAGAGAGCTTTACAGTGTCATAGCCTGATGCATTAAATCCTTCTATGGCTAAAACCCTTAGCAACCGGAAGTCATGGACATATGATCTCAACATACTTGGGCTATAATTTATGGAATCATCCCACCTAAAGAACAATAAATTTGATCGCAAGTCCCTTCTTCTTTTCTTATCAGGTAGGACGGCCACTCGTCTAATAATATTGTTATTATCACCAAAATATATGACTAGTTGTCGGGTAGAATTGTCTGATGAAGAAGAGGATTCCACAACCTCATCATCATTATTGCCATGCCGAAAATCAAAGGCCTTGAACAATTCTACCTCTTTCGCTTTCTTTAAAGATAAGTCCCTCATGAGATCATGAAGGCGGCAAGAACTGAACTTTCTAAGCAATAATTCTTCTTCTTCAAATTCTACCTGAACCATGGACCTGTGCACCAGTTCCCCTAAATAACATTCCGCCACATCCATCATCGTCTCTCCCACTCTTCGGTCAACTGCCATCAACAATCCTTCAGCCATCCACAATTGATACAATTTTTCTGTTTTAATAGCTGTATCTTCAGGGAACTTGCTCAAGTACATAAAACAAGACACCAGTTGCCACGGCAAATCATCAAAACTTAAAACTAATATTTCTTGTACTTCATTTTGAAGTTCATTTCCCATGCCTTGTCCCTTTCTTATGGATGACTCGATATCATGATGAACCCTTTCCCATTCAGTAAGAGTTGGTTTAGTCACCAAAATTCCTCCCAGCACAACTACTGCTAATGGGAGGCCTTTACAGTGACTCGCCATTTCTTTTCCCAACTCTTCCATTCTCTTCACATATTTAGGCGCTACAAAAATGAACAAACAAAAACAAACTCCTCTGTATTTATATTGGATTAATGTGTAACAAAGCAACCAAACTGACATGCATAGCTACAACAAAACGTGCCGGCCATTAATTAATAAACATCCTAGTGGAGTTTCCAAGCATGTCTACTGACATTAATTTCAACTTGGCGCGCATTAGCATAAGAATGTCATTTGAAGTGCGACCAAATGCAACAAATTAACAAGGTTTGTATATAAGTTTCATAATGCTCCTCTTGTTGCGTCATGGCACATAAAAGTAAGAAATTCAGTCTATTAGTTGTCAAATCGCATTTTATAAAAACTTGATTTGTATAATCAATGCACACTTTGTAGTTGTAATATACATCAATGAACAGGATAAATATAAGCTACGTACCATAATTTTTGGATAATTTATAATTTTTATAATTATATTGTCTAAAACTAAATTAATTTGTATCATTTTAAATATTACATATTAAATTCAAAAAGTATCCAATGTCACAAGCTAAGGAACTAAGTAAGCATAATGAGCTTTATTACTTATATAGCTTGGTTTCATGCGTGGTTTATAGAACGGATGAAAAATTAATTACCATTGAGCGCATATATATATATATATATATATATATATATATTGAATAATAATTAATAATATGTTGGAAAAGTGATGATAAATTACCTATGGGATCATTCTTTGGAAATGTTTTTTCGTAAAGTAATTTCCAACTTTCATCTTTAGTCAAAAGTGGAGGTTGGTGAAGGAAACCTTCTGAATCTACATGCTTAGCCACTTCAACATTTCGAGTTGTAAGTAATAATTTGCTTTCTACTCCATGCCCTCCGGTTGAAAAGGCAGCATTTAGATCTTTCCAACTATCATTTGACCATATATCATCGAGAACTACCAGACATTTTTTGTTTTGATAGACATCAAAAATCTCCTTCCGTAGCTGCTCAACTGTCAATTGGAGGATTGCCTCCTTTCTTTCTGGGTCTTGGACAAGTTGAAGAAGGATCTTTTGCAAGACATATTGTGTTTTCCATTTTTGAGATATAGAAACCCAAGCTAAACAAGTGAAATGTCTCTTAATGGTCGTGTGATTATATATCTTTTGAGCAAGTGTGGTCTTGCCAAGACCCCCCATCCCATGTATCGTAACAACACTATCACGATCATTAACCAAATGTTCCAACAAAACCTCTACATCCTCTTTAAACCCGACAAATATTTCTGGTTCACCAACAACGTGGCTATAAAACCGCCTTAACACTTTCGGCATAATAATTTCATGAGCAGAACTCGAGGTTTCATCCGTTTCTAATTTTGAATTTCTCGACTCAAAAGATGGTAAACGAGTGAGGAGTTCACTTATCTTTGCTTTGGTAGACTGGATCTGGCGCCTGAACCTATCAAGAGCCGTAGATTCACCGAGTATACCAACAGATAGTTTGAGAATGCTTTTGGTACTGCCTCCCAATCTTCTATCAAGTACAAAACCGTCGATGAGATTTTCTGCATCGTAGGCAAGTTTTCGTGCATCAGCAAGCCATGTACGAACACTCTCTCGTTTATCTTGTCTCAAATCCGCATCTTTCAACAAGTCCCGGATCTTTCTTAGTTCAGCCAAAACTTCGTTAACATGTTTGCTCACTCGTTGAAAAAATTTTGCTTCTTCAATCAACAAAATACCCAGCCTTTCTACAACAACAGAAATAATAGATTCAGTCATATTATTCTTCCTTTTTATTAAAAGAAATTAATAACTGGGTTATTAGGCTAGGCTTCTCCACTCAATTTGTGAAAATTTTCAAGCATCAAGTCTGGTTTATCAACAAATTTTCATCAACACCGTATATACCTGTCTGAGTTAAATCTCAGAATAGGCAAAAATATGGAAAATGGGAAAAGAAAATGGCAAGTTGGTTACTAATATGTAGAAAACTAACAATACGAAAAATAAAGGGCCCATCGCCATGTGCAAAGCTTGAAAAAACTAAAAGCTGTAATACATGGTTGACTACAAGGTCAAGCATTCCGTGCATAGTTGGATAACTAGAATCCTGTAAGCCAATGAAATTTAGACAACTCAGCAACCATTAGATAAACTCTGTAATGTGAAGATCTTTGACATTACAAAAATTGTACGTGCACATGAAAATTAGATATTAGTGTATTTAAATTTTATTTATTTATATTTTGACCTCTAATAGTGGGTAAAAATATAAATAGGTAAAATTCAAATATACTAATTTTTAATTTTCATGTCCGCCTAAAAGAACTCCTAACATTATCTTCAAAAAAGAAAAGTTTGTTAGGTTGTTAGGAGTTTGTACCCCAATATTTAAAACGTATTTAAGTGCACTCTTAAATTCTTTTTCGCTAAACAAAATGCATCCTCTCAAAGTTTTGACCAATTAAAAGTGATAGTGTATTTTGATTAGTCAAAAAAAAATTGGGGTGCATTTTGACCGATTAAAACTCCGGAGAGCGCATTTTGTTTAGCGAAAAAGAATTTTAAGGTACATTTAGATACGTTTTAAATTAATATTAAAATACAAATCTCAACAATCCTACAACTTTAGCATGCAAGCTATATTTTAGTCCTAAAAAAATGTCAAATAAAATTATTTTATAGATTGATATGGAAGGATATAAAAATATAAAAAAATTATTTTTGTAATGAGTCATGTTACGTAGTGCAAAGATTTCAATCGAATTATAATTGTGTTGTATGTGCATGTATGACATAAGTAGAAATTAAGAACGATCCTCTTTTAATTTATTTTATATCCTAATTTATTCTATCTTATCGCACGTTACAATTCAATTTTGTCACATATTTGTCGACATATATATCATTTCCCATTTGCCTATTATATTCTTCTTTTATTAGCAAAATAGAAAACAGTTTTAAAAAAATAAAATCTTAGCGTCGTTGTTTCATTGTATCTCGTGATTCCTGGTACCATTACACTCAATTGAAAATACTTAACAAAAAAAAATTAAAAAATGCAAGACGTTCTGAATTTGAGTAATTAAACCACATGAGATTTTTTGAATTTTACTCCTTTTATTGTGCAAGATCGCATATATTTTTCTACGATAAAATGTATCTTTAAAATTGAATTTAATGATATAAGTTCTCAAAAAAAATAATAAATAAATTGTATGTTACCGAGTTTTAAAGAGAACGAAAAACTTGGTCCCTTTTTTATTAAATTTTTCCTTCCAAAGATAGATCGATTTAGACGAAAAATTAAATAATATAAATAAATCTTTTATAATCTCTACCATACCCTTTACATTATAAGCACAATAAAATTATTAAAAGGATAACTTAGTAATATAAATGTAAAATTTAAGTTTGTTTTTTTTCTCCTTTATAACTTTGGGTAACAACATCAAAGAAAAGATATAAGATTTTTTATTTATTTCTTTTGATTATAAATTAAATTTTCTATTTTCTTTTTCTTCATCCGAAACTCAGAAATAACTCAAAAAAAATATAAAATAAAAAAAATAAAAAATAAAAAATCACTAGTAGGATAAGATCACATGAATTGGATGAGCCTAACGACTTACCAGAATAGACGTATATAACTAGACTAGCTTTTCTTAGGGGTGATTAGTAAAATGTTAATAATTAACCAAAAAAAATAAGAAGAAATAAAACATACTCCCTCCGTCTTTAAAAAAAAATACCCAAAATATATTTTTCACACATATTAAAAAAAGTAAAAGTAAGAAAAAAAGAGTAAAAATGTTTCAAATTTATCCTTAATGACTCTACAAAATTATATAGAGGGATGAGTACTTTTATTTTTTATACTAATGGACCTCACTATATTTACATATTTGCCCATCACTTTATGCAATTTATCTCATTATTTTTGGACAAAAAAAATTTATACATTTAGTCATCCTTTTGAGGAAGATGGAGGAAGTAATATTTTTTTTCCCAAAACATGATTAATTTGTTTTTTTTTTGAAAAATAAAACTACATTATAATCCATATTATATAAAATTAAGGAGCAACATAGTTTGATAATTGAGCTACATATTTAGGGGTAGCCCTCCCCATAATATCCAAGTTCAAAAGAGATTTAACAAAAGATGACGGTAATGAAAAGGTAACAAAAACATCCGATTGAATGGAAGTATTCTTAAGCCAGGATGTTCGCCACTGCGTTTACTTCCCTAAGCACATTTTGTACTTTCACGGTCCAAGTCCTTACCGGTAGTTTCTTATGATATAAAGTACACTACTACATGTAGACACCCAAATTTTGTACTTCGTATACTAACCCTGACAGGAGGGCAAATTCGTCAAATAAACCGGCCTGCGAGAGCAAAGGATGGACAAGTACGAACACTCGACGCCACCGCGACGATTTACAACCGAAACCGACGTGACAACAAGGCTGTCCGAATTGAGCATTCCCGAATGGTGTGGCACGCCTCCCAGTAATTCCCGGACTGCAAAATACGAGCCTGTCGGTGAAAACCGATGTCACGACATGAGAATCGAGGCGTAGCACGAAAATCGAGAAAGTCAAGTCAGCCAGCCGCGGATTGATCTGCGGCCAATAAGTGCGCCTTTTGAAAACACGGAACTCGAAACACGGAATTAGATGAGTGGAGGGGTGGCGGCCAGCTCTGGCCAGCCTATTTCAGCTCATTCCTTCATTCAGCATACGGAGGCGAAGCAGCGGGGGAAGAAGAAAAGAAAAGAGGAAGAACAGCAGCAAAACAGCAGCGAAAAAGGAGAGAAAAGAGAGAAAATAGTGAGGAATTGTATCTCTTTTGTGAGATTGTATCACATATATTTTCTACTCTAATTAATATATGAGTTTATACGCATCGTGGTGTCATTTGCAAGGTGAAAAAACCCTCTTTTATAGCATTTTTGTTATATCATTTGTTAAGCTTTTGGTCATTTGGGTTGCATTAAATGTAGTTTTTTTTTGTATATTATTGAGAATACACGGATTAGGGATTATTAGGGAGTGTTCCAACGGAACAAAATTCTTCCTAATGGCCCGATGATATCCATTTGGTGATTTTTTAGCTTGTTTAATTGTTGTAATATCCATTTCGTGGGTGTGTAGAAATTGTGGATGTGAGCCTAGGAACGCGACCCCGTGGTCCAAATCCGATGATGGACAATTTTGGTGTATGTAATAGGATCGATTATCCTTGATTGTAAACATGTAATCGTCGGGCCTTAAAACGATACCAAGTTAAAAATCGGGTTTAAGGCCCCGAAATAGTGAAATAGGTGCTTGTGGGCGTTTGGGGTTATTTTGATGGCTTACATGCCCATGAATAGCCTCAACGCATTTTAATGCTTGATTTGATTCAGGACACACAAAATTGATTTCAAAGCTAAAACGATAAAGATTTTCATAAAATCAATCAAATTAGGTTATTAGCATCACGAGGATAAGAAATTGGAAGTGTTAATGAATGTCGATTCCCACTTAACGAGAAGGTTAAAGAAAATCGTTTTCAAATATCACAAGAAATGGTTTTGTGAAATAAATGACGTTTTATTAAACCAATGTGCATAGGGTTAAAGAGATCCTAGAAATTGCCCGTCATTCTATGAAAGCAACGTATAGGTCTCGATTCCTATTTTGACGAAGGTTTAAAAACTCTTGTTTTGCCAAAACGACACCTAATGAAAACCTTGCAGTTTTGACAATCGAAATCAAACCTTTCTAATAAAGAATAAGGCTTTCTCGTATAAACCGAAGGATATTCTAAAGCATTCTCAGATTAAAGTACGACTTTTTCATAAAGGACCAAATGGGTTTCTCACACAAAATTACCACAACATTCACATAGGCACACATGCACGCACACACACATTTTAAGAATTAAAAGGATAGGAAAAGCATCAAGATTGCGGTAATCGTGTTTCACGGAAGTCGGGGGGTGCCTAACACCTTCCCCTCGCTTAAGCAAGCCCCCGAACTCTATGAATCTCGGTTCGCAGACTAATTAATTCGGAGTCACATATGAGCCAGCGATCTACTAAAACGAAACTCGAATGAGTTGGTACATCCATTTTCAAATATACCAACTGGCGACTCTGGTTAATTGGCTCATCATTAAAAAACGATCTTTCAAAACCCTATCGACATTAGTGCCAACCTTTTCCAAAAATCATCTAATAAAAAGGCTAAAATTGGAAAGGGCCATTAATCGCCACAGGAGCGACATTCCCGGCGTCGACAGCTGGCGACTCTGCTGGGGACATTAGAGGGTTTAAGCCACGTTCAAATCTTGATGCTATCTTATCCTTTAAAATTTATGAAATGTGTATGTGCGTGCGACATTTTGACCTGTTTTACTTATTGTTGTGTGAATATGTGTTTTGTCCAAATGAATGAATGATTGAATGGAATTGCTTTACTTCAAAGTAATCATATGCATACGGTGAGGACGATGAATGTGAATGTATGTTGAGAGTGTACCTCCTCTTGAGGCGAACCTGTCGGTTGCTTATTACTGGACTCGAAGGGGCTGCTCCCCGGAGATGGCTCAAGAAACGCACCACCCAAATCCGCTCCAATCGAAAGTATTCAAACGAGTAGATTGCGAAGATTTGGGGACCTTCATGCCGAAAAGCCCGCGAGAGTAACCTTAGGATAGGTCAGCCTCAGATTAACCCAACGCAGGAAAAGTCTCTTCATGCCTTTTTTACGTTCGCGCGTATAAATGTCATAGTCCCATTCAATATTGATATATGCCTCCCCTTTTGTCAAAAGAAATTACTAATCTCTATGTTTTGCAGGGAATAACTGGGGAAGCATAATAATTTGTGTCTAGCATTTATTATTACAAAGAGGGACTATTAACATTTTGTTTGCAGGAAAAAATTAAAAAACCCAAAAACACAAAAATTACAACTTTAGCATGCATCCACATCTTTCATTTCACAAAGACTAAACTTTAAACCGTTTTCCCATGTAGGATTGCTCCTCAAACGCATTTGCAATCTAAGAGGGCCCAGGTTTCTACATCTGAAATGGCTGATGTTCCACCTACCTACCCCAGTTCCATGTCTAGGGAGGAATTTAATGATTTTAAGAAACAGATGTTGGAAATGGCCATAATGCTGAAGGAACAATTGCTACCTAAAAAGGATCCACCCCAACCTAAGGGCGAGCCAGTCGTCCCAAAGGCCATTCCCATACCCAACAGGACAGTGATTACTATCCCGGAGGAAGGAGACACTGATGACCTGCGAAAGAAAATGAAATAAATGGAGGAAACTATCCAATCTCTGAAGGGCATAGGGTCCCTAGGCAGGGTTAATTATTCAGATCTGTGTGTCTTCCCCGGAACCAGATATCCGGAGAAATTTAAAATTCCCGAATTTGAGAAATACAATGGGAAGGGGGATCCTTATACACATCTGAAAATATACATTGGGGAGCTTGGATCTTATGCAGAAGACGAGGGTCTAAGAATGCAGTTATTCCAAAAGAGCCTGACGGGAGAGGCAAGAATTTGGTATGCCCGTCTTGATAATGCCCGGATCCACAATTGGGAGGAGTTGGCCCATACTTTCTTAACACAATATAGCTTCCAGGTACAAATGGCCCCTGATAGATATCAAATGACGAAAATCAGGAAGCAACCAAAAGAATCTTTCAGGGATTATACACAGCGATGGAGGGGTATGGCTGCACAGGTGAATCCCCCAATGAGTGAGTCGGAGATGGTGATGACCTTCGTGAATATTCAAGAGGCACCTTATTATGAGCGGGTTATATCGGGGATTGGAAGACCTTTTGCCGAGTTGATTAAACACGGAGAAATGGTGGACATGGGGTTGAAGTCTGGCAAGATTCGTGATTTCACGGCTTTGGAAACAGCTGCTGAAGAAATCCAGAGTGGAAACTATGGCAGCACTTCCCGTAGGGTCTAAAAGAAAAAGGAAGAAGATGTTTCCCTCATCCTGCAGAGATCATCTAGAAAGACAGAGAACAATCCTCCCGTACAGATGCAGAGAGTGGGGCCACCCCGATAACCTAACTTCACTGATCAGAGGACAGATGGACGAAGGAGATTCGAGACTCCGAAAAATCGAGTATTCACCCCACTCGGGGATCCTCTTGAGCGGGTTTTGGCAGTATTGATAGCCCAGAGAAAAATAGTCAATTTGGCACCCCCGAGTGACCCGAAAGGAAGAGGATTTGACCCAAGCAAGCAATGCGCATACCACTCAGGTTCCCCTGGTCATGATACGCAGGAATGTTGGACGCTGAAGCACAAAATTCAGAACTTGATTGATAGTGGGGAAATCGTGGTGGAACAGCCAGGGTCACCAAATGTTAAAATCAATCCTCTACCTAAGCATGATGGGGAAGGGGTAAATCCAGGAGTATGGCAGTGAATCCCGGCCAGTAGAAGATCAATGGGTTTTAAAATCCTGAGTTTTATTTCAAATCCCTGCACGCTCATGTCATTTTGTCATGTTATCCAAAAAGAAGATCATGTGCTGAAATGTTTTATATATATGACAAGCATTTTTGTTTTATGTCAGGTACCCCGATTTGAGGCATTCTAGCCTGACAAGCAATAGGCCAAATTTGAAGGAGGATCACGATTTTGGTATAGAGCTAGATTTCGATCTGATAGGGATTGAGCAGGACGAGACATATATCGACAATACGCCTGACGAGATCAAATGATGGGTCGAAGATAAACCCAAACCCGACTTAGACCAAACCATCGCCATCAAACATCAGAACCCATAACGATCACAAAGAACCCGGAGTAGGGGCAAATTCGACCACAAAAAAAAATCTCAAAAATCAAAAATCCCCCGAACCTTTCAACAAGTCAAAGGACCGGATCTTTTATCAAGCCCAGCGAGATACCGATGCAACCAGTACGAGGGAGATCACAAGAAAAGCAACTTAACACTGGGGCATTTATCAACTACCCAGGAAATGATGACGTGCAAATTGGCACCCATGCAACAATCCCATCAACATGCACCATCATCATCAAATGCTACAATCATCTGGCATTTGTGAAGCATAGTTTTCCCGGGATACGGTGACCCGCGTGAAAGGGAATTTTATTTGACTTGATAGAAATCGGATTAATTCTGACAAGCAATCATGGAGCACGATCGTGAGTATGATTAGACGAAGAAGGCTATTCAACCTTTTGATCGGGTACAAAGCCTTAATTCAAAGCAACGTTTGCGACAGAATCGACCTCATGTGCCAGTCTTCACTTTGCATTTGCACGAACTTTCAGTTATGGGGTATAAAACTATGACGACATTGATGGCAATTGACACGTAGTCAGACAGTCAGTAATTATCAAGTTAATATCAAGAAGTCAGACGATAAATGATTATCAAGCTAATGTCTCGAATCGTGGCCTGGGTTATTCGAGTAATTAAGTCTGAGGGGTGTCTCTACACCTGGTGCCCTAAAGCCATCTGGTTTGGGAGTCGCTGGCCCAACACTCGTTACATGGGTAACTCAGAGCCTAAGAAAACGAGCATTACAGTAAAGGAGGCCCGAGCAGATTCGAATCGTGGCATGGGCTACTCGAGTAATTAAGCCTAAGGGGTGTCTCTGCATCTGGTGCCCTAAAGCCGTCTGGTTTGGGAGTCACCGGCCTAACACTCGCTACATGGGTAACTCAAGCCTAAGAAAACGAATCTTGCGTAAGGTCAAGCAAAGAATGAATGGTGCAGACCACCAGCTTATCTCGAACCGTGGCCTTTGTTACTCGAGTAAATAAACCCGAAGGGGTTTCTGTACACCTAATGCCCCAAAATCGTCTGGTTTGGGAGTCATTGGTCCAAAACTCGTTAAATGGGTAACTTTGAATAGCCTAAGAAAACGAGACAAGTGAAGTGGGCTAATAAAGAGAAAAGATAATACGAAAAACTCTCGGCCTTAAACAAGAAGTCATGGAAGAGAAACCCCTACTGAATGCTGCATCGCATAGTGCATTTGTCATTTGACGTCAATCCTGCTAAGAACGTTGTCGAGAATGGAGACAGAATACCTTTGACGAGGGAAGGTAGTTCTTTTGAATTCGACCTCACTCACGTACAATGACCATGAATGTTTGAAGGTGTTCTTACGATTTCATAACTCGTTAAATAGAAAATCATCAACTCACGAGGGATTGAAAATAACTTCCAATCTAGTACATTCACGGTTCACAACTCGCTAGATTGTGCGATCAACAGATATTCAATTTCATGTGCTTTAACTGCATTTACTCTTTTGTCAAGATTATAATATCTTTATGTTGAACTAACACCAACGGCCCGAGCCTTCAAGTTTTGGCATTTGTTAGTCGTCTGATATGCAGGATCTTGCAGAGCTGTGGATAACTCAGCACGGTCAACATCGCGAGTTTTCGATAGAAATTCTTGGTAACAACACGCGCCAAGGCAGGGGCATGTTAAGAATCGTGAAATGGAAGGAAGCTGAGGATGCACAGAACTTCTCGGCATTGGGCCTCTCCCCGATCCTGACTATCACTGCCTCGACATCCAAATGACCCACGTGCATGAGCATATACAAGGATGATATAATGCGGGACAACAACATATCGGCCAGCAGAAATGATCAAAAGGCCAATGAGCCCAACATAGTTGTCGATCATCACAGAGAGCGAAACAGACTGCCTCAACTCGATGAAATGAAGACGACCAAGAACAGATAGAGTACCAAACCAATGTTGAAGTCTAGAAACTACACTTCACGACGAGGCGTGATCCAATCAAATGTTGGCAAACAATGATGACGGTCGAATCGTATCATTTGACTAAACAGGGGTCATTTCTATCTAAACATATGTTGTGCACATGCCTCTGTCCATAACATATCTGCCAGATCATGCATAACATCTTTTGTATGAATACATGTACGATCAAAATGAAAATCTTCAGGGGAAAGTACAAGCACGTCGCTTTCAACCTCACAAATGATCAGACCGTGATGGCTTTTGCGGCATGGTACGTGGACGATGTTGGTGGGAGATCCAGGACAGAAGCCGATCACACATCCCACTTCAGGAAATCACTCAAATCAAATCAAGCGACCCCTGGGAAGGGCTGGTATCCAAACAATCAATAACCCCTGGGAAGGGCTGGTATCCAAACAATCAACGACCCCTGAGAAGGGCTGAGATCCAAACAATCAACGACCCCTAGGAAGGGCTGAGATCCAAACAATCAACGACCCTTGGGAAGGGCTGGTATCCAAACCATCAATGACCCCTGGGAAGGGCTGGTATCCAAAATAATCAATGACCCTCGGAAGGGCTGGCATCCAAGCAAGAGGTGACCCCTGGGAAGGGCTGGTATCCAAACAATCAATGACCCTGGGAAAGGCTGGTATCCAAGCAAGAAGTGACCCTGGGAAGGCATCCAAGCAAATCACAACAAGGTGGTGAGCACCTTGGGAAGGCATCCAAGCAAACCACAACAAGGTGGTGAGCACCCTGGGAAGGCATCCAAGCAAATCACAACAAGGTGGTGAGCACCCTGGGAAGGCATCCAAGAAAACCACAACAAGGTGGTGAGTGACCCTGGGAAGGCATCCAAGCAAATCGCAACAAGGTGGTGAGCACCTTGGGAAGGCATCCAAGCAAACCACAACAAGGTGGTGAGTGAACCTGGGAAGGCATCCAAGAAAACCACAACAAAGTGGTGAGTGAACCTGGGAAGGCATCCAAACGAACCACAACAAGGTGGTGAACAACCCCTGAGAAGGGCCAATATCCAAAAAAGTGAGCGATCCCTGGGAAGGGCTGAGATCCAAGCAAACCTCGACAAATGATGACATCTGTAGAACAGTATCAAGAGACTGTACAGGGGTCATTTTTCATCAAATTTACATTTTAAATGTTGTGTCACATGCATTGAATAGATGATAATTCTGTACGTAATCCATGCAGGTTAGGTGTCAAGGTTCTAGCCTATCAGAGTCAAAAGCGATGGCTGCCAAGAACGATGTACGAGGACGAACTCCAAGGATGTCTTTCAAGCTAGTCAGGAGAATAACTTCCTTTGATGACAATGCGATGGAATAAGGCGATTACGAGATGGGTGACCGGATACGAGACCCGACCCCGACAAGACAATCGACCGGATACGAGACCCGGCGATCACGAGATGGGTGACCAGATACGAGACCCGGCCCCGACAAGACGATCGACCGGATACGAGACCCGGCGATCACGAGATGGGTGACCGGATACGAGACCCGGCCCCGACAAGACAATCGACCGGATACGAGACCCGGCGATTACGAGATGGGTGACCGGATACGAGACCCGGCCCCGACAAGACGATCATCCGGATACGAGACCCGGTGATCACGAGATGGGTGACCGGATACGAGACCCGGCCCCGATAAGACGATCATCCGGATACGAGACCCGGTGATTACGAGATGGGTGACCGGATACGAGACCCGGCCCCGACAAGATAATCGACCGGATACGAGACCCGGCGATTACGAGATGGGTGACCGGATACGAGACCCGGCCCCGACAAGACGATCATCCGGATACGAGACCCGGTGATTACGAGATGGGTGACCGGATACGAGACCCGGCCCCGATGAGACAATCGACCGGATACGAGACCCGGCGATTATGAGATGGGTGACCGGATATGAGACCCGGCCCCGACAAGACAATCAACCGGATACGAGACCCGGTGATTACGAGATGGGTGATCGGATACGAGACCCGGCCCCGACGAGACAATCGACCGGATACGAGACCCGGCGATTACGAGACGAGCGACCGGATACGAGACCCGGCGCAGACAAGACGATCAACCGGATACGAGACCCGGTGATCACGAGACTGACGACCGGATACGAGACCCGACACAAAACGAGACGATCGATTGGAAGACGAAACCCAACGACTAACAATGCGGTCAGGGATTGATGCATTAACACCTTTACGAATGTTTTGCATGCCTTACATCTGCGTTGCATCATAAGTTGTATGTGTTGCATCATGTATGTATTGTCATTCTTGTGCACTGTCATTCATGCATCGGGTGTCTATTTCTTTATCCTGTTCATTTCATGTAACATTTCATAAACATGATAAAGAGGGGCAGCTGTAGACACCCAAATTTTGCACTTCGTATACTAACCCTGACAGGAGGGCAAATTCGTCCATTGAGCCGGCCTACGAGAGCGAAGGATGGGCGCAAATGCGAACACTCGACGCCACCGCGACGATTTGCAAATCAAAACCAACATGACAACAGGGCCGTCCGAAATGAGCGTTCCCGAATGATGTGGCACGTCTCCCAGTAATTCCCGGACTGCAAAATACAAGCCTGTCGGCGAAAACCGACGTCACGACACGAGAATCGAGGCGTAGCACGAAAATCGAGAAAGTCAAGCCAGCCAGCCGCGGATTGATCTGCGGCCAATAAGTGCGCCTTTTGAAAACACGGAACTCGAAACACGGAAACCGAAAATCAGATGAGTGGAGGGGTGGCGGCCAGCCAGCCGCAGATCCATCTGCGGCTGGCTCTGGCCAGCCTATTTCAGCTCATTCCTTCATTCAGCATCCAAGGGGGTTAGCAGGCGGAGAGAGAAAGAAAAACAGCAGCAGCAACTCGGAAAATTAGGAAGGAATAGCATAAATTTGCAACAAAAAGGGAGAGAAAGGGAGAAAAAAGAGAAGATTTATATTCTTTTGATTTGATTGTATCATATCCACTTCTCATTCCATTCAAATACACAAGTTTACATCCATTTTGATATCATTTGCAAGGTGAAAATCTCCTTATTATTGCAATTTCTATCATGTCGTTTGGTTAAATTAAGTGTAGTTTTTATGTAATTTATGGTGGAGCAATGAATTAGGGATTATTAGTGAGGGTTCCATCGGAACAAAATTCTTCCTGATAATCCGATGATATTCATTCATTGATTTCTTTGTTTGTTTTATGGTGATATATATTGGGCGTGGTTCCTTTAGGTTGCTATTTTAGGATGTCTTGGCATTGTTAGATTATCCGTGTTGGTTATTTCTTGTAATATCCGCTTTGTAGGTGTGTGAAAATTTCGGGTGTGAGTCTAGGAACGAGACCCCGTGGTCCAAATCCGATGATGGACATTTTTTGATGTGGGTAGTAGAAACGATGTAGTCTTCATTGTAAATATGTAATCGTCGGGCCTTAAAACGACGCCAAGGCGAGAATCGTGTTTAAGGCCCCGTCATAGTGGAAATATGTGATTGTGGGCGTTCGGGGTTATTTTGATGGCTTACATGCCCGTGAATAATCTCCTACGCATTATAATGTTTTATTTGGATTGCAACGCAAAAAGTGATTTCAAAGCTAAACGATGAAGACTTTCGTAAAATCAATCAAATTAGGTTATTAGCATCACGAGGATAAGAAATTAGAAGTGCTAATGAATGTCGATTCCTATTTAACGAGAAGGTTAAAGAAAATCGTTTTCAAATATCAAAAAAATGGTTTTATAGAATAAATGACGTTTTATTAAACCAATGTGTATAGGGTTAAAGAGATCCTAGAAAATTGCCGTCATTTTAATTATGAGAGCAACGTATAGGTCTCGATTCCTATTTTGACGAAGGTTTAAAAACTCTTGTTTTGCCAAAACGACACCTAAATGAAAACCTTGCAGTTTTGACAATTAAAATCAAACCTTTCCAATAAAGAATAAAGCTTTCTCGTATAAGCCGAAGGACATTCTAAAGCACTCTCAAAACATGACTTTCCATAAAAACCCCAAATGATTCTTTCATACAAACTCATCACAACATTCACATAGGCACACATACACATTTTAAGAATTAAAAGGATAGGAAAAGCATCAAGATTGCGGTAACCGTGTTTCACGGAAGTCGGGGGGTGCCTAACACCTTCCCCTCGCTTAAGCAAGCCCCCGAACTCTATGAATCTCGGTTTGCAGACCAATTAATTCGGAGTCACACATGAGCCAGCGATTTACGAAAACGAAAACTCGGATGAGTTGGTACATCCATTTCAAATATACCAACTGACGACTCTGGTCAATTGGCTCATCATAAAAACGATCTTTCAAAACCCCGTCGACATTAGTGCCAACCTTTTCCAAAAATCATCTAATAAAAAGGCTAAAATTGGAAAGGGTAACAATCGCATAAAGGGGCGATTCCTCTCGGCGTCGACACTACAAACACTACATTGCATATTCAACTATTAAAAAGTGGGACTTGACGTGAATTTCTATGCAATGTAGTGTTTGGAGTAGTGTATGTAGACTTATCCTGATATAAAACCAACTTATGGATCAAAGTGAGGTCACTAAAAGTCTAATAAATAAAATTTCAGGTTTAGAGCAATCTCAAGTCTATCCAAACAAAACGTGTTTGACAATTAGGAAAGGGTAATGTTACGGGTCTTAAAAAGTGTCTCAAATGATGTGTCACCATAATATTAATTAAGTAGATCTCATATGATGGTTATGTCATAAATTATTATTAAAATATTCAATGTCATGTCATTTGAGACTCATCTGATCAATGAGACCCCTAACATTATTATTAAAAGAATAACGCAAATCATAGAAAAGTCTCTATTACTATTCCTTCCGTTCAAAATTTTAAAACCACATTTTTTAAGATAGTTTATTTATTTATTTTATTTTTCAAACATACATTAGTTAGAAATATTTGTGACATGATAAGACTTTTTATTTAACTCGTTAAGAATTCATGTCATTATTAAATCCAAAACTAAAAATGTATTTTTTAATTTTAGAATAAACAAAAAGAAAAATTCTTTTTTTCCAAACAAAAATATATCTTTAATTATGAAATGAATATATATTACCTAACATCGCGGCTAGTATAGCAGTCCATCTAATTTCTATTTTTATTAAAAGAATGAACAGAAAATATTTTTTAAAAATGTTGTTGCACATAAATAAGAGAGAAAAAGATTGAAGTGGATTAATGCATAGTAAAAAGTGGGAAATGATCTTGAGTTTGGGTCCCACCAAAAAATACTCTATAGAAGAGAGGAGAGAGAGAAATAGGTTTTCACTATGGTTGAAAAAAAAATAGATAAAAGCGAATAACGAATTGAATCGATTTTTTTTAACCGAATTATTTCGGTTATTTGATTATTTGGGTATATTCGATTATAATCGTTTTATATTTTGGTTTCGATTTCGGATATAAAAATTAGAATATTCGGGTAATCGATTAATAAAAATTTACAAAAATAAAATGCTATTTTTAATTAAAATTTAATAGACTTTGTTATATAGATTATGTACTTATGTATTGTTAATTTGAAATTATTAAACTAGTTTATGAATTATTATGATTGTGAATTGTGGTTAAATATTGTTTGAAAAATTTTAATGTGAAATTTGTTAAAATTTTTGTTTTATAAAATTAAATTTATATTTCAGTTATTAACCGAATAATATAATTCAATTATTCGAATTTAAGTTATTTAATTAATACATATTTTAAATATTTATTCAAATAATAAAATTATATAAAATTCGATTATAATCGAATAATCACGCCAGCCCTTTGCTGCGCATCGACAGCCATGACAGCCAATAGTCAGTAAACTAGTAATTAAAATATATATATATATATATATATATATATATATGTGAGTAGGGTTACTTGTAGTCACGGGACCCATTGTGGGTCCCACTGGATCAAAGTATTAGTCTCCAAATTACACTTCACTTTAAAACTATTATACTTTATATAAACATTAGAAATAAATAATTAGAATTATGTTGTTAAGAAAATAATGAAATGTTTTCACCTTAATAAAGTATTTTTTTTCTTTCCTATACTTTTTTTCTGTATTTTCCAAATTTTAGAAAGAAAGTAAATAAAATATTTTTAGACCAAAAAACAAAAAGACAATATTAGAGATTTCAAATTTTTTGTCTCAAATAATATTAAAACTTTCATTACACTACACTTTAATACTATTATACTTTGTCTAAAAGGGTTCTAAAGTTTTAAAATTGTCATACATCATGCCGGATGTGTTTTGACATATTTAAGAAAAAAATTCACTATATCATAAAATGGAGGCCCCTAAAAGACATCTTTAAAATTTACATGATCTCGTGTTGAAATTAGGTGTGGTTAACTTCATTTTCAAACATTTTGCATACAGTGTTGTCCACTTCCATCACCAGTGAACCATGTTAGAGTTATTTGATTCAAAATTATCGGGTGAATCCACTCAGGGATAACATTTTTTTATTTCTTCTTAAAAACACTCATAAACATAAAATTTTAAAAAAAATTAATTGTTTAAAGCTTGAAAATATCAAAAGCATGTTGAAAATTAACAATAGGAAACACAAAAGGCCGATGCCAACGCTCAAAGCAATAATACACATCCATCATTGTCATCCGTACCTCCCAGGTCTTTATGCCGACAAATTTCTAAGTATGAGGGATTGTTTGTTTATTTCTGAATGTGTTTGAATAAATTTGAATCTAACCGAATAAGTCATTCAGACAATTTATTTAATAATTTTTAAACTCTGAATGCGTCTGAATGTGCCTGAACGATTCATCCAAAAATTTGTAGCTGAATGAGTAAATAGTGTTGAATGATATTTTTACTTATATACTCTCATAGACAATTAAAATTTATATTTAATATTCATTTTATTTACTATTGTAAACAATTTTTGTTATGTACAAATTGTTTTTTGATTTTTGTTTAACAAATTGGATAACCTATTTAATGAATGTTGTTGTAGTCTTTTGTTTTGATTTTATGTACTATATAGTGTTATTAATATTTTTTAGTGTTTTATTCCTAAAATTATATTTTTAATAGTATACTTCATCAAATATTGTTCAAAAGTTTATATTTAATTTTTCTTAGATAACTTTGTTTATTTATAATTACATAATAAATTTATTCATAACAATCTAGAAGGTTAAAATAGTGTCGACGCCGGTTTTTTCGTCTTTAAATGCGATTGTTGCCCTTTTCCGATTTTAGCCTTCATTAGATGATTTTTGGAAAAGGGTCGGCTTTGATGTCGACGGGGTTTTGAAAGATCGTTTTTTATGATGAGCCAATTAACCAGAGTCGCCAGTTGGTATATTTGAAATGGATGTACCAACTCATCCGAATTTCGTTTTCGTAAATCGCTGGCTCATATGTGACTCCGAATTAATTGGTCTGCGAATCGAGATTCATAGAGTTCGGGGGCTTGCTTAAGCGAGGGGAAGGTGTTAGGCACCCCCCGACTTCCGTGAAACACGGTTACCGCAATCTTGATGCTTTCCTATCCTTTAATTCATGAAGTGTGTGTGTATGCGCGTGTGTGTATGTGTGTGTGTGTGCCTATGTGAGTGTTGTGGTGAGTTTGTATGAAAGAATCATTTGGATTTTTAGGGAAAGTCGTGCTTCAATTTGAGAGTGCTTTGGAATGTCCTTCGGCTTCTACGAGAAAGCTTTATTCTTTATTAGGAAGGTTTGATTTTAATTGTCAAAAGCTATGAGATTTTTCTTTAGGTGTTGTTTTGGCAAATCAAGAGTTTTTTTTAAACCTTCGTCAAAATAGAAATCGAGATCTATACGTTGCCTTGTGAATGTAATGACGGGCAATTTCTAGGATCTCTTTAACCCTATGCACAACGGTTTAATAAAACATCACTTTATTTATAAAATCATTTTGGGTGATGTTTGAAAGCGATTTTTCTTTAGCCTTCTCGTTGAATAGGAATCCACATTCATTAGCATTTCCAATTTTTAGCCTCGTGATTCTAACAACCTAGTTTGATTGATTTTATGAAAATCTTATCGTTTAGCTTTGAAACCAATTTCGTGTCATAAATCAAATCAAGCATAAACACGCGTCGGGGCTATTCATGGGCATGTAAGCCATCAAAATAACGCCAAACGCCTATAATCACAAGTTTCACTATTTCGGGGCCTTAAACACGATTCTCGCCTTGGCGTCGTTTTAAGGCCCGACGATTACATATTTACAATGAAAGGTACATCGAATTTATTACATATATCAAAAGATGTCCATCATCGGATTTGGACCATGGGGTCGCGCTCCTAGGCTCACATCCAAAATCGCTACATATCCACAAGATCCTAAAAATAACAATCTAAATAAACTATGCATAAGACATCATTACAACGAGCTAAAATTTCACCAAATGGATATCATCGGGCCATTAAGAGGAATTTCGTTCCATTTGGAACCCTCACTAATAGCCCTCAATCCATAGATCCACAACAATACACAAGGAAACTACATTTAATATAATTTGGATGACAAAAGCTTAACAAAAATGGTAAAACAAAATGCTAAAACAAAGGATTTTTCACCTTGCAAATAATCCCAACAATATGTATGAATTTGTGTATTGAATAGAGTAGAAAATATGAGATGTAATCTCACAAAATGGGTACAATTTCTCTCTTCTTTTCTCTCTTTTCTCTCTATTTTTCTTGCTGTTTTCTTCTTCTTTCCGAACTGCTGCTCAATTCTGTCCACTCTCTCTCTGTTCCTGTATGCTGAATGAGCTGAAATAGGCTGCATTAGGGCAGCCGCAGACTGGCCGCAGATGGATCTGCGGCTGGCTGGCCCACCCCCCATCGCACTCAGCTGGTTTCCTGGTTTCGAGTCCCGAGCGCACCACCATTATTTTAATCGTTTGGCCGCAGATCAATCCGCGGCTGGGTGGGCTGATTTTCTCGATTTCCGTGCCGCACCTCGATTCGCGTGTCGTGACGTCAGTTTTTGCCGACATGTTTGTATTTTGCAGTCCGGGAATCACTGGGAGACGTGCCGCATCATTCGGGCATGCTCATTTCGGAAGGCCCTGCTGTCACGTCGGTTTCGGTTGTAAATCGTCGCGGTGGCGTCGGATGTTCGTTCTTGTGCATCCCTCGCTCTCACAGGCCGGTTCATTTGACGATTTTGCCCTCCTGTCACGGTTAGTATACGAAGCGCAAAATTTGGGTGTCTACAGCTGCCCCTCTTTATCATGTTTATGAAATGTTAAATGAAATGAACATGATAAAGAAGTAGACACACGATGCATGAATGACAGTGCATAAGAATGACAGTGCATACATGATGCAACATATACAACTTATGATGCAACGCAAGATGTAAGGCATGCAACACATTCGTAAAGGTGTCAATGCATTAATCCCTAACCTGTCGCTCGTCTCGTAATCGCCGGGTCTCGTATCCGGTCGATTGTCCTGTGAATGCCGGGTCTCGTATCCGGTCACCCCTCTCGTAATCACCTCATTCCATCCCATTGTCATCAAAGGAAGTTATTCTCCTGACTAGCTTTGAAGGGAATCCTTGGAGTTTGTCCTCGTACATCGTTCTTGGCAATCATCGTTTTTGACTCAGATAGGCTAGGACCTTGACACCTAACCTGCATGGATCACGTACAGAGTTATCATCTATTCAATGCATGTGAAACAACATTTAAAATGTAAATTTAATGAAAAATGACCCCTGTACGGTCTCTTGATACTGTTCTACAGATGTCATCATTTGTCGGGGTTTGCTTGGATCCCAGCCCTTGCCAGGGACCGCTCACTTTTTGGATATTAGCCCTTCCCAGGGGTTGGTTGATCGCCAGTTATCGTCGCCGGTCGATTGTCTTGTCGGGGCCGGGTATCGTCGCCGGTCACCCATCTCGTAACCCCCGGTTATCATCGCCGGTTGGTTATCTTGTCGGAGCCGATTTTCGTCGCCGGACATCCATCTCGTAATCGCCGGTTATCGTCGCCGGTCGATCGTCATGTCGGGGCCGGGTATCGTCGCCGGTCACCCATCTCGTAACCCCCGGTTATCGTCGCCGGTTGGTTATTTCGTCGGAGCCGGTTTTCGTCGCCGGACATCCATATCGTAATTGCCGGTTATCGTCGCCGGTCGATTGTTTTGTTGGGGCCGGTTTTCGTCGCCGGTCACCCATCTCGTAACCCCCGGTTATTGTCGCCGGTTGGTTATCTTGTCGGAGCCGGTTTTCGTCGCCGGACATCCATCTCGTAATCGCCGGTTATCGTCGCCGGTCGATTGTCTCGTCGGGGCCGGTTTTCGTCGCCGGACACCCATCTCGTAACCCCCGGTTATCGTCGCCGGTTGGTTATCTTGTTGGAGCCGATTTTCGTCGCCGGACATCCATCTCGTAATCGCCGGTTATCGTCGCCGGTCGATTGTCTTATCGGGGCCGGTTTTCGTCGCCGGACACCCATCTCGTAACCCCCGGTTATCGTCGCCGGTTGGTTATCTTGTCGGAGCCGGTTTTCGTCGCCGGACATCCATCTCGTAATCGCCGGTTATCGTCGCCGGTCGATTGTCTTGTCGGGGCCGGGTATCGTCGCCGGTCACCCATCTCGTAACCCCCGGTTATCGTCGCCGGTTGGTTATCTTGGATCTTAGCCCTTCCCAGGGTTTGTTGTTTTTTGTCTTTTTCTTTTTCTGGATATCAGCCCTTCCCAGGGGTGCTCACCATCTTGTTGTGGTTCGCGTGGATCTCAGCCCTTCCCAGGGTTTGTTGTTTTTTGTCTTTTTTTTCTTTTGTGGATATCAGCCCTTCCCAGGGGTGCTCACCATCTTGTTGTGGTTCGCGTGGATCTCAGCCCTTCCCAGGGTTTGTTGTTTTTTGTCTTTTTTTCTTTTGTGGATATCAGCCCTTCCCAGGGGTGCTCACCATCTTGTTGTGGTTCGCGTGGATCTCAGCCCTTCCCAGGGTTTGTTGTTTTTTGTCTTTTTTCTTTTTGCGGATATCAGCCCTTCCCAGGGGTGCTCACCATCTTGTTGTGGTTCGCGTGGATCTCAGCCCTTCCCAGGGTTTGTTGTTTTTTGTCTTTTTTCTTTTTGTGGATATCAGCCCTTCCCAGGGGTGCTCACCATCTTGTTGTGGTTCGCGTGGATCTCAGCCCTTCCCAGGGTTTGTTGTTTTTTGTCTTTTTTCTTTTTTGTGGATATCAGCCCTTCCCAGGGGTGCTCACCATCTTGTTGTGGTTTGCTTGGATGCCTTCCCAGGTTCACTTCTTGTTTGGATACCAACCCTTCCCAGGGATCACTGATTGTTTGGATACCAGCCCTTCCCAGGGGTTATTGATTGGTTGGATATTAGCCCTTCCCAGGGGTCGTCTGTTGGATTTGAGTGAATTTTTTTTTTTTTTTTTTTTTTTTTTTTGAAATGGGATTGTTGATCGGCTTTTGTCCTGGATCTCCCACCAATATCGTGCACGTACCATGCCGCAAAAGCCATCACTCTGATCATTTGTGAGGTTGAAAGCGACGTGCTTGTACTTTCCTGAAGATTTTCATTTTGATCGTACCTGCATGCATGAAAAAAGGTGTTATGCATGATCTGGCAGATACGTTATGGACAGATGCATGTGTACAACATATGTCTTAGATAGAAATGACCCCTGTTCAGTCAAATGATACGATTTGAGAGTCGTCGTTGTTTGCCAACATCTGATTGGATCACGCCTCGTTGTGAAGTGTGGTTTCTAGACTTCAATCCTGGTCTGGTGCTCTGTCTTTTCTTGGTCGTCTTCATTTCATCGAGTTGAGGCAGTCTGTTTCGCTCTCTGTGATGATCGACAGCTATGTCGGCTCCTTGGCCTTTTGATCATTTCTGCTGGCCGATATGTTGTAGTCTTGCATTATATCATCCTTGTATATGCTCATGCACATGGATCATTTGGATGTCGAGGCAGTGATAGTCAGGATTGGGTAGAGGCCTAATGATGAGAGGTTCTGTGCAGCCTCAGCTTCCTTCCATTTCACGATTCTTAACTGCCCCTGCCTTGGCGCGTGCTTTTACCAAGACTTTCTTTTGAAAACTCGCGATGCTGACCGTGCTGAGTTATCCACAGCTCTGCAAGATCCTGCATATCAGATGACTAACAAATGCCAAAACTTGAAGGCTCGGGCCGTTAGTGTTAGTTTAACACAACGATATTATAATCTCGACAAAAATGCAGTTAAAGCACATGAAATTGAATATCTTTTGATCACATAATCTAGCAAGTGGTGAACTGTGAATGTACTAGATTGGAAGTATTATTTTTTATTTTTATTTATTTTTATTTTTTTTTTATTTATTTTTTTTTAATCCCTCGTGAGTTGATGATTTTCTATTTGACGAGTTATGAAATCGTAAGAACCCCTTCAAGCATTCATGGTCATTGCACGTGAGTAAGGTCGAATTCAAAAGAACTACCTTCCCTCGTCAAAGGTATCCTGTCTCCATTCTCGACAACGTTCTTAGCAGGATTGACGTCATATGACAAATGCACTGTGCGATGCAACACTCAGTAGGGGTTTCTCTTCTATGACTTCTTGTTTAAGGCCGAGAGCTTTTTCGTATTATCTCCTCTTTTTATTAGCCCACTTCACTTGTCTCGTTTTCTTAGGCTATTCAAAGTTACCCATTTAACGAGTTTTGGACCAATGACTCCCGAACCAGACGGTTTTGGGGCATTAGGTGTACAGACACCCCTTCGGATTTATTTACTCGAGCAACAAAGGCCACGGTTCGAGACAAGCTGGTGGTCTGCCCCATTCATTCTCTGCTTGACCTTGCGCAAGATTCGTTTTCTTAGGCTTGAGTTACCCATGTAGCGAGTGTTAGGCCGGTGACTCCCAAACCAGACGGCTTTTAGGGCACCAGATGCAGAGACACCCCTTAGGCTTAATTACTCGAGTAGCCCATGCCACGATTCGAATCTGCTCGGGCCTCCTCTACTGTAATGCTCGTTTTCTTAGGCGCTGAGTTACCCATGTAACGAGTGTTGGGCCAGCAACTCCCAAACCAGATGGCTTTAGGGCACCAGGTGTGGAGACACCCCTCGGGCTTAATTACTCGAATAACTCAGGCCACGATTCGAGACATTAGCTTGATAATCATTTATCGTCTGACTTCTTGATATTGATAATTATTGACTGTCTGACTACGTGTTAATGGCCATCAACGTCGTCATAGTTTTATACCCCACAACTGAAAGCTTGTGCAAATGCAAAGTGAAGGCTGTCACATGAGGTCGATTCTGCTGCAAACGTTGCTTTGAATTAAGGCTTTGTACCTGATCAAAAGGTTGAATAGCCTTCTTCGTCTAATCATACTCACGATCGTGCTCCACGGTTTGCTTGTCAGAGTGAGTCCGATTCCGCTGAAGTCAAATAAAATCCCCCCTCACGCGGGTCCTTGTATCCCGGGAAAACTATGCTTGACAAATGCCAGATGATCATACCGTTGAATATTGACATGAGGTAGCATTTGATGATGATGGTGCATGTTGACGGGATTGTTGCATGGGTGCCAATTTGCACGTCATCATTTCCTGGGTAGTTGATAAATGCCCCAGTGTTAAGCTGCCTTTTTTGTGATCTCCCTCGTACTGGTTGCCTCGGTATATCGCTGGGCTGACAAAAGATCCGGTCCTTTGACCTGTTGAAAGGTTTGGGGGATTTTTTTTTTTTTTTTTTTTTTTTTTTTTTTTGGTGGTCGAATTTGCCCCTACTCCGGTTCTCTGTAATTGTTAGGGGTTCTGATGTTTGATGGCTATGGTTTGATCCAAGTTGGGTTTGGGTTTGTCTTCGACCCATCCTTTGATCTCGTCAGGGGTATTGTCGATATGTGTCTCGCCCTGCTCAATCCCCATCAGATCGAAATCTAGCTCTATACCAAAATCGTGACCCTCCTTCAAATTTGGCCTATCGCTTGCCAGGCTAGAATGCCTCAAATCGGGGTGCCTGAAATAAAACAGAAATGCCTATAAAACATTTCAGCACGTGATCTCCTTTTTGGATAACATGACACAATGACATGAGCGTGCAGGGATTTAAAATAAAACTCAGAATTTTAAAACCCATTGTTCTTCTACTGGCCGGGATTCACTGCCATATTCCTGGTTTTACCCCTTCCTGGATATCACCTGCTGCATGGTCCAACTGGCCACGGTGAGGTCAAGCAATGGAGCTCATTAGGGGGTGCATAGATCGCATTGGCATGAATCTGGCATTGATGGCATTTCTTGACATGAGCATCGCAGTCGATTTTCGTGGTTAGCCAGTAGTAACCCGTTCACATGATTTTCTTTGCCAAAATGTTCTGCTCATATAGCTCCGCACACATCGCCATGTACTTCGTTCATTAATCTATGGGCTTTTCGGCTTTCCAGATATCTCAGCAGTCCCGTAGCTTAGGAAGAATTTCACTGCCCATCCTTGGATTCTCTTTCCCCGGTCGGATCTGCATTTTCGGGAAAGGAGCTGTCTCGAAGGAACTCTTTAATGTTTTGATACCAAGCTCATTCAAGGAGGGCGTCACTATGGGAGATCTTTTCGATCTGATCCTCATAGGCCGGACAAGTCTGTACCATAATTCCCAGGGCTAATCTCAGTCCTAGGATGCATCCCTCGCATTCGGCCGTATTGTTGGAGTGGCAGAACTGTAATTTCATGGCTACCGGCTTCTGCCATTTGGATGGATGAAGTATGGACTTTACGGCCTCTCAGTTGGGTCCTAGGGCAATCTCACAAAACAAACAAGGGACATGGTTTTAGTACTGTGCCAGTCACAAGTTGGCAGATGCATGTCCACATTGATGCCTGATTATTATTATTATTATTATTATTTTTTGTGGTCGAATATGCCCCTACTCCGGGTTCTTTGTGATCAATATGCCACGCCTTCACGGTTTTCTAATCTTTCCCTGCAAAATAAGGTCAGTGTTTGATGACAGGATAGTATTTAGAAATTTTAGAAAACCCTGGTACGTGGTATGGATAGCCTTCCTGCAAAACCATGTCAGTATTTTCTTTATATGTGCAGGTGATGTAATCACATGATACAGGACATATTTATTATGATGATGTCGGTATGACAGTTGTATGCCATTTACATGACATTTATTTATTTGACTGAACGATAAAAGGGCATGAAGAAGCTTCCCTTCCGTTAGGTTTATCAGAGGCTGACCTACCCTAGGGTTACTCTCGCGGGCTTTTCGGCATGAAGGTCCCCAAATCTTCGCAATCTACTTGTCTGAACCCTTTCGATTGGAGCGGATTTGGGTGGTGCGTTTCCTGAGCCATCTCCGGGGAGCAGCCCCTTCGAGTCCAGTAATAAGCAACCGACAGGTTCGCCTCAGGAGGAGGTACACTCTCAACATACATTCACATTCATCGTCCTCACCGTATGCAAATGATTTTACTTTAAATTAAAGCAATCCCATTCAATCATTCACTTATTGGACAAAACACACATTCACACAACAAAAGTAAAAAATGATCAAAATATCGCATGCGCACACATATTCATGAATTTTGAAGGATAGGATAGCATCAAGGTTTGATCGCGGCTTAAGTCCTCTAATATCCCCAGCAGAGTCGCCAGCTGTCGACGCCGGTTTTTTTGTCTTTAAATGCGATTGTTGCCCTTTTCCGATTTTAGCCTTCATTAGATGATTTTTGGAAAAGGGTCGGCTTTGATGTCGACGGGGTTTTGAAAGATCGTTTTTTATGATGAGCCAATTAACCAGAGTCGCCAGTTGGTATATTTGAAATGGATGTACCAACTCATCCGAATTTCGTTTTCGTAAATCGCTGGCTCATATGTGACTCCGAATTAATTGGTCTGCGAATCGAGATTCATAGAGTTCGGGGGCTTGCTTAAGCGAGGGGAAGGTGTTAGGCACCCCCCGACTTCCGTGAAACACGGTTACCGCAATCTTGATGCTTTCCTATCCTTTAATTCATGAAGTGTGTGTGTATGCGCGTGTGTGTGTGTGTGTGTGTGCCTATGTGAGTGTTGTGGTGAGTTTGTATGAAAGAATCATTTGGATTTTTAGGGAAAGTCGTGCTTCAATTTGAGAGTGCTTTGGAATGTCCTTCGGCTTCTACGAGAAAGCTTTATTCTTTATTAGGAAGGTTTGATTTTAATTGTCAAAAGCTATGAGATTTTTCTTTAGGTGTTGTTTTGGCAAATCAAGAGTTTTTTTAAACCTTCGTCAAAATAGGAATCGAGATCTATACGTTGCCTTGTGAATGTAATGACGGGCAATTTCTAGGATCTCTTTAACCATATGCACAACGGTTTAATAAAACATCACTTTATTTATAAAATCATTTTGGGTGATGTTTGAAAGCGATTTTTCTTTAGCCTTCTCGTTGAATAGGAATCCACATTCATTAGCATTTCCAATTTTTAGCCTCGTGATTCTAACAACCTAGTTTGATTGATTTTATGAAAATCTTATCGTTTAGCTTTGAAACCAATTTCGTGTCATAAATCAAATCAAGCATAAACACGCGTCGGGGCTATTCATGGGCATGTAAGCCATCAAAATAACGCCAAACGCCTATAATCACAAGTTTCACTATTTCGGGGCCTTAAACACGATTCTCGCCTTGGCGTCGTTTTAAGGCCCGACGATTACATATTTACAATGAAAGGTACATCGAATTTATTACATATATCAAAAGATGTCCATCATCGGATTTGGACCATGGGGTCGCGCTCCTAGGCTCACATCCAAAATCGCTACATATCCACAAGATCCTAAAAATAACAATCTAAATAAACTATGCATAAGACATCATTACAACGAGCTAAAATTTCACCAAATGGATATCATCGGGCCATTAAGAGGAATTTCGTTCCATTTGGAACCCTCACTAATAGCCCTCAATCCATAGATCCACAACAATACACAAGGAAACTACATTTAATATAATTTGGATGACAAAAGCTTAACAAAAATGGTAAAACAAAATGCTAAAACAAAGGATTTTTCACCTTGCAAATAATCCCAACAATATGTATGAATTTGTGTATTGAATAGAGTAGAAAATATGAGATGTAATCTCACAAAATGGGTACAATTTCTCTCTTCTTTTCTCTCTTTTCTCTCTATTTTTCTTGCTGTTTTCTTCTTCTTTCCGAACTGCTGCTCAATTCTGTCCACTCTCTCTCTGTTCCTGTATGCTGAATGAGCTGAAATAGGCTGCATTAGGGCAGCCTGCGGCTGGCCGCAGATGGATCTGCGGCTGGCTGGCCCACCCCCCATCGCACTCAGCTGGTTTCCTGGTTTCGAGTCCCGAGCGCACCACCATTATTTTAATCGTTTGGCCGCAGATCAATCCGCGGCTGGGTGGGCTGATTTTCTCGATTTCCGTGCCGCACCTCGATTCGCGTGTCGTGACGTCAGTTTTTGCCGACATGTTTGTATTTTGCAGTCCGGGAATCACTGGGAGACGTGCCGCATCATTCGGGCATGCTCATTTCGGAAGGCCCTGCTGTCACGTCGGTTTCGGTTGTAAATCGTCGCGGTGGCGTCGGATGTTCGTTCTTGTGCATCCCTCGCTCTCACAGGCCAGTTCATTTGACGATTTTGCCCTCCTGTCACGGTTAGTATACGAAGCGCAAAATTTGGGTGTCTACAAATAGGATAATACACGTATTCATATGTTTTAGACAGACAATTATCAAACACATCATTTCATTCATTATTCAAATTTTCTATCACATTCAGCTCATTTAAATTTTCTTATACATTTAGAATTTTTCATTCAATTTTATCAAACAACCCCTTAATCTTATTATCACATTTTTTCCACACCATCGCTAACCTCACCTACTACGTCATTCTACACTTCTTCTGCTTTTGTTTTTTTTTTAAAAACAAGTCTTCACTTAAATTTGGAGAGATTTAAATTTAAGAGCACATTTAGTCCTTATACTCATGATTTGATTTGATTTTTGTCTATGTATGCTTTTTTTTTTTTTACAAAAATCCTGCAATATTATTTGACTCTGGAAGAGTATTTACTTTTTAGTCTTCATCCTCTGCACCTCATTTAAAAAGCTAACATGATATCTTAAAAGAATGAAGAAAATAGTGACATGTATAGATGAATCTCATCAAAATTAAATTAAGTATAAAATTTCAATATTAATCTTCTAAAATTTATTGAAAAGATGATAGAGAAACAAATTAGTCTTTAATTATAAAGGATAATATGAAAAATTAAGCATTTAATATTTTTTTGAAATCTACAAACGACAAATAAAAAGTAACAAAAATCTCTCTAAAAGAAAAATAAAAAGGGACGGAAGGAGTACTCTCCAAAATAGTAAAAGGTTGTTGATTAAAAAACCGTACATAGACAAAAATGAAACCAAATAATGAGTATAGGACCAAATATGTCATTGTGCCTAAATATAAGTATAATAGATCCAATAATCAATCTTAATACTTTCCCAATATTAATTATACTTTATAAATATAAAAAATAAATAACTAGAATTATGTTGTTAAGCAAATAATTAAATGTTTTCATATTAAATAAATTATATTTTTCCTTTCCTATACTTTTTTTTTAATTTTCCATACACTAGGAAGGAAGTAAATAAAATATTTCTTGACCAAAAGAAAAAAGATAATATTAGAGGTTTCATCTAATTTATTCTATATCCTTATTTATTCTATCTTATCGATGTTCAGTTCAACTTCAGCACATATTTATTGACATATATATTATTTCCCATTTGCCTATTACATTCTTCTTTTATTAGCAAAACAAAAAATGGTTTTTAAAAAAGAAAATCTTAACGACTTCGTTTCTTTGTATCTAGTGATTCTTGGTCTCATTACACTCAACTGAAAATACTCAACAAAAAAAAACCCAGAAAATGCAAGACGTTCTGAATTTGAGTAAGCCACATGTGATTTTTTGAAATTTACTCATTTTACTATGCAAGATCACATGTTCTTCTACGATGAAATGTATCTTTTGAATTTAATGATACTAGTTGATGGCCCGTACAATGTACGGGCTAGTTTGAATAATGGATTTAATAATTTGCTGAATTCAGTCAATATTAGAGAAAGAAATTAAAGAGAGATACATAACTTGAACATTTATTAGAGAGGAGGAGGCCTCTTTCTTGCTTCTTCCTCGGTTGGGTGGATAGAGTGCATAAACAGAGTAACCCTTTAGCAAATAATTACAGAGAAATTAGAAGCGAAAATTGAACTTTCAAAATGACAAAAAAGAGAATAAAGGGGAAAGAAAACACACCCAAGATTGTCAAACAGCTCCCAAATAAGTCATCTACAACTCCGACAGCGGCGACAGCCTACTCGGCAAAAACTTTGGGGATGTAGTTTCAACTGTAAACATGGAACTTTAAACTGAAATGCATCCGACATCTATCATATTCAATTTGATAACCTAGAGTATGATACACAATCAAAACCAAGAGATGATCTGTCTCACATTAATGATAATATATATATATATATATGGAAAGGAACCGTCACCATAACCCAAAAAGCCGTCGTCATAGCCCTATTGTGTAGTGCACAGCTGTGCACCTACATTAAGCTCTCTCTCTCTCTCTCTCTCTCTATATATATATATATATATATATATATATATATATATATAAGCTCGACTTAAGACAATAATTGTTTAATAATGCATTTGTGTGGGGTTTATATATAAAATTAAAATTGGAATTGATCAACTTAATTTATATGAAAATATACTTCGAACATTAAGCTCAATAACTTTATCCAAATAAGGTTTCTTCTCCTAATTAAACAAGTATATGTTCAAGTAATCAGAACACAATCAAAAGATAATAAGTTTTGTGGTTTACAGTTTCAGATTATCAGTCACTTCATTAGTCATTGACTTCCATTTCTCATCACCTTGCTTTCCAACCTATTTTGAAAAATATAACAAGCATTAAGAGGAAAAAATCAGCAACTTCTACATAGCTTTTCAATAATTGGGTCTGAGTTAAGAAAGAAAGGCAAATTGTACCACTAAAACACTCTTATTATCTGGGTTAGTTTCCTTGAATTCTTTTCTGAAGTCATCCTTGTATTATATACGATTTCATCAATATAAATTGAAAACTCACATATGATGGATAAATTAACAAAAAAATCAAGTACCAAAGCAACACTGTGAATAACTGGAGACCGATTGAAGAATCTCATCAACATGAAACCATAACAATATAGTGAACGATTTCGTTTTTGAACAAATTGATGATAATAAAATCCCATATCATAGACCCAATTTGTTATTTAGAACAAATTCATGAAGAAAGAACCCAAATCGCATACCCAATTTTCATGAAGAAAAAACTCCAAATCACATACCCATTCATTTTTGAACAAATTCATGAACAAAAAAAACCCCAAATCACATACCCAATTCATTTTTGAATAAATTCATGAAGAAAAAACCCAAATCACATACCCAATTTTCAAGAAGAAAAAACCTCAAATCACATACCTAATTCATTTTCGTACAAATTCATGAAGAAATCATCCCAATGAGAAGTGATAGAAAAGTTTTACACGATGAGAAGCGATAGGAAAGTTTTACCCTCGACAGCAACCATTGGAGCAGCAATGGCGAGTTCCGCGATAAACAGTTCCAGGCCGTTGGAGAGAGCATGAAGTAATCAAACTCTCTGTCCCTTGAAAATATCAAACCCAGCGCCGTTGATGTCAACGATATAGAACGATCCGATTAACAGGATCAAAATCTGAAGAGAGAATCGTTCTGGTGAGGAGAGAATTGTAATTTTCTTCCGATCCCCATTGAAGCGTGCAAGGAGTGAATGTTAGGAATACTATGATCTAATATGAAAGCACAAGATCAAGAACTCAAAACAAACTAAATGAATGACTTGATATTATTCAAGCTGTGTTCTGGCTTAAATAGCCTAACAACAAGACCTAACAGAAAATGGGAAAACAACCCACAATAGCACGATCTAAGCTACGTGGTAAATGCAACGAGGAATTAGTCAAAAGATAACAAACAACAACTCCAGTAACTAGAGTTTTATTCTAACAGAAAGACTAACAGAAATCCTAAACACAAGCAACCAACTCCACAATTCCTCCCTTAAACTAACTGCTGTAAAGCAATTAGTTTATATCAGAGACTTCACATACTCCCAGCTGCTCTCGAAGCTTCTTAAATGCATCCAGCTTCAATGGCTTGGTCATCAAATCAGCCACTTGATCTTGAGTTCCACAATGAACTAATTCAATAACACCGTCCTTAGTAAGATCTCGCAAGAAATGGAAACGCACATCAATGTGCTTGCTTCGACCGTACATGACTGGATTTTTAGAGAGCTTGATAGTTGAGTTATTATCACACATCACAGTGGTGCAACCTTCTTGTAAATGACCCAATTTCTTCAAAATTCCTCTCATCCAAATTGCCTGACATGCACATGTTGTAGCTGCCACAAACTCTGCTTCTGTAGTTGAGAGAGTAACTATGGGCTGCTTTCTTGAAGACCATGAAACTGCACCTGAACTCATCAAGAAGACATAACCAGATGTGCTCTTCCGATCATCCACATCACCAGCATAGTCACTGTCTGTGAATGCTAACAGTTCTTCTTCTCCTCCCTTCTTGTATAAAATCCCATAGTTGACAGTACCTTTCAAATACCTCAATGCTCTTTTGGCAATCTGTAGATGTAGCTCTGTAGGTTTTGACATGTACCTGCTAATTATACTCACAACAAACATCATATTTGGTCGAGTGACAGTGAGGTACATAAGACTTCCCACAATCTGCTTGTAATACGTCTCATCTACTTTGGTCCCATCTTCATCTTTGCACATCTTAAATCCCGGCACAATCGGACTCCTCACTGAATTGCTCCCCAACATACCAAAACGTTTCAAAACCTCCATGGCATATTTTCTTTGATAAATGTAGATGCCATCAGATTTTTGCAACACTTCAATACCCAAGAAAAATCTCATTCTCCCCAAATCAGTCATATCGAATTCACTCATCATTGAATTTTTAAATTTAGACATCATAAACTCATCATTACCAGTAAAGATAAGATCATCCACATAAACACTAACAATGAGAATTTTACCTTCCTTGCTCCACTTGGTAAATAATGTCTGCTCAGTATGGCACTTTTGGAATCCTTCACTAATGAAATAAGCTTCAATTCGACTAAACCAAGCTCGTGGAGCTTGTTTTAGTCCATATAAAGCCTTTTGCAACTTGTAAACTTTGTGCTCACTGCCCTTCTTTTCATATCCTTTTGGCTGCTCCACATATACATCTTCATTTAGTTCACCATGAAGAAAAGCAGATTTTACATCTAACTGATAAATCCTCCAACTTCTCTGTGCTGCAAGAGCTATAATCATTCTAACTGTATCCATTCTCGCCACTGGTGCAAATACCTCCGTGTAGTCCACTCCATATTGTTGAGAGTATCCTTTTGCCACCAGACGAGCTTTATATTTTTCCACTTCTCCAACCTCATTGAGCTTAGTTTTGTAAATCCATTTGACTCCAATCTTTTTGGCTCCGGCTGGCAACGCAGTAAGCTTCCAAGTTTGATTCTTCTCAATTGACTTGATCTCAGAATCCATAGCCATCCTCCATCTTGAACTTTTCACTGCTTCCTCAAAATGCACAGGATCTGTTGACGCCACCACTGCCATGTTAATCTCATTTTCTTCTTCTGACAGTCCTTCTCCACTAACATAATCCCTCATCCAAATAGGAGGCTGCCTAACTCTTCCTTCACCTTCATTAATGTCTTCTTCATTTGCAGAATTAGGAGAAACATTTCCCACTCCTCCAATTTCATCATTACCAATTTCTCCATCTTCACTGACCACTTCATCATCCTCATTCACATCTGTATTAATCTCATCATCGCTCTATTCCAAATCCATTAACAGTTGTTCTTCATAACTAGCATCCCAATCCCATTGTCTCTCTTCCTCAAAAATCACATCCCTACTAATTACAATCCTTTTAGAGATAGGATCATATAACCTGTAGGCTTTCGACTCTTCACTGACTCCCAATAACACACAACTGAGGCTTTTTTTTCAAGCTTGGTTCTCCTTGCATCTGGCACATGAACATGTCCCACACAACCAAATACCCTGAAGTGCTCAACTGAGGGCTTTACTCCACTCCAAGCTTCTTCTGGAGTTATATTTTTAACAGCTAGGGTTGGACACCTATTCAACACATACACAATCCAATTTACTGCTTCAGCCCAGAAGTTTTTAGGAATCTTCTTTTCTGAAAGCATAGATCGGACCATATTCATCACAGTTCTGTTCTTCCTTTCAGCGACTCCATTTTGTTGAGGAGTGTAAGCTGTAGTCAGTTGCCTCTTGATTCCATTCTGCTTGCAAAATTCATTAAATTCCTCTGAGTTGAATTCTCCTCCTCTATCAGTGCGCAAGCACTTAATGAACAGACCGGTCTCTTTCTCAACAAGATTTTTAAAGCATTGGAAAGAATTTAAAGCTTCTGACTTCTCTACTAGAAAGTAAACCCATGCTTTTCTACTGTAATCATCAATAAAGCATAAGGAATACCTTTTCTTGCTGTTAGATGCAGGAGTATTCGGACCACAAATGTCTGCATGGATTAGTTGCAATCTCTGTGTTGCTCTCCATGTACTCTTTTTCGGTATGGGATCTCGATGCTGCTTTCCAATCATACAGTCTGTGCACACCACTGTTGAGGCAGAGAGTTGGGGCAGCCCACGCACCATCTTCTTAAATTGCAAAGTTCTCAAACCTTTGTGGCTTAGATGGCCATATCTGCGGTGCCAAAGATGAGAGATGTTTTGCGCAGTTGTGTGAAAGCAGTTGGCCTTCTTAGCTTGTGATTTGGCCAACAGGATGAACATTCTATTTGCTGTCATGTTGGTTTGAATGATCAACCCTCTATCTGGATGGTAGATTTTGCACATTCCTCCCTGGATTAAGATTGTTAATCCTCTCTCCTGAAGCTGTCCAATACTCAAGAGATTGTTCTTCAATTCAGGAACATAAAATACCTCTGTGATCACATGATTCAAACCATTCAAATGCAGCCTTACATTCCCTTTTCCAAGCACATTCATCCTTGTATTGTTTCCCAGCTTCACTAGATGTCTAAAGCTTTCATTCATCTCACTGAACATAGTTTTGTCACCACACATGTGATTAGAACACCCTGAGTCCAGGAACCATGCATCTTCTCGTTTTGCTTCATTCAGCTCCACATACGACATAAGAAGCATTTCTGCTTCCTCGTCTAGATTTGCGTAGTTTGCCTCTTTATCCCAAGTTGGACATTCAGATTGAAAATGTCCAAGTTTATGGCATTTGTAACATTCAACTGAAGCTTTGTTGAAGACTTGGCGCCCTCTGCCTCTACCTCTTCCTCTGAAATTGTTTCTTCCACGTCCTCTTCCTCCAAATCTCTCTTCAGTGGTCACCTTTAAAGCTTGTTCCTCCCCATTGCTCCTGTGGAATTTCTGTTCATGTACTATCAATGAACTTTGCAGTTCATCGACTGAAAGTTTATCTGTATCCTTAGACTCCTCGATTGAACAAACTATGTAATTAAATTTGTCAGTCAAGGATCTAAGAATCTTTTCCACAATTGTCATATCCCTCATCTGCTCACCATACACCCGCATTTTATTGGCAACAGACATAACTCGAGCAAAATAATCATTGACATTCTCACCTGCTTTCATTTCGAGGATTTCAAAATCTTTCCTCAGTCCTTGGAGAATTGAACGCTTCACTCTTGTGTTCCCTTCGTATTTCCTCTTCATAGAATCCCAGATTTGCTTCGAGGTGTCCTTCTGCAATATGGTCTCCAGGATGGTTCTGTCAATTGCTTGAAAAAGGTTATTCTTTACCTTTAGAGCCTTCAGTCTTAACTCCTCAAGTCGTTTCTGCTGTGTCTCAGTCATGGCTGCTCCAACTTCTAGCTCTGTATATCCTGTTTGCACCATGTTCCAATATTCTTTGGATCTAAGGAAATTTTCCATCAGCATAGCCCAATGATCGTAGTGACCATCGAACCGAGGTATTGCTGGTTGGACAAAGTTTCCTTCACTCGTCATATCTCTCTTTCACTTTTGTGTTTGTAAGTCACTCGAAAGACTGCGGCTTTCTTTTCTTCTTAGGCCCAGTGGGGGCTTTGATACCAGAATGTTAGGAATACTATGATCTAATATGAAAGCACAAGATCAAGAACTCAAAACAAACTAAATGAATGACTTGATATTATTCAAGCTGTGTTCTGGCTTAAATAGCCTAACAACAAGACCTAACAGAAAATGGGAAAACAGCCCACAATAGCACGATCTAAGCTACGTGGTAAATGCAACGAGGAATTAGTCAAAAGATAACAAACAACAACTCCAGTAACTAGAGTTTTATTCTAACAGAAAGACTAACAGAAATCCTAAACACAAGCAACCAACTCCACAATATTTAATATATTTAATAAAGTGAAAAAGGGTCATGGTTGGAAAGAAGAGACGAACACACGATTGAAGAAGAGATGAAGAGACGATTGAATTTAAGCGAGAAGGGAAACGGAACAAGAAAAACTGAATTAGAAGATCGATCGGACCAATTGTGAGTTATCACCCGAGTTAACATTTAATTAATTAAAGGTTGACTTACCGATTTTTCAAATTAAAAGGATCGGCTTATGTCCCTTTATATATAACTAGGTGATAGCCCATGCAATGCACGTGCTAGTTTGAATAACGGTTTGTATAATTTGTTAAAATTGTGATGAGAAAAATATTTTTTTTATAATAAGTTATTTTCATATAAACTTTCCAATACATTTTTGCATGACATCACTTACATTTGTAAATATATTGAATAATGAATTTAATAATTTGTCAGACATTTATGTCAAAAAAAGACTGGAAGTACACAATCCATGTACCAACTCATAGCCCACAAGTTCATATTAAGTAATGAGTTCAATTACTATTAGAGAAAACAATTGAAGAGAGATTCATACCTTGAACATCCCCTCAAGTTTGTTAGTAAATTAACTGCCACACCTCCAATTGTTTCAAATTCTGCAGGTGCACAGCTACAATCCAAAAGAAAGAAACACAGAGCATAAATTACCATTATTCATATAACAAATACAATGATTGTTGCAACTGATTTTGTTCAACCATCAAAATACGGAGGGAGATGGAAAAAGGGATAAGGGGTCACAATATCAAACAAATGACTGCACTAAACCTAGTATAATAAAGAATGCCTAATAATTTCATAAAGCAAAGCAAATCACGGCCCATAATACTACAACTGAAAGAAAAAGTTTCAGATAATTTAACTTCAAATCAGGAGGAGTGTTCGATTCATGTAATTAAACAGTAGTAACAACTTCATTGATCATTGAGCAATCAACAAAAGCAGAAGATCATCATTGAAATAAAATAGTAGGATTACAGTACAATTACACAGGAAAATGAGTAAGAGAAAGAGCATATGGAGGTACCTGAGGAGAGAGAAAACTTGAATTTTCACAGTGCAATTTGTGCAGTAGGTATAATAATACCAAGTATACTTCTTCTTCAGTTCTTCTTCCAGTGACGGTGGTTGTGGCGATTCGTTGAAAATTCGTCGGTTGTTTTGGTTTAGTAGTCCGATTGGATGAACGATGGATATGATAAGAATAGTACATGATTCAGCCCTGTCCCTAGCACGTAAATGCTACTAACACGACCTCAATATTAGTTACTCGGTCACTTTCAAGTTATAAGATCATTATCAACTTTTTCAAGTCAATTTTGGATATTACAATCAAATGATTGTTATATTAGTATACATTCTAGGCATTATGAAATACCAAGGTATATTTCTTTTTGGCATTTCATCAAACATGTAATGTATACATTTTACCGATAAAGATCAACGTACACAAATATTTGCATCAATAGAATCTCATAGTAAGCATACACAACAATATATAAGCATACATAATAACATATATATAATTAAAAGAAGCAGAAGAGCAAACAGCTTTATTAAATCATCAGCCTTTTTGAAAAACTGATTAAACAGTCATACCACAAAATACATGCGATAAACATTGTATCCATGTATTGCTTTAGTTCAACATATAAGAAACACATCCATTAAATAATGAAGAAGAAAGACTAAGGTATCTTAGGGTATATTTGTGGAGAGTAACATAACATTATTACTGATATTTAACAAAATAATGTAGATATTGAAACTAAACATAAATGACTTAAATATTATACCTATGATCCTATCTCTGTTTTACTGCAATCTCTGTTTTGCTGCAATTATGAATCAACCCCACATAAAAAAATAAAAAATAAAAAATAATAAGTTCAATCCATATTTTTTACATTTTGAACAGATAAATGTTAATGGGAGTACCAAAGCTAAGTACTTGGATCTGCAGCTCGATGAAGGTGCAGAGAGAAGGAGTATTTCTTGGACAATCTGAGATACCCAATGCCTAGCACCGCCTAGACAAATTAAAAAATATGTTCCAGGCCATTAGATCACGGAGTAACCTAACAACTATTTGTGTAAATTTGCATCCTATCACTTAAAATGAATACAATCAAATCTACCAACTGCAAATGAAAGGCTGGGAACAAAAGATAGAGAGGAAAGAACATCATAAACATGAGATAGAATACTAATAAATGATACTAATATATTTACATAATAGTTCACAACAAAGATATACTGTAATTCCATTACTATGATTATCAACTTTTTTAAACCCCTCCTTAAGTCCCAATTTCAATGTCCCAACTATACAATTAATTCATAAGTAACACAACTCATAGCGAATTCGTCATGAATTTGTTAACAAAACAACATTAATATCAAGCATATTATGTCCTCTTTGGTTCATCATTCATTTCCATAAAAACAAAAGTATTTAGCAATCAGTAAGAGGGTTTCGACCAAAAAGTGTATATCTCCCGGAGAGAGAGAGAGAGAGAGCGGCTTCCCATTCGGCAACCTATAAGGGTAACTTAGTAATATAAATATAACATTTATATTTTTTTTTAATTTTATTTTCTCCTTTATAACTTGAGTAACAACATGAAAGAAAAGATATAAAAAAAATATTTATTTATTTTCCAATATAATTAAAAAAATTTATTTTCTTCTTCTTTGTACGAAACTCAGAACATAATGTGAAGGCTAGCCATATCCTAACCCCAAAAACAAAAAGGAAAAAAAAAGAACCCTAGTAGGATAGGATCACATGAATTACATGAACCCAACGACTTTAGGAGAAGTTCTTTTATAAGAGCTTGCTTCCCGGCCCAATAAACTTACCAAAATAGACGTATATAACTAGAGTAGCTTTCTCTTCTTTGAGGTGATGAGTAAAATTTTAATAATAACTTCACCAACCCCGTGGTTCGGCATCAAGAATAATTATTTTAATTTTATTTAAATTTATAATAGAATTTTATATTAACGTTTATATTGACAAAATTTGCTTGAAATTTTAATTTGAATAAAATTATAAAACTCAAGTTTTGCTTTAGTTATGACAATTAGTTATGAATAAATCCACTATAATTTTTTACCTAATGTTATAGTTATTAAGTTTCAAATTCACAAATATTATTAATACAATTAATCATGTGATTTGATAAAATTTCAAGTTTAAATAAATTAAATTAGTTAAGATATTAATTTAATAATAAAGTTCACGACTAATGTTAATATAATTAAATCGCGTGGTATATCTCTTTAGTGTGTTTAATTGTTTGTTTGTAATTGTTTTGCTGGTGATTTTTTTTAGTGAAGTGTGTTTTACCAATTTCATTACTTGTAATACAATTGGTAAAACTAAAAATAAAAATTCTTTTAGAAGTTACTTTTTCTATTAGAGATTGGTTGGATTTCTTTTGAATACTTTACATATTTAGATAGTATATATTTTACTTTTTCAATCAGAGATTGGTAGGATTTCTTTTGAACATTTTACATATTTAAATAGTATATATTTTATCATTAATTATTATAAATGTTTATGGAACTTATACTAATTTGAATAGAAAAGAAAAAGATTTTCTTTTCTTCTATTCCTCTTAGAGATAAGAATATTTTTAAATTTGAATAGTATTTAATTGATATAAATTTGGATAGTACTTATGCTGATATGAATTAGGAAAGCTAAACTAAAAATTAGTGAAATCAAACCAAGTTTGTACTTTTAATTATATAGTTGATTAGCCAAAAATAAAAAAATAAAACATAATTTTTTTCCCAGAACTTGATTATTTTTTTTTTGAAAAATAAAACTACATTACATTATATTATATTATATAAAATTAAGGTGCAACATACTTTGATAATTTAGCAACACATCTAGGGGTACCCCTCCCCATAATATCCAAGTTCAAAAGAGATTTAACAAAAGATAGCGGTAGTGAAAAGGTAACAAAAACATCCGATTGAATGGAAGCATTCTTAGCCAAGATGTTCGCCCACTGCGTTTACTTCCCTAAACAATGGGGTTAAATCTACTTTTCTCCGCTCTACTCGACCTCGGTTTACAAATACATCACTGAACTGAAAATTTTACAATCGACTCATTGAACTACAAATTATTTTCAAATCATTACAAAATCCGTTAAATGAGTTGACTTTTAACAGAATATCCACGTCACTTTTAAAATGAACATGCACGTCAGCTGCTTCATGTGCTATCATCCTATTTGTTGCCATATTGGAAAGTAAATGGGTTTAATTGCTTTTTGTTGATTTTTTCTTTACAAATTGTCATAATACCCTCAACATTAATAATGAAAAATTGTTAGTATTTTTTTCTTTGACAAATTTGTCTTTTATTGTATTCAAATATATTACATATATTATTAAAATAAGAAAATTTTGGGTAAATTTTAAATTTGAGTAATGTCTTTAACATTATTCATAAGTATTTTTATAATAAGCACAAATTAAAAATTAAAATTCATAAAAATAAATTCAAACTTCAAAAATATAACTAAAATTTTGAAAATTAACTAAAATTTGATCAACCCAACATCCCAAATTGTTTGATGAACCCTTCATCTCAAATTGTTCTCTCTCCTCGCCACACCTTCGTCTGATGCAGCTGCGAGATTGATGAGGAGCACAAAGCTTCAAAAAAAATAAAAATTTAAACCCTTACAATTTGATCATCCTCATCAAATCATTGTCACTATCTCCGATTCTCCCATAGTCCTCCTTCAGTAATAAAACATGTTGTTGCTGATACCTTCATCTAAGCTAGAGTTCCATGGCTCCTCCGGCCAAGATAAAAGATCCCATTGAAGCTGACACGTTCAACGGCAGCGACGACGCCATTCTTCCTCCGTCGACGGCTTCTTTTGCGAATTCGGCATGGCTTTACGAAACTCAGGCCACACAGCCCGGTTGGAACTCCAAACGTCCGATTCGTTGAGCTCGTACATCGAATCAGATGCGATCGGCACCGTTCGTTCGCTGAAGAGAAACCGGTAGTTTATCCTAGCAAAGTAGCTCTTAAAAGAAATTTATCTGGTTTATTTTTTAGATCTGCTTTTTATTTTTATTTTTTTGAGTTTTTTAGTTGGGCGACAATAGTTCTTTGGCAGAGATCAAATCAGAAGAAGATGGTTTAAAATCGTTGAGTTATTTCAGATCAAATCGGGAGATTTTTCAGATCTAATTTTTCGTTTAGTTGTGTTGTGAGTTTTGTTGGGCGAAGTTGGTCCGTATACTCGGGACGAAGATTAAATCCAAGGCAATTAGCATCAATTTCATGGAGCATGGTTTACTCTTCTGCCGAAAATACCATTGATTGAAGATAGAGCAGATGAATGAAGAGAGAGAGAGAGGGAGAGATAGGAAGTTTCTGGGTTTTGAATGAAGATGAATATTGATCTCTTTTCTAATTTTTCCCATTCTGCCCAATTGGAATCAAATAATAATAATAATACATTTGTAAAAATAATAATAATAATGAGTTCATTAATTTTATATAAATACATTTGTAAAAATTATACATTAATATATTTTATTATTAATTTATTTAATTAATTTAATTGTTTGTTATGTATATTAATTTGATTTATATTTTGTTTAACTATTTGTTATAAAATTGAGTATAATTTAATTAATTATCCAGCAGCTTCTCTCTCCTGTCAGCATGACACATAGATTTGCCGTTAATATTTTAATAGAGTGGATGGTTTTTTGAATTTTTATAAAAAAAATTACAGTTCAATGAGTTGACCGTAAAAAAATTCAGTGCAGTGATGCATTTATAAACCGAGGTCGAGTAGAGTGGGAAAAAATGTATTAAACCCCTAAACAATGTTGTAGTTTCACGGTCCAAGTCCTTACCAATACTTTCCTTCAATTTGAAACCAAGCATTAGTCTCCAAATTACACTACACTTAAATACTATTATACTTCATATAAACATTAGAAATAAATAACTAGAATTATTGTTAAGAAAATAATTAAATGTTTTCATCTTAAATAAAATATTTTATTTCTTTCCTATACTTTTTTTTCTTTTGTATTTTCCAAATTCTATGAAGGAAGTAAATAAAATATTTCCCGACCAAAAGTTTTCAAATTTTTTGTTTCAAAAAATATTAAAGTTTTCATTAAACTACACTTTAATATTATTATAATTTATATAAACATTAGAAATAAATAACTAGAATTATGTTGTTAAGAAAATAATTAAATGTTTTCATCTTAAATAAAATATCTTTTTTCTTTCCTATACTATTTTTTCGTGTATATTTCAAAGAGTAAAATACTGTGACACTATAAGACCCTGACTTTCAATAAATAGAATTTAACTTTCTTATAATTCTTATTTTAAACAATATATAAGTTGCTAAATTGATGAATGATAAATTAAGAAAGATATGTGCAAATTATAAGACAAAAGGTATGTCGGGGAATATTCGTTCTGTCGGAAAGTACGACGGCGCCGAAATAACCGATCATTGGTGGCCCCACAACGACTAATTGTCGGATACCGAAAACGACAGAAATAACTTTTTTAATAAAAAAAAATTGTCAACGATACTATCACCTTTAACTGTTAAAATACCCGGTGATAAAAGTACAGTAACACACGCGCTATACCCTACAGTAGCACGCGGTATTACACAGTAGCACGCGGTATTTCACAGTAGCACACGGTATTGCATAGTATTTTATATGAATAATGCTAGCTAGAGACACAAACTATTTTACAAACATTTTACAAACTTGTTGTGTGGCACTGTTGTATTAGTGATAACGTTGTAGTGGGGAGGTGTTTTTTTTAACTATCACCAATACAACAGTGTCACACCAGCCAGTTTGTAAAATGTTTGTAAAATAGTTTGTGTCTCTAGCATTACTCATTTTATATTATTGATTCAATAATTGTTACAGTAGCAATTGCATAATATTTTAACTCAACAAGTGTATAGTATTTTATATTATTAACTCAATAATTATTACAGTAACATCTGCACAATATTTTATATTATTGAGTCAATAATTGCTACGGTAACATATGCACAATATTTCATATTATTTCATCAATAATTGTCACGACACAGTAACTCATATTATTTGATATGATATAATTAGACCAATTAACATTATTGATAATGTCTAGAAGTTTTGTCGAGTAAATAGGTTATTTAATTGCGCGTCATTTATACGGAAAGCCCCCTCTTTCCTGAGAACGATATGGTTGTCAGTATTGTTCGTCTATAATAATTATTAATAATGGTTGAAAATTTGATAAAGATGTGAATAATTGCTAAAGGATGGGTGAAATAGATTAAAGAAATAATTTGATTAAAGAAAAAGTGTGATTAATTGATAAAGGATGGGTGAAATAGATTAAAGAAATAGTTTGATTAAAGAAAAAGTGTGATTAATTGATAAAGATGTGAATAATTGATAAAAGATGAGTGAAATAGATTAAAGAAATAGTTTGATTAAAGAAAAAGTGTGATTAATTGATAAGATGTGAATAATTGATAAAGGATGGGTGAAATAGATTAAAGAAATAGTATGATTAAAGAAAAAGTATAAATAATTGATAAATGTGTGATAATTGATGTATGGTAGATGTTGGTTAAATTTTTGCTATAAATAGAGGGGCTTAGCATAAGGAATTTCATAACTTCCTTGCTTATACTTCCTTCCACTCTCTAAAAACTTCTTGGTGTAAGTTCTCTCTAAGTGTGCTCGGCTATCTTGAGTATTTGTGAAGTTCAGTAAGAGTACAAGTATTGTTCAAGTAAGTCTTTCTATAAAAGTTAATCAAGCACCCACACACATCGCACGGTGTTTATAATTCATCCTTTAGAAGATTATTTTAAAAAACTTCCTTTAGAAAACTTTATTTTGAAATATTATTTTCTTTCAAAAACTATTTTGAAGTTTATTTTGTACACTACACAAATTTATAGTATATAGTCACTTTTGATAATTTCATAATATACGAATTAGTGTACACCATATGTGATAGTTACTAATTAAATTATAAACATATTTAGGTTGATAAACTTCATAGAAAGCAACATCCAGTCACTTGCTAATTAAGGTAAGAGATATCATTTTCTCTCATACTTCTAAATCTAAACTTACTATGGTAAATATTGCCTCTATAATTCTTGAAATGATTATAAATTCCTTTAAGGTTTACGCTTCATCTAATATTATTTCACTTAAAATCCTATTTATCTAAATCTTCCTTATTGAATATTAATCGTTATTTTTGAAATATAAACTTTGAATATCATTCTTGAATTTGACTCCACAATTAGTCATCATGTTGACAATTTGGACATTATTGGACTCTGGACAAATTAAATGTCAAACCTCGAATGTTTATTCTTTATCTTATTATTTTGATTATTCTGTCCATTTTTCATATCATTGTTATTGTACTAATCATTAAGACTAAGTTGTTGAAAATGTGTTAGCCTTTGTGGCAAGTGGTGAAAGTTATGTTTAGTATTTGTGACAAAAAACTGTTGATTGGTATGATCATGAGCATTGGTGTTGCAATTACATATATTTGGGTTATAGTGCAAAGATGAATTGATTAGCATGATTATGGCCTAAAGTTGTGGATGGGCATGATTATGAACAAAAAATGTTGATTGGTGTTACAGAGTTAAAAAGATTAATGATGAACTTCTACATTGGAGAAGATAGTAAACATTATGGTCTACTTGACTCTTCTAATGGATTGCTTACTTCACTGCAGTTACTGTTGAAAATTATATCATCTATCATATGCTCTAAATATCTGATTTATTACTGTTGAAGACTAAAGATAGTTTATTCTTCATTATCTTAGTCATCATATTTTTTACTGGGCTATTTAAGCTCACCTTATTCTTTTTTATTCTATTGTTCTCCTCAGGAAAAGAAAGTGTAGCTGGGACTAGCCGGAGAATGGAATGATGGTCCGAGATAGTTGCTATAATAATTTTTCACCATGTTGTAAAATAGTGTGGCAATAATTCTAGTGAAAACTTATAGTGACTTGTTGTATTTTGTACTGTAATATGAAGTTGATTGTTTATCTTTTGGCGACTCAAAGGGGGTCGTATGGACCTTATTTTGGAGGTGTCACAGACACCCCCTCTAGACAAACCATAATAATACTTACCTCCCCTCTAAGTTTTTAAGTAACAGTTAATACCCCTGCAAGTTTTAGGATTGACTAAATAGATAAAATTACATATTTACCCTTGTATGTTATCAAATTTTAATTCATGAATAATATATATATATTTAATGACAAAATTATTCTATTTTATTACAACACATTTTAATTATAGTTTTATTTGTAATTAAGATCATCTCATTCAAATTGTTGGTAACTTATAAAAAAACTAATTTAGTTTAATTAACACATATTATTGGATAAATGATATAAATATTAAGAATTTTAAATTAAATTATCAGGGAGTTGTTCTAGTTAGAGTGAATTGAGTGTGTTGATAACTTAGTTTTTGGTGTTTAATAACAAAAATTATTATTTGAATTCTTAGTTTCATATTATGATTTTCATATGTTAAATTGTTTTTGAGTATATGTCAAAATTTGGGATGTTTATGATTTTGATTAAAATTTTTAGTATATAATTGGTGTTGTTTTTGACAATGTTGAATTAAAGAAAATGTAATAATATTTATTATTACCTTTATCTTGTAAAAAGATTTTTCTTTTAATATATATATATATATATATATATATATATATTGAGTAACAACCTTTGTCATTTTTACTGTAAATAATTATGCTTAAGTGTGACTTATGTTTAGTTTAATATTTGAGAAAAATAATTAACATAATTTTTAATACTTTTTTATATGAATGATAAGATTTGTTTTGTGTTGTTTAAGTTTGTTTTAGGTAAATTTTAATATTTGGAAAAAAATAATTATAATTTTTTTGTGTTAATTTGCATTTTTTTGTGGATATTAAAATTTTACTTTTTAATTACAAAAAATTATGTTTGAATGCATATTACGCAAATTTTAATATTTGAGAAATTTAATTAGCAAAAAGTGTATGACTTTATTTTCTTGATAAAATAAATATTTGTAATTTTGATATTTATGTTATTTCATAATTTTATTAATAAGATCAAGTTAAGTGAAAATGATATTATACATATTTATATTTAGTGGATATATTAAACATTATAATTGAAGGGTATTCGACATTATATTAAAAATATTTGTGGATATTAGTTGGTCAACCACACTATAATTAGTGAATATTACATATTTTAAACTAGAGGAGTACTAATTGTTACTTGAAAAATTAAAGGGGCAGTGAGTATTATTATAATTATCTACAAGGGGTGTCAATGTATTTTACTATTTTCCAAATTTTAGGAAGGAAGTAAATAAAATATTTCTCGACCAAAAGAAAAATTAAAGATAATTTAGAGATTTCAATTTTTTTTATCTTAAATAATATGTCATCGCTATATTGGTTAAATACATTTCTTGTGATTGATAATGATAAAAAATATCATTAAAATATTGAATACCACATCATTTGATATCAAAAAATTTAGATCTCTTTAGCATTACTTCCAAAAAGAAAAGTTAGTGAGGTTATTGGGAGTTTACACCCCAATATTTAAAACGTATCTAAGTGCACCATAAAATTCTTTTTTGCTAAACAAAATACACCCTTCCAAAAGTTTTAACCAATCAAAAGTGATGATGTATTTTGATTAGCGGGAAAAAAATTTGGGGTGTATTTTGACCAGTTAAAACTCTGGAGAGTGCACTTTGTTTCGCAAAAAAGAATAAGGTACAAACCTCAATAATCCTACAACTTTAGAATGCAAGCTATATTTTAGTCCAAAAAGAGTGTCACATAAAATTATTTTATAGATAGATATGGAAGGATATAGAGGGGGAAAAATCTATATTGAGTCCTGATATGTATTGTAAAATTCAACCAGATTATAATTGTGTCGTATATGTATATATGACATAAGTAGAAATTAATAATAACCTTATCCTAATTTGTTCTATCTTATTTGCATAGATTTTTATGTTGCAATTAACTTTATCACATATTTATTGGCATATATCATTTTCTGTTTGCCTATTACATTCTTCTTTATTAGCAGAAAAGAAAATGGTTTTATAGGAAAAAAAAATCTTAACGGCGTCGTTTCATTGTATTTGGTGATTCCTGGTCTGATTACACACAACTGAAAATACTCAGCAAAATAACCAGAAAATGCAAGACGTTCTGAATGAATCAAAGTACAGTTTTTAATTGAAATCCTCCATGGCTGCATCTACCACTTGCTATAATAAGCTCTGTTCTTCTATTAACACTATTAAATTCAATTGTAATACTACCATAAAAGACTTCATTTTCAAATCTCCATTTGTTTGTTTCTAAAGTCAACTATCCCCAAACCCTTAATTCCCAATCTCACAAATAAACCAAAAGAACCCAAATCAATTTCTGGGTTTTGGTCCTTAATCCTCAATCTCAAATGGGTCGGAGGATAATTGACTCCGAACCCAGCCGATGGGTCTCTCTCGTCCTCCTTTTGATGGGTCTGGTTTCTTGTTCTGTGGTTTACATGTTCATGTCAGTGGCCTTGAGGCCCACTGAGAATTCTGCAGTTTCTGAATTTGAATCCTTGGAATTGGAAGAGGCTGAATTGAGGGAAGAGAGTGGTGGTAGTGCTGGTGGTTGTTGTAGAGGGATCGAGAATTTGGAGCTATGGGGGGCTGCTGTGAAATGGGGTACGGATTTTAAGTTTAATTCTTCTGAGGAGTGCTGTCAGGCTTGTAAGAAATTGTGTAGTGGGAATGATGGGCCTTGCTTGTGTGATTCGTGGGTGTTTTGTGGGAATCGAGAGGCTTGCGGGCCGAAATTTGGTGAGGTGAGCTACAATTCATCAACTTTTTTTGGCCCCATTGAGTTTTATGATTTTGATATTTTGGTTTATGATTATAATGGTGCATTGAATTGGGTTTGTTATGATGGGAACTTTTTTTTCGATTGTGTAACCATTTGATACAAAAGCTGATTTCTTCATGGTTAGATATGTGTTGGTATTCTCATCGATAGTGGAGATTTCATGCAGCATTTTGCCATTAGCATAAGGCTGATTTATTTTTATATAACTACGGACCCGGAAGGATGAGTATCCGTTGTGCGTCAATTATTAATAAAACAATGGTTTAGTGGTTTCCTTTGTCTCAAAGGAAGTACAAGTATCAGTTGTGCATCAATTATTAATAAAACAATGGTTTAGTGGATTCCTTTGTCTAAAAGAATTCTAAAGTTCACAAATTGGAATTATTCTGGATGGTGCAGTTTAAAGAATGACATTTGTCAACAATTTAAAGCTTAATTTCTTATGCAATTAGTTCCAACAGAATTCTGGACTCCTACTCTGCTAGAATTTGGTGCAGGATTCTCATTTATGATTAAGTTTTAAAATTGTCATACATGTGGTTATGCGGGACGTGTTTTGACATAATTAAGAAAATTCTTCATTATGTCATAAAATGGAGACCCCTAAAAAGACATCTTTACAGTTTACATCATAGTCGTCATGGCGTCGCTTAGGCGACACCACCTAGGCGTCCTGGCACTGGAAAAGGGCTAGGCGACACCTTGGACATCGAGCTACTAAGGCTCATGTCTTGGTAGCTGGCCCAAGTTAAGTGATCAAGTCATTTTTTACCTATGACTTATCTAATCCATGGACTTGCTTTGGGGTGTAATTTTACTATTTATTAGACTTGTAATGTGTGATGGGTGATTACTTGGTTGATTTGTTATTTTCTACGTGGTGTTTGTTGACTTGTTCTACTAGTTTTTAACGTCAACTGAATTTTAATTTTGAAGTATTCATATAATTGTATTTTTAACTGTATTCCATAGTATTAATTATTGTGTTTTGGGTTTTAATGTATATAAATTTTTATTGTTCAATATACTTTTGAAGTAAATAAGTAATGTATAAATTGCACATTGTTAACAACGTGTCGCCATACGGACGCCATGACATGCGCCTTATCGCCTAGGCGTCTTGGTGATAAACTACCACAGCGTCTCGCCGTGGCGCCGTGATAACTATGATTTACATGATCTCTTGTGTTGGAATTAGGTGCGGTTAACTTCATTTTTAAACGTTTTGGGTACAGTGTTGGTTGAAGAAACAAAAAGATACCTTGGCTCCTGAGAGGCAGGAAGCAGGACAGTCAGTCAGTTGGACATCAGGCCTTGTATTTGGAAAAGGGGAGGTATATAAGTTGGATGCTTTTCTGTTATTCTGTACCAGTTCCCTTTCTAATAAATGATGATATATTCCTTTTTCCATTCATAAAACATTCCAGATATGATGATGCAATATTTTGTTTATTGGCATTTTGCTGCATTTCTTTGTCAGCTATCTTGGCACATAGGTCTATATTTCAGTTTGCAAAATTGAGACTTACTCTATATTAACTTATATACTCTTTTTCCTTTTCAAAGAAATTCCATTATTTCCTCTAGGCACGTAATGGTGAAATCTAACAACTGTGTCCATGTTTTATATCCCAAACATCTAATCTAGAGCTTATCAAATGCAGTCCTTTAGATACAATGAAGCCCGTAACTCATAGTATAATGTTCCGATCCAGTATAGATAATTAATAAGGTACACTGAAACCACAATGGTTAATAATGTTGCTAAGGTGGTAGGATATCATCCATTAGGTTGCCTTTGTGCTCTATTTGACAATGACCATAAATTTGTTGAAGAATCCCTTGGCATGTTCTAGAAGCAGAAGATGCTCTTTCCCAAAAGTCAAGACCTGAGAACATATATGTTCAACAATTCATGTCTATTTGGATATATTATGCTTATATTGTAAGGTGGTGTTTCACTAATTTTTTTTTTTTTAATAATATAAAGCTATATGCTACTTTAATAACTCAGCCGAGGGATTTCCGGGGGTAATGAGATCAGGAGGGCAAAAGTCAATGCTACATGGTCCCACACCTTTATCCTTCTATTCTGCTTATTTTTGCACCAAAATCTTACTAAACCTGGTTTATTTATTTTTTAATTTTTTTATGCTGGTTGTCGGAAGACATCTTCGTGTAGTATTTGGATTTGTTTTGTTGGAAAAAGTCAGTTCTTACAGAAAATTTTCTTTAAGATATTCTATTATGTAATAGAGCAAAAAACTCAAGTAATTTACCTTCTTGTATGCAAACATGCCATTATTGCTTCAGTGTGCTAATGTGCATATTCATTGATGTATTGTGTCGAATTTTCCAGTTTCTATCTATACTTATGTACCAGTACATACATACATAATATATATATATATATATATATATATAACTAAATCATTTTTCTAAATTTTTTCTTTATATCAATGTAGTTTATACGTTACCACTAATGAGTTTGTTTTTTTAATTTCCTTGCAGGGAATTGTTGGGTTGGAAACAGAGTATGGCACGCTTCATATAAAAGTGTGTGCTATTTTCCTTTGTTAATGCATAAGACGTGATTTTCCAATGATTTGTGATTTCTAGCATATTCTCTTGAATGATAACTTTAACTTGCTAAGAAAGGAAAGAAAAATAAGACTTGTGATTGCTGTTAACAATAGAGACATTAGGTACATTTGGAAGCAGCTCGAATGGTTGCCGCAGTAACCTATGATGGGATATGAAGTTATATTAAGTATGCATAGATTGTGTACAAGTGACGTTGAGATATGTTAGTCATCAGATTTGGTTAATTGTTTTTGTTACCAAATGTGCTATGAACTTGCGCTCTTTTACTGTATTATATGCTTACCAACATTGTTTGACTAAAGATAACGAAGAGAACAGCTCAAGAAATCCAAGTCCTGCGGGACTTGATGGTATTAAAAGGATGTAATTTTCTTTTGGGTCTGGAAAAGGAATTAAAATTGTGATTTGAAATAGAACTCAAATGTGTAGTGATTATTCAAATTGAAGGCCATAGAAATCCTGGTTCAGTAGAATTTGAGATCGAATTTAGTTATGGTGGTTTACTATTAGAATTTCAACTTTATAAATGATCACAAATCCCATTAATGAATGCATGCTATTGTGTTTCTATTCTAAAATTTCAAATTGAGAAAGTAGGCTCACATTTTTGTATGACTAGCCTCAAGCATCTGCTGATGGTTGCTAGTAAACCTACATCGGTAATCTTGGCGTTCTAGTCTTAAGCCGAAACACCAAAAGAGAAAGGAAGGATGAAATCTATAAATCTTTTAAGGATTAAAAAAGTCATATCTGTCATTACTAAACCATTTGAGTGTTCAGCGTGTTGATTGCCTGAGCCTCGGTATACCTTGTAGTTGATGATATTGTCTTTTATGTTTTATATTTTCTCTTGTTTGGCACAGTAGTTGATAAGATCTATTACATGTTGGAAAGAGAGATGTATGAGAAGAAACCTTCTATGTATTTTAAGGGTGGATGTGAACACAATTACATTTTCTTTTTCCTTATTTTTTCTCTCTCTCATGGAGCATTGCATGTTTTCTATTATCTACTTCTCATTGAGCTGGTATTCATGTAAATGCAATTTGTCATCATAAAGGTTATGTATGTATGACACATTACCCACTTAACTGCTATGAGTACAATGGTTGTATTTTTAAGCTGCAACTCAGTACATTTGGAATCACTTAAATTGTCTCTATCTCTGTAATGCTTGCACATCACGAGAGTCTCTCTTTCTGACAGGACATTTGGGAAATGACAGGCCCGGAGAATATGGCATAAGACGCAACTATACATTCATGTACATAGGAATTTCTTATTTATGAATTATATGTAAATATCTGTATTTGAGTATGAAAAATTTAACATGGAGGAATTTGAGGCAGGATGGATTGTTATATAAACCATTACCAAGATATGAATTTGTTAGTCTAACTCAAATTGTTTGATAATTTGTTGAATGACTTGAATAATGTGGGTGGCATGTTCTTCCATTGCGTACTTGAATAAGAAACTGTCGGAGTATTTTTCTTGTCAAATGAAAGAGACTTTTTGATTCTTCCTTTTCAGTATTTCATCATTTTCATTCCAAATATATTGAATACTTTTTTTTAGCACATGGGTTCCATTATCCTTTTTATAATTTTTCATGTGACGAACTGATAATATATGGTTTGTTGCAGCTTCTCCCTGACTGTGCACCACATTCAGTTGATTACATTCTTCAGTTACTGGAGTTGCGCCATTGTGCAGGGTGCCACTTTTATCGTGCAGAAAGTCGAGGGCAGTCTTGGGATTCAAAAGGAAATCACATAAAAGATGTAAGACTTGAGTTTTTCTCTCAACAACTGGCCTAATATTCCCAGTAATCCCTTTTTTATGTCAAGCTGCCATTTCTTTTAGCATCTCCATTGTTTCATATTTCCAATTGCTTTTGTTATTTTGTAGGCTTCTTTAGGCCCTCCCTTTGCACTTGTTCAAGGAATTCTCGAAGCTCAAGGAACCGTTTTTAACAAAATTCCCACGGAAGACTGCCCAACCATAAGAAGAGGTTCAGTTGCATGGGTTGGTTCAGGCCCCGAATTTTTTATAAGCCTAGCAAACCATGAAGAATGGAGAAAGGCGTACACCGTGTTTGGTTCTGTTCTTCCAGAAGATATGGTAATCGCAGAGAAAATCGCTGAGCTGCCCACAAAACCAGACGTTTGGAGCAACATTAACGTGTCGGTCTTGGAAATATCTGTACCCTTATGGTTTCGAAGAATTAAGAGGGGTAACGGAGATCTAAATCTCAATGATAATGAAGGCGCTAGTTGAATTGGTTTCTAGCTTCAGGTCTAGATATGAGGTATATAAGTTTTGCGCAATTTACTCTTTTCTTCTAAATCTCATACTTTCGTCCACAATTCTTTTATGTACTCAGTTCTGTTCTTTCCCAGAACTCAAAGAAATGACATTGGAGAATGATACATATTTGCCTCGATCTCTCACCTGGTTATGGAATACACAAACCCACAAGCAGAACAAGTTATTTAAGCCAGTGATTGTAGTATCAAATCCTCTTGAATATCCTCTTCTTTTTTTCCATGGTAACACTTATGCTACGTTTGGATTGAGAGAATGGAATAGATGAAGGAATGAAATAAAAATAGTGTATTTGATGATCATTTTAGAAGATAAACTATTCCAATGAAATGAAAATTCATTCTATCCCTTTTGTTTTTTTATTCCATGTGGAAAATGTGGAATAAAATTCATTCTAATAGAATGAATATATGTGATAATTTTGTCATTATATGACAACACTCACAACCACCAACAATCAAAGATACATTTAAAATACTTTAAAATCATTCCATTCCGTCAATCCAAACGTAACATTAGCATATGCATACCGAGCATTGGCTCGGATGTTATCACATGATTTTGCAATGCAAATGTCATGGGCTTATGGGTTTGTTGAACCAAAAACCTAAGAACCTTACATGTACTGAACCTACATATGCTAACCCGATGAAGCAAAAGTAGCCATACCAATGCCTTTGTCCATCCGATACCTGCCTGAAATCCGGACTTTCATATGGCAAAGTAAATCTGCTGGAGAATCATGTAGAGCAATGCCCTGCTGCCATGAACTGTGAAACCAATGTTCCACTGAAAGTATCAAGTCGTTGTGGAATAAGAAAATCCCAGTGGACTACCAAACCATACTGCTTGAGAAAAAAGACATGTCAAGAAACATGATCATTAGTTTCTGCTGCCTCGTCGCAAAACACACATGGAGATGTGGCATTATGAATAAATCGTGCACTTTTAAAATTCAACGGCGGTGCATATCTAATTTTACGTTTAAATTGAATGAATGAAATGAAAAATAATGTATTTAGTAATCTTTTCTGCCGATAAACATTGAAGGAACGGAATGTTGGGAATATCCGACCCATATATGTTCATCTGAAACTATATCTTGGCCCAAAAGGTTAGGTCTATGGTCCATTAGAGTATATATGTCCTCACTTTTTATTCTTGTGTTCCGATGTGGGACTTTACTATCACGCGGTACATCAACAATCTCCCCCTTAACGCGTGATCTCTCCATTCTCATCGACACCAAGCTCCCCCTTGAACTTTAACCATACTCTTTTGAGCATTAGCCTATACGAGTCACCCTCTTTAATATCTCTTGTTTGATCCACCACTAAGAGCCTCTGCCAAGCCCATCAAGTCTCCTGTCTGACAAGCTTATCTCTCAATATCTCTTGTTTGATCCACCAAGAGCCTCGCCAAGAAGAGTCTGTCACTTTACTCAAAGAGTACATAATCCACAAGCATCCATAATTCATTGAGCCTAGCCCATCATGTCTCTCCCTAATGACGAGCCCACATTCTTCAGTATCTCTTGTTAAGAGCCAACTAAGAGTTTCTGCGAGAAGAGTCCATCACTTGCTTAATGAATTGTGTTCATCCATCATACACAGTCCATACAAGCCATGACCTAAGCCCAAAGCCATGACTCTGATACCAGTTGTTGGGAAATATCCGACCCATATATGTTCATCTGAAACCACATCTTGGCCCAAAAGGTTAACCTATTAGGTCTATGGTCTATTATAGCATATATGTCCTCACTTTTTGTTCTTGTGTTCTGATGTGTGACTTTACTATCACGCGATATCTCAACAATCAGGAGTTTTATTTTGGAAGTGTCCTATTTTGAATAGGAAGAGGAGATTTGTAGGTTACTCTACATATAAGGTATTATATTGAGTTATTGTAGTGTAGCACAATTAAAAGTCATGTAGCATCCTAAGAGTTGAGAGAGAGTGTGAGTGTGTTTTGTGTTTGTGTGAGGGAAAGAGTTTTTGCAACTTTTATATTCCGTGCAAAAAAGTTGTATTGTGAGTGGGAGGGTTTTGCAGCTTTTAGTCCGTGCAAAAAGTTGTGTCGCGGTATTGTGGAACCTCAAGTTTTAGGGCATAAAACTTAGGAGGATTATTGTAAGCATATTATTTTTCATATAGTGGAGATTTGGAGTTTGGCCTGTGGTTTTTCCCTTTAAGGATTTTTCACATTAAATCTTGTGTTGTTTTATCTCTATTTTATTGTGTAGTTTGCGTTGACTTAATTCCCAACAAGTGGTATCAAGAGCTAGGTTGATTGGATCCAAGGTAGAGGGGAATTAGTCACATTGGTGTGATAAATAAAGAGAGTGAAGATTGAAAGAGTTGGAGATGTTCATCATGATGTTGATGAATAAGAGATTTTGCGCTTATAGAGAATCACCGTTGCAGTCGTTAGATGAAGATAATGAAGATGTTGATGAAGATAAAGACAATGTTGATGATAATGATAATGATGATGAAGATTATTGTGGTAGTGTAGATCATGTGGATGATATGAATGTTGCAGATGATGCGTATATTGCAGATAACGAGGATAATGCAAACTATGCGGATAGTGCGAATGATGGTGGCGACTACGATAACGGTGACAGTGATGAAGTTGAAGTGTTTGCGGATTCGAGTCGAGGGAGGAATTGTTGGGGTACTCCTCGAATCCTATTCAGATATGAAGTTGAAGTATTTAGGGATTTGAGTCGAGGGAAGAATTGTTGGGTTACTTCTCGAATCTTATTCAGAAAAGAATTGTTAATATGGAAAGAAAGAACTCCTATTTTTAATAGGAGTATTATTTTGGAAAGAAATCTATTTATAATAGGAGTTTTATTTTGGAAGTGTCCTATTTTGAATAGGAAGATGAGATTTGTGGGTTACTCTATAAATAGGGTATTATGTTGAGTTATTTTAGTGTAGCACAATCAAAAGTCATGTAGCATCCTAAGAGTTGAGAGAGGGCGTGCGTGAGTTTTGTGTTTGTGTGAGGGAGAGAGTTTTTACAACTTTTATATTTCGTGCAAAAAAGTTGTATTGTGAGTGGGAGGGTTTTGCAGCTTTTAGTCCGTGCAAAAAGTTGTGTCGCGGTATTGTGGAACCTCAATTTTTAGGGCGTAAACTGGGAAGATTATTGTAAATACATTATTTTGATATAATGGAGATTCGGAGTTTGGTTTGTGATTTTTCCTTTTAAGGGTTTTCTACATTAAATCTTGTGTTATTTTATCTCTCTTTATTTTATTGTGTGGTTTGCGTTGACTTAATTCCCAACAAATGGAGTTCTTCCTTTCCATATTAGCAATTATTTTCTGAATAGAATTCGAGGAGTAACCCAACATGGAATGAAATAAAAAATAGTGTATTTGGTAATCGTTTCGACGGATAAACCATTCTGATAGAATGAAAATTTATTTTATTTCTTTGATTTTTATTCCATGTAGGAGATGGTGGAATGAGATCCATATCGATAGAATGGATATATATGACAATTATGTCATCATACCATATCACCCACCACTGTATGTGACAGTTATGTCATCATATCATATCACCCACTACCAACAACAACTAAATACGTACTTGACTAGAAAGTCATTCTATTCACTCAATCCAAATGTAAGATCTAGAACTTTTCAAAGTAAAAGGTGAATTTTTGGAGGTATATCAAATGACCAAAAACAAAAATTGTATGCGCAAAGCTATTTGACTAGAAGAGAAGTTTCTTGTTAAATTATTTCTGCTCTGAATAGACGAAGTAGCAAAATTGTAAGCTTGTAGTAACGAGTATTTTAACAAGAGTACGCTAATAGGAAAAGAAAATTGAGAAAATTCATTTTCATAATTTTGGAGATTTGAATCTTGTTTTTATTTTGTTTTAAAAAATATTAATGTTTATTTGAATGTACTTGGGCATCTTAATTTTTAAAGGAAGTTGATTTATAAAAACTTATATGGTCACCACATCTTGCACCTTTGATTAAAAAATTTAACGACCACTATTTAAAAGTATAACTCCCCTACTGCAACACAATGTTGTGTGTAGGAGACTTGCCTACCACAACACTGATAGAGAGTATTTTTTTTTTTAAATCGTGAACATAGAATCCATAATGGATGATGTAAATATGGTGACCAGAAATAAAACCATAATCAATTCCTATTTTTTAAATATCTTTTTAATAGCAAATTTTAACTAGAAAAATTTATTCCTAAAAATTGATATATAATGTACCTTGTACAAAATTCAATATTTCAAATTGAATTTTCTCTTTTTCCGTTATGAAGAAAAAGAAAAGTAACTGAATTTTGAACAACTAATAAATGTATGAAAAGTCCATACTAACCCTTGACTCCCTGGTATTAGATATAAATCCTTTCAAGTTTCAACCCCCTCAAAACTTCTTTCCTTCCATTCCAGAGAAAATTTCAGGAGGGAAAAAATGGTACGGTTCCATGAACACATAATAACAGACCTTCTAGAAGACCCAACCGGCGGCCTAGTAATCCTCTCCGCCGGCATGGCCCTCCACAAACTAATCTACTCTATCCTCACCCTCCATCACCCTTCCCAAGGCGCCCTTCTCCTCCTTTCTTCTACCCCTTCCCAAAAACAAGCCATCCAAAACGACGCCGTAGGCTGCGGCGTCCCCATCTCCGAGATCACCTCCGATCTGCCGTCGCACCACCGCCTCTCTCTCTACAAATCCGGTAATGTCTGCTTCATCACCTCCAGAATCCTCATCGTCGACCTCCTCTCTTCCCGCCTCCACCCCTCCGTCGTCGCTGGCGTTATTCTCCTCAACGCGCACTCTCTCTCCTCCACCTCCACCGAAGCCTTTATTATTCGAATTCTCCGGTCATCTAATCCCTCCCTATATGTCCGCGCCTTCTCCGATAACCCGCAGTCGATGGTGTCGGGCTTCGCCAAGGCGGAGAAAACCCTAAAATGTCTCTACTTGAGGAAACTGCATCTTTGGCCGAGGTTTCATGTGTATGTGTCGCAGGATTTGGAGAGGGAGCCGCCGGAGGTGGTGGATGTTAGGGTTCCGATGACGAATTACATGGTGGGGATTCAGAAGGCGGTGATTGAGGTTATGGATGCTTGTTTGAAGGAGATGAGGAAGACTAATAAGGTTGATGTGGAGGATTTGACTGTGGAGAGTGGCTTGTTTAAGTCTTTTGATGAGATTATTAGGCGTCAGTTGGATCCCATTTGGCATACTTTGGGGAAAAAGACCAAGCAGCTTGTTTCCGATTTGAAGACGTTGAGAAAGTTGTTGGATTATCTCGTGAGGTATTGCTGATTTCAATCAAAACTCTATATTGTTTTAATCTCCTGGAAATGTTTTTAATATTGTTTTTTTATAAGGGTGTGAATTTAAGCTATGCTTGCTACTTTAGTGGTCAATGGTTTATGTAGTTTTCAGGCATTAAGAGAAGAAATTGTTCATTGTTCAATGGCGTCGTCAATTTCAATACAGAAAGAAGAAAGGTCTTTTATACTTTGCTGTGTGAATATGGATGGTTTTAAGTATATAGAAAGTGTCTGAATATATGATGTATTATAGTTTCAGCTCTAAGGTAGAAGTACGATACATTCAAAGACACAGCTTAAAATTGGTTAGAAATTTGTTGCGGTTTATGAACTTTGAAGAACTTTCTTTATCCTTTTTCTTCCTTTTAAATAAAGATCTTTTTTTTTAATTTACTTGGGCAATTTTAAAATTTGTATTGGATTTTTGCACGAGATGATGTTCTAATTTGCTTCTGGTTCTAGAATAGCTGTGGTTTTGGTATGTATTTTGATAGTTTATTTGGGTAGGTACGATGCGGTGACTTATTTGAAGTATTTGGATGCTTTGAGAGCATCAGAGAGTTTTCGTTCTGTTTGGATATTTGCAGAGTCGAGCTTTAAGATTTTTGAGTATGCAAAGAAGCGAGTTTACTATTGTGGGAGGTCAGATGGTGGTAAAATGGTTGGGCAGAGTAAGACCGCGATAGGTAAAAAGAGAAAATTGAATGATAGCAGCAAGGATAAAGAAGGTGAGGCTTTGTATCTACTGTTATTTAGATTATAAATATATTATTGCATGTATAAAACAATTTCTATGTCAGTGAATATTATTCTCCCTAATCCCTAATATCAGGTATGTTATGTTGTAGTATATACAATTAGCCATCAGGCACATTTTAGTCTTTTAGGTTTATTAGTGTGTTTTCTGATTTTGTTGGAAATGTGCTTATCTGGCTTTTGTAATTTATTTTTAAAAAAATTAATTATTATAACTTTTACTTTGTTTATGTTCGATTGTAGATTCTCTCTCAGCAAATACAAGTAGTAGAGTAGTTTTGGAGGAAGTCTTGGAGGTGGCACCAAAGTGGAAGGTGTTGCTTGTGAGTGAGTGAGTTCCATTTTTCTTTGAAATTTTTTAAGTTTTGTTGCTTTTAGTCTGGAAGTTTGATTAATGTTATCTCATAGTTCATATCAGACTATATAATTTTAGTTGATGTTACGTTTTGTCAGAAGGAATCTATTTTGCATTTGGTCATTGTCTTCCCACTTCTTTCATTGACTTTAGTTTAGAATCTGATGATATCGAGACAAACTTTTTAGTTTCCGAGAAGATCAAGCCAACTATTTACCATTTTGAATTTTTTATTTTGAATTCAGGAAATTCTTGAGGAGATAGAAGAGGAAAGAGAGAAGCAAGCTTTGCCAACAGAAGAATTTGTGTTTGGAGATGAAGTGAATGATAATGGCATTGTTTTAGTGGCTTGCAAAGATGAACACTCATGCAAGCAGCTTGAAGAATGCATCACCAACGGCCCACATAAGGTTTTGCAGTTTGTCACAAAATTTATTTAAGTTATACGTGTTCCTTATTTTTTTTGTTTATCCTCTCTTTCACCAGGATGACCCCTCAACTCAGCAATCCCAAGTACTTGCAGCTTGTTCTGCTCTTCTGCACAAGTTTATACCTGGGTCTTGTTTGAGAATTTTTAAAAAAATATGCAGTTTACTATTGTCGCAACACATTTTTTTGGTTCCTCACTAACATACTTAAAAGTCCTTTAGTTATACTGTTTGCCAGTCCAATTTAAACGAAATCTGGTGACCTGAGAACATGTGAAAATAACTTGCACAACTTTGCTGATACAATGAGAGAGTTAAGGCGGTTTGAATGCTAACAAAGTTTCTAATAATCCCCTTCTCCAGTAAATCAAAAATCAAAACAGAGTTTTTTCCCTTGATATAGGTTAGTGATACAGTTTGCATCTACTACTGTAATTTAATGATATGTACATTCTCCTATATATTCTGTTGAAAGTGTAGGTCATACATCCTATGTCCTTGTGTTAAGAGGTAAATGTTATTTATGTCTATGTTGATGTAATGACAAATTCAAACTTGTTAAATGCTTCATGTAATATCTTATGAAGGTCATGCGGGATGAGTGGGAGAAGTATTTGCTGAGCAAAGTAGAGCTGCATAGCCTGCCAAAACGTAATAATAAAAAGAAACCCAAGGACCCCAAAGGTTTTGGGGTTCTTGACGGGGTGATTCAAAAAACATCGGGACAGAAGGCAGAAGTAAGTAGCATAAGCAAGCAGGAAAATGATGCACTTCTGGCAGCAGCATCAGAATTAAGTAAACAGGCCAGAAAGGGTATTGATGTCGAAGATAATCCTAAAACCTCCTTGGACATTGCAGGACGTAGAAAAGGAAAGAGCAAAAAGGCCTCGACAAATATTCAGCCTCCTTTGAATCGAGATGGTCAAAGTATAAATGACACTGCAACGGATGAAAATTCTGAGGCACTTTCTTCTGAAAATGACGGCCATAGAAATGAAATAAATCCAGCGGTTGTTGGTGGTGTTCCTAAAAGCACAGTTGCAGGTATATCTGCCGACAAAGGGGTTATTCAAAAGCATGCGCAAGACGTTAATGCAGAGCAAACAGAAAATACTAAGCGGCTCCCACCAGTGCACTTTTATGCCATGGAAAGTGATAGGCATATACTCGACATTTTAAAGCCCTCTGCAATTGTTGTTTACCATCCTGATGTGGCTTTTGTCAGGGAAATTGAAATCTATAAAGCTGAAAATCCCTCAAAAAAATTGAAAGTATATTTTCTTTTCTATGAAGATTCTACTGAGGTGCAGAAGTTTGAGGCCAGTATACGGCGGGAAAATGGAGCATTTGAGTCGTTGATTAGGCAGAAATCGATGATGATGCTCCCAGTTGATCAGGTTGGCTGTCTTTTTCCTTTGTTTTGTTGAAGCTCCTTCTCAGGTTAATTGGCTGTTTATTATTTTTCCATTAATAGCAATGGTGATTCACCTCGAGTTGACACCCAAAAAATTTCGCGTAGTTTCTGTAGCACAAGGCGAGAATCATCATTGTTCTGCAAATTCTTTTCCTCCTATCTAACTACAGCGTTAATACCCATATTCCTCTGCATTTTAATTTATTATGATTGGAATATAATCAGGATGGGTGTTTTCCGGGGCTGAATCCTCCCACTGAGCCACAGTCTGTCACTTCCCAAAATTTGATAACTAGAAAGGCAGGTGGAAGAAAGGAAACTGAGAAAGAAATGCAAGTATGTAATTTTATTCCTTGTGTTAGTACCCTTAAACCTCTGCAGAATATAAGTCAAGATATCCGTGCTCTTTTATATTTTTCTTTATCAGGTCATAGTGGACATGAGGGAGTTCATGAGCAGCCTCCCAAATGTACTTCATCAGAAGGGCATGCGTATAATTCCAGTGACATTGGAAGTTGGAGATTACATACTATCACCATTAATATGTGTAGAGAGGAAAAGTATACAAGATCTATTTGGTAGTTTTGCATCAGGTCGCCTTTATCACCAAGCAGAAATGATGCTTCGTTATTATAGGATACCTGTCCTTCTCATTGAGTTTTCGCAAGACAAAAGCTTTTCATTTCAGGTATTTTACCTTGTTATACTTGTTCAAGAGGCCATAAGGTAGTTCTTAATTTGTGTTTAACCAGTAAATCTTGCAGTCCACTAGTGATATTGGCGATGACGTCACACCAAATAATATTGTGTCCAAGCTGTCCTTGCTCGCTCTACATTTCCCTCGTTTGCGCATTGTATGGTCCCGTAGTTTGCATGCTACTGCTGAAATATTTGCTTCCCTCAAAGCAAATCAGGATGAACCTGATGAGGCCAAGGCAATTAGAGTTGGAGTACCCTCTGAAGATGGTATTGTGGAAGATGATGTGAGGTAAGTCCTTTTATCCTTAATGGCTTAAAAAGGTTTTCAGTATTTTTTTGTGTGGAAAATGCTGTGCCCTGTGGAGCTGAAAAAGTTGATGCAACCCTTTGTAGAATCTGGAACAGAGGAGATGACCTAGTATATTTAGGTGCCTCAAACATGATAGTATTTCTAGTATTTCTGATTCTTTGACTTGGTCATGATGCTCCAGAGTTTACCTATAGTTGCACAAAGATCAACATTCTAACTTAGTATTGGATGTTCAAATATCATATTTGTATTAAATTATTTATGGAACATTCAACTTGTTGATTCAATTAAAAATCTTCTATCGAACGTAGTTATCTTAAGCTTAGATTCTAAGAGAATTCCTAACTATAAAACACTCCTAAAGCTTCCCCTGGCATACCATGTTTTAGCTTATATAGCGTACCTCGTACTCGTATCGGTTCCACAAACCTAAACGAACTGTGTTCCTAGCAAACACTGCTCCAGAAGAATAATTTTTAATTTTTTTTTTAAAAAAATGCATATATATCGTTTGGATTAAGATGTACCTGTCCATTTCCTTCCCTTTTCCCCTTGTTCCTTTTTGATTCAGAGTTTAGGACATTAAACCTACAGTTGGTTATTATTGCAGAGCAGAGAATTACAACACATCTGCCGTGGAGTTCTTGAGACGGCTCCCAGGTGTGACAGATTCTAACTACAGGGCTATAATGGATGGGTGTACGAGCTTGGCGGAACTTGCTATTCTTCCTGTAGAGAGGTTAGCTGAACTAATGGGTGGTCAGAAAGCTGCTAAGACTCTGAGGGACTTTCTCGACGCCAAGTATCCAACCTTACTTTAGGACTTGTGTAGTGTTCCAGCTTAATAATTCTGAGCAACAGTGGCCTAAATTAAGCATCCCCATAATACTGCAAGATTTAGACTTCCATATGTTGTAGAATGCCTTTTTTTTTTTGTTGCTAAATGTGCCTTTCCCATTTTGTATTAATTTTTTTCATTTGTATTTGATTCAATGTAACATTAGAGTACAAAATTGGAGCGCATTTTATTGATTCGCCATTGTATCACCGTAAAGATTCCCACTCTTTTGTTTAATTTTTTTTCTGCTCAATGCCATAATTATGTTCTATTCAATGACTGATATTTATGAGAATAAATCTATTTTTTCGGCATAATCCTCTTCATGTCCTCGTTTTACAAGAAAACTTTATTATTTTCACAAAACTTTACACAGATGAATGTGAATCTTATTTATTGTTCATGTCGGTGAAAATATGAAATTTACTTGCAAAATTATAAAAGTCTTGTTATACATTGCGAAAAGTTTTTAGTCGAATTATGGTTGCGACATATGTGCATATATAAAATATGTAAGAATTAAGAAAATTTTTATTTTAATTTATTCTATTTTATTGCATATATTTTCATGTTGATCATAATTTAATTTTGTTAAATATTTATCGACATGTATATTATTTTCTTTTAAATAGGATTACCAGTTAAACTGATAAAGTTAATAAGTTTTAACAGTTAAACTGCTAAAATTAAATAAGTTTCAATAGTCTATTGATAATGGATACTAAAAGACAAAAATGGATACTAAATGATAATTATTGGGGTTACCTATGGTGGATTGTTATCTAATAATAGTAATGTGATGTGATAATATGTGGTTACTAACTAGTTTAATGTTTCACTGTACATAAATAGACTTAACAAGACACAATTTATTTTTATAATTATTCTTTAATTATCAAAGTATTATTATTATTAAATTATAATTTAATACATCATTTTACAAAATATATGTATAACATTACTTGATAACTTTTGTAGCCAATGAAGATCAATAAATAGGTAAAAATAGCGGTAAATCTTATTGAATAATACTATGGACATAAACTATACGCAAAATTTGTGCACAAAACAACAAAAAAAAGAGACCTATTATTAAAATTTTCACACATTTTTATTGGCATGTAATATACATGCAATAATACTATGGTGACTAAAGAGTGACTAAAAAATAGTTACAAAAAAAAGATATAAAATGTTGTGTATGTTTATAATTGATTACAATTATTAGACTTACCTATATACGATGAATTTGAAATATTTACTAATTATATTTTGACACGTGTATGACATTATTTTGTAAGAATTTTTTCTAATTGTAGCAATAATCTCCGTTTCCTACGATGGATGCCCAACTTTTTTATGTATAATGTTAGCGCATCTTACACCAGACCAGAAGGTTGCTTGTTCGATTCACGTCGGGTTCAACTCCTTTTTCCTTTTCCTACACCAAACAGGGGAGAAATTTTTGGTGGGTGGTGGGGATACGTTAGGGTGCGGTGGTAGGATATGGTGGACTAGTCCCACCCGCATATCTCTGCCGCACACGCTATCCATCTACCGTCATTTTCTCTCTCCTCTTTTACTTCGTAGGATAGGATAGGATAGGACAGAAGAGGAGTATCATCACATTCAATGCTTCCCATTACCATCTTCTTATCAATAACTCCACCACCTCCACCTTCTTTCTTCTTGCTACCCTGCGCCTTCTCTCCCCTCCAATCTTCACCACCCATCATTAACCTACACCCCCTCCGCCACCGCCCATATTTATCTATTTCCAATCTCCTCATCCGTCATTAAATTATCACAACACAACCTCTATTTTGCATTTTCAGATCGGATCAGATCAAATTACCTCTGATCTGAGTGGCCCAGATACCCAATCATGACCACCGCCGTCGCCGCCGATAAGCCGCCGCGGAAATTCCCACCGCCTTGTTGGACGCAAGAGGAAGCCCTGGTGCTGATTGAAGCCTACCGCGAGAGATGGTACGCGCTCCGCCGTGGATACCTCCGCACCGCCGATTGGGACTCTGTTGCGGACGCGGTGGGCAAACGCTGCCCCGGTGCTTCTCCGGCCAAGACCTCTGCCCAGTGCCGCCACAAAATTGAGAAGCTCCGCCAGCGTTATCGGGCGGAGAAGCAGCGTGCTCTTTCCTACCCCGGTCGGTTTTTCTCCTCCTGGTTCTACTTCGACAGCATGGATGCCATGGAAAATGGATCTACCCCTGGATCCGATCAACATGCCCTAATTGATCAAAATTCTGGAGCTTTAGGGTTTAATTTGAAGAATCGTAAAAAAACTGATGGTGATTTTTCTAACCCTAAACTCGGTGTCGATCCTGAAGGTGGGTTTCAGTCTAAAGGTGTAAACAATCAGAATCCAGTCCCTTTAGGGTTTAGGTTAAAAAACTCTAACAAGAAATCTAATCCTAATTTGTGGCATAAGGTTTCAAATGGTTATACTTCTTATTTTGATGGTGGCTCGGATGAAGAAGACGACAATGGTAGCCAAAGTGGAGGTGAGCCTACCGAGTTTAGGGGAAAGAAATTTGGTAGTGGAATTCGGATTAACACGCCAATTGATCAGTCAACAATAATGTCAGATTTTAGAAGTAGAAAATTTGGCAAGATTGATGTGAAGTTGGACCCTGATTTTGATAGTGATGATGGTGGTTATGATGCAGTTGATGCTGATGGTGATTATTGGATGAAAGTACCTAGGGTTAGAAATTCAGTTCATGCAGGGACTAGAGGAAAGTTCAATGGCAAGACCGATAGGAATTCAAATCCCAACTTTGATCCCAGGGTTTTGAAAGGGTTTCCCACTCGAGCAAGGCCGGTTTTTGAGAAGAGTGGCGGAGTTAAGAGAGGAAGAAGTGCAGTAGAAGATATGGTTGCATCCATTAAGCTTTTGGGGGAAGGGTTTGTGAAGATGGAGAAAATGAAGATGGAGATGGCTAAAGAGATTGATAAAATGCGAATGGAGATGGAGATGAAGCGGAATGAGTTGTTACTCGAGTCGCAACAACAGATTGTGGATGCTTTTGTGAAGGGTTTATTTGAAAGGAAGAAGATGAAGACAACGGTATCCCCTGATTCATAGTTGTAAGAGAAGGATAAATAGCTTTTAATCATTTCGAGTTTCTTTCTAATGTTGGGTTGGGTTAGGTTAGATTTTTAATACTTGTATATGAGCCAGATCAACTAGTGATATATGATCTTCATTCATGCTGGTAAGGTAGTGTAAGTCTGATAATTTATTAGTTTCGATGTTCTAACCAACTGCAGTTTCAAATATAATTGGGTTTTAGAATGTGACTTGAGCTGTGGAATGCATCTCTGTTTGTACAGTGTAGAGTTGTTTTATGATGCTTTTAGGGTATCCAATTTGAGCCATGGAGGTGAAGGGTTGTGGTTTTGTTTTTTTAAGGAATATATAGTCTGTGCTCAATGTTTTTGTCTATCAATTATTCTTGCTGCGTTTATGATATTAGTTTTGGTTTTGCTTCAATTTCTGCAAATTTGTGGATGAAGTGCGAGAGACTAGAGAGCACAATGGCTTAAAATTCGGGGTTGGGTCTTTTTACTTGCTTGCTGGGATACCATACAAATCTGGTCATGATTCACATTGAGCAAAAGTGAGAACATCTCATTCACCTATGTCCCGGTCACTCTCTTAACTTTACTTGCTGCAGTTTCGGCTTTGAAACATTCTGTTTGGGATTATGGTGAGTGTGCGTGTGCATGTGCTCTGTGTGGTTGTGAGTGAACCAGAAATTGTTGAGCAAAAGCATTGATTAAGAATATAGATATAGTAGCTGAGAGGGGGTTCCAGTTGCTAAATCTGCAAGTGTTTACACTGCTGAATATAATGTCCTTGCAAGTTCTCAAGTTGAAAACTGAATTCTGTTGTATTTTCTGTTGAGGCAAATGGCATTTTCTTTGCAATTTTCACGTGTTCGATTGAAAAATGAGACTTTCATGCCTGGTTTGGACGCACTATTGCGAATTTTAAGTTTTGTTCCGATCTGTGTTGTATGCCATTTTTTTTATATTATTATTATTATTATTTTGTGTTATTTTTTTTTCCTTCTTGCAAAGATAGACTTAGAGCTTTGAATGCTTAAAATCCTTGTATTCCATTTGAAAAATCTTTGGCACCCTTGTTTAATTTACACCCAGACAATTGGAATCTCAAACTTAATTTGTTTGTGATTTAAAACTGGGACTATAAAGTTTCATGCAAAGCTGAAAGAAAGAGAGAATTTAGGCCCCTACTTTCTTTTTATTTTCAAGCTCCATGTAGTCTTACATTGTTCATTTGGAAGAATATCCGTTATTATATAAAAAGAACTACTAACTAATTACAAGATTTATTGTACTCCTATTATATTTCAGAATGTAAGGAGTATAATTTACTGCCATTATAATTCTTCTATATATTGCACAATATAGGTAAAGACATTTTCACAAGAAAACTGTATTTGCTTTGCTCATTGTGAAGGTGAATGCAAGCACCTTTTGGGATTTAAATTGGGGTTTTGATTTAAGTAGCTAGTAAATGACAATCTTGACCAAATGGATGAAGAATTTTCAGAAATATTATATTATATCACATCCCATGTCATACGTCATTATCCAAGAATTGGTTCTTGGATAATATCCAGCTTCATGTCATGATGCAAGTATCACCATGGCAGAAAAAATAAAACATAAAAAAAGCACCAAAAAACTGAAAAAGAAAACAAGTAACATGATAACTTTCAATCGCTCATCTTGTATTACTTGAATCAATGGGAATTTCTTTATGCTTATTCAGAATTCCATGAAACCTACAATATAACAACCCTCTAAAGCAAAAACAGGGACAGCCCAAAAAGAAATCAAAGGCAAAAAAGGATGGAAAAAAGACAAACACTTGTCATTTGGTTAAAGCACTTGGATATCAAGTTTTGCTTGATGGGTAGATGTGTTTGAGTTTCTCACACCATCAACACTAGCCTCCATAACTTCTCCTTGATAAGTTGAGTGAACCCCATATAGTACATAAAACAAAGTTATAAGACAAGCCCATACACCAAACCTTTGATAGGAAAGTTTTGGTAGTGTAGTCATTAGGAAAACATTAAGAAAGATTGATGTAGCTGCAGGCCATGGCATGAAGGGGACTGACCATTCGGTATTTTGTCGAATGCAAGGGACCATGTACTGGAAAAATGCAGTGAATATGATCGTAGAAGCGCCGCATAGTAGCAAACCCCACCATTGTTGCTTGAGTTTCCATAATAAGGAGAAGCCAAGTGAGCTACATGAGAGGATGAAGAGGAAGAGGAGTGTGTGCAATGGAGGATTGTTGTTAGCAATCACAGAGCGGCGGTAGATAAGTGCATTTGCTACTAAGTAGAACACCAGGAGCGTGCTGATGGAGATCATTTCCACCACAACTTTGAGTTCGGTGAAGAGTGCAATAGATGCTTGGCATACCCCTGTTTACCATGAAATTGCAAAGGACTAATGAGTTTTTCCAGTTTCACTTTTTATTTTTAATTGTTTTGGTTTTTGTTTCTAGTTTTGTAGGATTTGGACTCGGTGAAGTTGTCCTCCAACTGGCTATCAGTAAATTGTACAGGAATGAGAAGCATTTGTATAGTTCAAAGATCAGTGAAATTTAATTCTCTTACTATACAAATGCAACTCATTCCTATAGAACTGATAGATGGTCAGTTGGAGAATAACTTCCCGAATCAATTGTAGTCACCAAAATTAAATATAAAATTTTTCAAAAATTACTCACCCAAGAAGATAGTTGCGTTCAATGGGGTACCAGTTGAAGGATGCACCTTGGCTAACCAGGATGGCACAAGTCTTGCCCTTCCAATAACACAAAGATATCTAGCTTGGCCAAGCATAGCAACCAAAAGAGAAGCCACAATTCCCAGGCTTGCACCGGCTCCAACAACATTGCCTGCCCATTTCCAACCCATCCGTTGGAAGGCAATCGAAAATGATGCTCTATCTGATATCTAAGAATCATTTGAAGAATGCCTCTTTATTAGGAAAAATTCACTAATTGGACTTTACAATATATCAAAACATTTTTTTTAATTAATAATTTTTCATAAAACATTGTTAAGAGCATTAGCCTGAATTACATATTTGTCCCTCAAAGTTGCTAACCAATTTCATATTAACCCCTCAATCGGCAAAGTGAACATTTTCATCCGTTGTTGGCCCTTATGCTCAATTCTGTTCCTTGGGCTGTGCCAGATGACAAGATTTCTTTAAGGCTTCAATTTTATACAGTTAAAAAAAACAACTATACTCTCGTTAAAATGCACGTGACTAACACATGACTCAAAATTGGGGAAAAATTAGCTCAAGGAACATAATCGAGCGTAAGTGCCAACTATGGGAATGAAAGTATTCACTTTGTCAATTGAGATGCTACTTTGAAACTGGCTGGCAACTTAGAGAGACAAACGTGTAATTCAGCGAGAGCATTAGATAACTGACCTTGTCATAAGGAACCATTACACATAATGCCAAAGCCATAAGGCAATAAAGAGCAGAAACAATGAGAACGGAGCCAACAATGCCCACCGGGAGACTCCTTGAAGGGTTCTTAATCTCTTCTGCCAGTGTTGAAACCGAATCGAAACCAATATAGCTGAAGTAAACTAATGAAGCTCCATCAAGTACACCTCTAATACCAAAAGGGGCAAGGCCTCCAGGCTTTACTAAGTTCTCAGAATTCCCATTGCAGAAACCCGCAATTATAATAAACCCAAAAAAGATCACATGGAATACTGTCATTATAAGGTTCAACATGGAGCTTTCTTTGGTACTGCAATAAAAATAAAGAAACATCTATCACTTTCAAAAGCCACTATAACAAAAACCATTACTTTTTAGTCTAGTTAAAAATAATGACAAGTATTACTAGTAGTGCTATGGTGATTACAATTATGAAAAGAACAATAAATAAAACAAATTAATATATACTTGAAACATGCACTAAACATTTAGTCCTTATCACAAATTCAGAAGCTATACAAGTAGAAAGTTTAGACACATTCTCATACCATGATTTATATAAGAAGCAACAAATGTATATATATCAAAAGTATATACATCAATAAACCTAAATAATCATAATAATTAGTTCTTTAGAGAAATCAAACCTATGGCATAGGCAAAGAGTGAGGATAACAATTAGAGCAACAGCAGGGAAATCCAACATGTTGTAATCCTTCACCAATCCATTCACTTCAATTCTCCATGAATTCGGATCATTTGCTCCAAAAACACAGCATAGATATTCCGTAAAACTTCTTGAAACAGCAGCATTTGAGAGCACATAATCCATTAATATATTTGCCCCAGCAAAATATCCCACAAACTCTCCTGCACCATTTCAAAAAATAGAACTATATAAGAAGTGCATACCTACATATAATATATACACCCTCTGTCCAAAAAACGAGTCTCATTTACAAAATTTGCAAATTTGGATATATTTTTATTTCATGTGTACCGCTAATTGAGTTTTAAGTTTAGCAGTGACAGCATGATCATGAAACTATGACTGTGAACTTCAGGATATCGTGTCATTCAATACTACCTTTGAACGAAATGAGACTCTTTTTTGGGACAGAAGGGTTATATGAAATAGTGGCCGAATTACAAAAGTAACCCTTTAAGTTGTCACCCAATTTTAATTTGGCCTTTTTAAGTTGCAAAAATCTCAATTGAGTTCTTCAAGTAGCCAAGTTGATTCAATCAAGTCATTCCTAGCGAAAATCTCAATTGAGTCAAATACGTCGTCATGAGTTAATTGAATCAAACTAGCCACTTGAAGAACTCAATTGAGACTTTTGTAACTTAAAAGGCCAAACTAAAATTGACTGGCAACTTGGGTGACACTTTTGCAATTTGGCCAGAAATAGTATTCTAGGAGTTTTAGCAGTGATGTTCATACCAAAGGTCACCCTTAGATAACTAAAGGCGCCACCGGCAACCGGAATCTGAACAGAGAATTCTGTATAACACAAAGAAGAAAGGAGAGCTGATATACCGGCTATGATATATGATAAGAAAACAGAAGGGCCGGAATTATACCGGGCCGCTTGACCAGTTGCGACAAAAACTCCAGCACCAAGCATACCTCCAACACCAAGGGCTACCAAATCATACCACATGAGTTTTCTCTTCATGTTTGCACCAGACCTTAGCCTCATTTGGTTAAGCTCTTGGTCTGGTGTCCATGTAGCTAACATTCTGTTCCTAAGCCTGTGAGGTGTTCTTGAGAGGGAATGAAGGTAAGTGGAGAAAGAAGGATTTGTGGGTGCTGGTGGTGGTTGATTAATGTCTTCCATTTTTGTGAATCAGTGTGTGTTTTTGGCTTGCATCAAGGTCTTTTATACGCAGTTGGACCGGGGAGAATGATCCCACTCCCTCCTCTGTCCCACAAAAAGAGTACTATTTATCAATTTTATATTTCAAAACGATGTAGTGTCCTCGAGCTTATCATTAGAATTTCAATATCACGTCAGCACTACTAAACTAACAACTTATTAATTTGTAGGGATAAACTTGGAACAAAAATACATCCTTAATATTTGCTAATTTTGTAAATAAAACTTATTTTCGTGAGACGGAGGGAGTACTGGGTTCCTTAGTTGATGTCCCTTGCTTTTTTGAATTACTAGATTGTATCCTTTGGTTCTATAACTGCCCATTATGCCTTTGTTTCACAAAAAGAGTATTGTTTGTCATTTTTTTTGTTCCACAATGATAGAATGTTGTTCTCTCTCGGTTTCACAAAAACAATTCCGTTTGTCATTTTTCTTATTACGCAATGTCCTCAAGATTGTCATTAGATTCTCAATATCATACCACTGCTGCCAAACTAACAATATATTATTTTTAAAGATACATTTAGAACAAAAATACATCTTTAATATTTGCTAAGTTTGTAACTCGGACTACGGACTTTATATGAATGGAGGGAGTACTAGGTTCCTTACTTGATGTCCTTTGATTTTCTGAATTACTATATTGTCCTTTGGTTCTATAACTGCCCATTATGCCTTTTGAGACTCTCTCTCTTTCCCTCATCTTTTGAGAGCCCCAAGACTCCAAAGAGGTTAGTCTATTAGAGAAGCACGCAAGAAAAGGTGGGGAAAAGGCAAGTCCATTTTGAAAGGAGCTTGTAAGAGGAATCTCAAAGTGAAGAGGAGGGGACTTTGACCTAATCTTTTGGAATTAATTTCCTCATCTAAAACTTTGAAAAGATGTGACAAGCATCCTATAAACACTTTGTTAAAGCTACTATAGATTTCTTTCTCATATATTAAGAACAATTGACTTGATTCCTAAACAAAATGACATATAGTATGTTATGCATGCTTCCTACAATATCAGATTCTGAAGAACAATATTGGAAGTGTAACTAAGGTAGAAGAATATATATCTAATGGCATTGCTTTTAGAACTATGTCAAACAATTTTTCGAAGTGAACTTATATTTTCACTTTGGAAAAATGATATTTCCACGTGATCTCTCTCACATGAATAGTGAGGGCCCATGTGAAAATATCATTTTTTTTTCCACGTGAAAATATTATTCCCTCCGTCCCAAATTAATTGTATTTCTAGGACTTTTTAAAGTCAAATTGACTATTTTTAAAACTAATCTTTTTACTATTTTTGCTAACATATATGTGAAGATATTATAACCAAAAGAAAGTATATACAATTTATTACTAATTTTAATTTTTATAATTTTAGAAATATATTTATATATGCTTAATTATTAATTTTAAAAATAGTCAATTTGACTTTAAAAAGTCCTAGAAAAGCAATTAATTTGGGACGGAGGGAATAGTTTTCTTTTTGAAGTGTTTTGCATTTTCAATGGCTATGTTTGGCAACTTAAAATTTGGAAATATCAATTTCCTTTTTGGGGAATCTCCCTTGAACAGTGAGTGGTTCCCATATTCTTGAGAGAGACTCAAGTAGAAATTTTCTTTTTTTCATGTGAAAATATTAGTTTCATTTTTTGAAGTGTTTTGCATTTTCAAAGGCTACGTTTGCCATTTTAAAATTTGAAAATATCAGTTTCCTTTTTTGAGTTTTGCATTTTCAAAAGCTATGTTTGGCAACCAAAAATTGGAATTGAAATAAACTAGCTATCAATGATACAAACTTTAACCTTTTAGATTTATCTTGAAAAGCTAGTTATTCAAGATGAGAGCCTAAAGCTTATGTCTACCCACACTAAGTTATTTTTGCAATCGATGTGACACTCTCTCTTAAAGTTTAGTTTAGAGTTCGCATCATAGCGCAAGTATTTTTGAGATTACAGATTGTTTGCTTCGAAGTTATGGCAAATAATCGATGCCTATTGGTTCCAGTTCAGTTACCTTTATCATATCCAGAAATACTTGTATAAATCTTGAATCCTGCCATTAAGTTGGTTCTAGTTCTGTTACCTTTACTATTCTTTTTAAACGTGTAAATTGTCTTGTATAATTTTGTTCAAGTATGATACATGCATCCTTTCTTTGGTGGATGACTTCATAAAAACACTATGGTCTAGGCTGCATTATTTGGTTTTAATACTACATATGAGAGTTCATTATATCTAGAGCCAGTAGGCACTTAAAATTAATGCGCAACAAGCTTATGTTATATGTATAACAAATAAGATATATAATAACAAAGTATGAAGCTTCAGAAGCATTATCTTACACTATATACCAACTAGAAGAAGATAATATTCATCTAGATTGTGGCTTACTTGTGGGCTGAACTAAGTTTTCACAAAGAACTTATATTATGGCGTTTGTATATATGACCAAATGAAATATATATGCATTTAGAGCTTGAGGTCCGTCACAGTTAGTATTTAGTGACTGATCCGACTTTGATTTAGAGATGATTGGAAAGCTACTCAAAAGTTGATTGGGGATAGTTTTGTATTTTCTGGATGAATTATGACTATTGTATTGCATTACATAATTAAGGAAGGGATTCTGTATTGTATGATGTATGATTTTGAGATTGATTTGCGGCTCACCTAAAATGTAACCCAACTTTTGGACCATTTTTGTATCTTGTGTGATTATTTTTCTTTCGATTTTTACTACGTTATTATTTTCTAACCTTTCAAATGTTTATTGTAATTCGCAATACATAGTATAAGTTAAATTTTGTCACTATCGAAACTCAGCTACCTAAACCTTTACATGTCAAGTGGGAATTCTATCTAGGGGTCAACCCAAAAAAGTTCTTCAAAGTTTTGTTACGGTGCTTATTTCTAGAAATATATCAGAATAAAATCAACTTGCAGATGCAAATGGTAGTTAATTTGTTTTAAAAAATCCACAATTTATATTATTCATCAAGATCTAATCAAGTATCTGCTCTTAACTTTATGCAGGCTTGATCTACTAGAATGTACCCTTTTCCGGCCTAGTAAATCATAGCTCTCTAGCAGCCTATAGGGCATATACCTGTTTCATCATTCTTTGCAATGTAGATAAATTCTTCTACTTCTTTAAAGTTTTGCTACCATTAAGCTATAGGTTTCTTATCAGTGGAAGTAGAAGGATACCAAGGCACCTTACAAATAGATATATGTTATCTGTGTTTCGACTTCTTGCCTGGGATCCGACTTTTGACCCAACATCCGAATTATTTTGTGTGACCGTCCAAAGGTAAGAAATACGAGGTTAAGTGGTGGCAGCGGAGGACTTAGGCCAAAAGACATTATGTTTGAGACCATTACATAATTATAAATCTGATATTTCCATATAGAATAATGATATTTTTACGAATTTTTCTCTGGAATCCACTTCACTACTCATACGAGAGAGATTATATAGAAATATTATTTTTCTTTGTGAAAATATCACTTAGAGTCTGACTATATATATTATTGTAGCTAGAATTTCAATATTCTTTTCTTTATTAAATTTAACCGCTTTGGGAGAGAGATTCACAAATTGTACTATTCACATTTTGATAAAGTAATATATTTTTTCTCTCACTCGTAATTTTTTTCGATTTGAATTTTTCACTTAAATGTCATGTTAATTTTTTATTTTTTTTAAAATAAAAAATTGGGACAAATGATGGATGTTACAACATCATCACCAAGCCCTATTAGCTTATCTTATGCCGACATCATTTCTTTATTTTCCTTTCTTCATAAAGTCTAAAAGACATTCTTTTGTACGAATCAAATCTATATACAGTGATAGCCTAACATCGAGATAAAGAACAAAAAAGAGGCCTCAACCTCATCAGTTGTGTAATTTGCAAATGTTCCATGTCATTCTCACAATCAACTCAAAATCATCGCTTGGTGAATTGTAAAGGCATGAGCCAATTGCCAGAGAATATAAGGTTGAGATTTAGTGGTCCTTGCTCCTTTAAGTCCCTACGTGTCGCGATGGGAAACTTTGCTGTCTTGTCATTCAAAGGGCCAAGTTTCTGTCAGCAGATAAAATGATGTCTACGTGATGGAGTTCTAGGAAGAGCACATGATCATAAGGGTTTGGAGTTTTGCCATGCTTGTGTTAATGGAAATCTACAAGATAATCATGGTTCTAAAATCTAACATGATATTATTAGCAAAGTAGATGAGCAATAGTTTGTGCAACTTGCCATAGTTTGTGACAATGATCTATTGTTAAGAATAGAATCGTGCAACGGATTACGATAGTTAGTTTAACTTAGTGATGTAAAAATAGATAAATCTTTGAAACACAAGAAAATATTATGAGGATTGAGAAAACAGAATAATACTGATAATAATTACTCCTAAAAAAGTATATTCTATAACAATTTCTAACTCTAATTAATTATAAAAAGATATATAACTAAATAGTAAAAATAAAAAATAATCAAAAGTTTGATCAAACTTTTGACCCGGTTAGATTGCTTCAAACACGCTTTGGACTCGTTAAGATATTTGATTTGATATATCATGAGCCTCATAATTTTTTTTAGATCAAAAGTTATAACAATTTAAAATTTACAAGTTCTATAACTCGTGCAAAACACGGATAAATTTTAGAATATGTTCTCTACGTGACGTACGTGCGATATTTATATGAATTAATTATATTGTCATTTGAAAAAAAAAATTGAGTTCTACTGTATATTACGAAAGTTTTCAGCCTATATGAGATATGTATGAATTAAGAAGAGTCTCACTTTAACTTATTCTATCTTATCACATAACTTCTATATTGCTCGCAATCTAATTTCGTCAAATATTTGTCAACATGTATATCATTTTTCAAAAAATATTTATACCTTGAGATATTGATCAATAAATTGAAGAAATAATATTTACCTCTTCATCGGTAGGATAACATTGGTGTTGACAATTATTTTTGTATTTATTACATTTTGAATTCTAGTCACTTTGATAATAAATCATCTCTTCCAGAAAATATTAATTGGTTGAAGGGAACATGTTGTTCAATAGTGACTTGTAGATTTTTTTTGTGTAATTTGGTCTACAGTAGAATCCTATATATAATGAATTAGAAAAAGATGAATGAGACAGTTTTATGCTCCCTCCGTCCCAAATTAATTGCTCAGTTTTGATTTTTTTAAAGTTAAATTGACCATTTTTAAAACTAATCTTTTTACTAAAATATAGGTGAAGAGATTATAACCAAAAGAAAGTATATACAATTTATTACTAACCCCAATTTTTATAATTTTAGAAATATATTTATATATGCTTAATTATTAATTTTAAAAATAGTCAATTTGACTTAAAAAAATCAAAATTGAACAATTAATTTTGGACGAAGGGAGTACTAATTAAGTTCAAGAATCAAGAAAACTAATGGTCAGAATTATAATATATCCTTGGTAAGTCCAAACACAAAATTAGAATGCAATGTATGTACCAAGGCTTCTTGGCTCAAGTGGTAAAACAACTACTCAAAAGGCTCTTGAGTCCAAGAGGTCGGGGGATCCATTCCTGCCAAAGGCAGGAATGTTAAGATTTCAGCTAAACTTAGCAAAAAAAAAAAAAAAAAAAAAAAAAAAAAAAGAAAAAAAAAAAAAAAATTAGAATGCAATGTATGTAACAATATTAACGTATTATTATCGACTAAAGGGTACATTTGATATGTTGTACGATTAATAGTAAAGTCAAAATAAACTTTTAAATTATTAAGTTGACAAAAAAATTCTTAAACTACTGAGTTAACTTGGAACCAACGAAAACTACTCCGTCTTTGTCCTATTATATTTTTGTATTGATTGATTGATTTCTATACTTACTTGAATCCTGACTGCCCCTGTATCAAAGAAATACCAATTCATATTTGATTTATTTTGATAATTTTGTATTTATTTTTTACTACAAAGTAAAATATTACATAATGAACAAACTATGATTAAGACAGGACATATTTGGAGCCATTAAGATTGGATTATTAAAAGATACTATAATATAATAATACAGTAGTCAGCATATTCATCAGTTAAGTTTAATATAGGAAAGAATAAGGGGAGTGGAATATTTTTTTTTGTGATCTTTTCAATTTTAGTGGTAGCTAAGTTGCACTCAGGAGGATATTAGGAAGCAGTGGTAGCCTTTTGCTTAAATTTTAAATTTCCAAATGGGGCTCCCAAATTTCCATTGACCTTATTACTCACCTCCCTTCTCATCCACTTCTTCTGTCTCATAAAAAATGTATTAAATAAAATTTTCACACAATTTAAAAAAAATAAAAATAAAGGAAAGAGTTTAAATAACTTCCCATTTTACCCATAACAGAACCCACATAAGTGCACTCAAGATAATAGATATTGTCTTTTTTTAAAAAAATAACGGACCCTACTAAATAACTTTCAGGGTAAATTAGACTTTGTATAACTTTTTATATTCGAATTATGTACTTTAGATATCTTTTATTAGACAAATAATTTTTGTAAAAAGAGGGGTGTTCACTAATGCCAAAGGAGCACTCATTTAAGTATTTTGATATGTAAAGTGCTCTGTTTTTGTCCATTGGAAGAGCCCATATGTCAATAGAAAGTAGAGAAAAAGGAATAGAATACAGTCACCTGTTGAGGAACAAAATGCCTTTCTGGGGGTAGGAATCTGTGGATAATCCATATTTTACAAAAAAAAAAAATTCAGAATTTTAGTAGGGTTACTAGAACTGTTTGAGTCTTACTTCAACATATTAAATTCAAATTTTGAGTATGGATGCCTTGAAACATGCAGTCCATTTTGTGTAATAAAAGAAAAAATATACTCTAGTGATATAATCTATTGAGAATTTTCCAGTTCCTTGTTGGAATTTTCCAAGTGTCTACATTTTCTTTATCGACAAAAAGAAAATTTCATTAAAAGATTTTGAAAAGGCCACAATTGAATTAAACTACAGATTGATTAAAAAAGAAAACAAAAAAACAAAATAAAAACGGAGCAAGTCCAAGTGTCTTGACATACTAGTGACTTGTACATTTTATACATTTATCTGAGCCTTTTAGATAAGGGGTATTTTCGGTAATAAATTTCTTTAGCCTTTCGCCAAAAAAAAAAATTAAAAAAAAAATGTGGCTTGTAACTTGAAAATATAGTCCTTCATAAATGACATGAGAAACAAAAATATAGTCCATGAAATTGCAATCTTCGAACTAATTCAAGAATAAAAACGTGCTTAAATATTTTAAATTAATATAAATAGACTAATTCCAAGCAAAACTGGAAACAAATTGTTGGAATTGTCGTCGTAGGACGTTGCCGAAATTCTGAAAAATAATAATAATATTGTCTGAATCGAATGGTATAAGAGAGTTACAACGAATATATGTCCAGAAATTAATCTAGTCGATACTAGCAAGGTTTGAAACAAAAACCTCATGGTTGAAACCTTACGTCGTTACCAACTGAACCAAAGTATTGGCCCTTTTATGTGAAAGTATATAATAAATTTATTATATGTCACACAGATTTTGAAAATATCAAACATAGCCTCAAAACTAAAACTAGGTGGGAAATGTTGTCTTAAGGAAAGAACATTGTTTTGTTCGATTTAGGCTCTATTTTCTTAGATGTTTCAACATAATGTCTTTTATATGCGAGGACATACTCATTCCGTTCTATTATTTGATTATTGTTGACTTTTAAAATTTAAAATTGAGTTCTCTCGATTTTAATTTTGAGTTTAAAAATTTTTCCAGTTGACTTTCAAAAGTCAATAATAATTATATAATTTGGAACGAAAGGAGTGTTAGGGAAGATATATATTTAATAATATATATTTGTAACTTACAAATTAATAATAATTGAAACTAATATATATATATATATATATATATATATATATATAAACTTATCTGATATACCGAACTTGTAAGAAATGAATATGTCAAGAGTAGTATTGTATACTATGTCCTTAAGACAATTATGCCCTCCTTATTGGTGCTTCGAGTTAGCGGCACTGGTCTCCCAGGATACAATGACAATTTATATTATAGCAGCACTACAAATAACACAATCAGCGAACCAAAGAAATGCTCAGACTCTCTCTCTGAAATAACTATGTACTACTTACACTTAGAGTGCTTAATGCTTGAATGAATTGAATGAATAAAATGGTCGCCCCTCCTACTCTATTTATATGAGGGTTTAGTGACCCATCAGACGGGACACGAATTTTTGAAAAGACATGGGATGCGTATGTTCGACCATGGCTGAATGAGCGCATCTGTTCGGACTAAAAAAACGACGTAGTTTTAGGCTTTAGCAGAAAAGGCGCGTCCGTTCTGGTTAAAAACGACATAGTTTTGTGGTGTTCGTTGATCAGATAGCGCTTTCCCAAAATGACGAGTCCATTCGGCAGATAATAAATAACATTTATTAAAAACGACACAGTTTTGATAATAGAACTAAATAAAAAAATTAAACAAAATTCAAATAAAATTTGTCCAAAAAATATATACAAGGACCTAGAGCCTCGAGCCCAACCCAATTGACCAGTTGGCGACTGCACATGTGAGTTCAAACCAAGTTTTGGCTAAATCCTCTCCCTTCCACAAAAGTGGGGTGTCCCTTGAGACCTAAACCTAAAAGCAACTTAATTGTATATAAACACATTAAAACTTTAGTTCTTAACCGGTGTGGGACTTTGCTTCCCACAAGTATTTATTATCATTTCTAAGGGTGATCTTTGAGAATTAATTTCTCATTCATTACTCCATGAATTTGAGCTTCCAAATACTTAATTTAATCTACTCATGGAGTAGAACACATTAATATATAGATTCATTAAATAATTAATGAAACTCATAATTATTTTTGGCTCAAATTCTAACAAGAAGTATTACCTATAAAAATATATTGTTACTGCTGGTCACTTGAAGTATAGCATTGTGAAAATTCTCTATTTTTTTCACAATAAAATTCATAATTGATCATTCAAGTTTTCCCAATGAGAAAAAGCATGCTAAACAACAAAAATTTCTTCCCTATTGATTGATTGGCACCAGTGGCATGGATTCTGTCAATCAACCTTCTCATTATCATACTCCACGATGAAATCATTGTATAAGCTTATTGCTAATAATCAGATTAAGCTTTAATATCCAAAGGCTAGGCCTCCCCTTCAAGGTAAAAAGACCCTCCTATCCTTGGACCTATATGCAACCAAGCCAAACCCATAATGGCTTCCAGCCTTATTGTGGATTAGTTTAATAAGGCACCCACATGAGTCTTGACACTCATGTTGCAATACTATATTGGAGGAAAATGACTGCATTAGTTAAAAAATGATCATGATTTCATTGTTCATACCTTCCTTTTTTGTTTATAGGCAAAAGCCATTATTCATGGGTGGGAAATGGTTAAAAAGTTAAACTCAAAAGATTCACACATCCATTAGCTACATATCTCGAATCCTGAATCAAACAGTTCAAATTTGACAATCCATTAGGATAGTCTATAAAAAATAAAAGTATTCCCTCCGTCCCAAATTAATTGCATTTCTAGAACTTTTAAAAGTCAAATTGACTATTTTTAAAACTAATCTTTTTACTATTTTTGCTAACATATATGTGAAGATGTTATAACCAAAAGAAAGTATATACAATTTATTACTAATTTCAATTTTTATAATTTTAGAAATATATTTATATATGCTTAATTATTAATTTTAAAAATAGTCAATTTGACTTAAAAAAATCCTAGAAAAGCAATTAATTTGGGACGGAGAGAGTAATATTTTATATAACAAAGAGTTACAACTGTACAATATTAATAAAGGTCATCTAATATATAACTTTCTGTTATATAAATTACAATTTATTTATATAAACTACCAAATAGATTGTTCTTTTTGAATTGTCTTGATAGGATCCATATATCTCACCACTTTTTTGTTCGAAAAAACAATGGGCTTGTTCAGTATTTTAGTAGATAAACATGTGTTGTGCAGGAGCCTATGAATTGAAAATTGAGAAAGAAGTTAAGTTGATTGTGATTTAATTATTATCCTAGCTCCCACACTCCATTTATAAGAATGTAGGCTGGCTAGGCTGCTATTTTTTTTTACTCGTCGGACCGATAAATCGGGGTACTTTATATTGTAGATTTTGTGATTTGGCATATTTGCTAAATTAGGGGATATGCTTGATTTGGAATTAAGGTAACTTTTCCTCCCCACATAAAATATATATATATATATATATATATATATATATATATATATATATATCATAGCATTAGATGCAGAAAGAAAGATATGGATAGTGAAAAAAAAAAGACATAAAAGAGAACATTATAGAACTGGATTTCTTTACAAAAATAGATTGAATTGGAAGAAGGCCTTCTAGCCACCAGCACCCTAGAGGATACAATGAATTTCTTGCATCTTTTAAGAAGTTAAAATTGAAAATAATGAAGGAATACAAACTGAAGTGAATACTATAACTGAAAGCAGAGCTTAAGCTTTCAAGTCATCTTGCTCAAACAGACCTCTACCAAGATAGGTTCATGTTATGTGTGTCTCTAATTTTTATTTGGAATCCGACTTTTGACGAATAATTAGTAAATCTGAATCTCCTATTTGTTATGTTTTTGCTAAACTGTTCTTCAAACTCTTTTTTTTGGCATAACTGTTCCTCAAAGATGCATTAGTCATACAAAAGTGTTCTTCTTCTATTTTTGGTCAATTTCCGTTAGTCAAACCGTTAGTCAAATGTTACTTTTGGTTAAATGTTTCTCCAAACTTTTATCATTTTCATTTATATATCTACTAAATATAAATATGTATATTATCATTTTCATTTAACTTGATATAATTAATTAAATTATGAACTTGTGCGATAAATAACATAAATATCAAAAAATAAGAAATATTTATTTTATCCAAAAAATAAATTCATACACTTTTGCTAATTAAATTTCTCAAATATTAAAATTTCCGCAATATACATTCAAACACAATTTATTTTAATTTAAAAGTTTAATATGCATAAAAAGTACAAATTAACACAAAAATATTATATTATATTTTTTTGCAAACATTAAAATTTACATGAAACAAACTTAAAAAAATTTGTTACGGAACGAATCTTATAATTCATATAATATAAAAAGTATTAAAAATTATCTTATAATTCATATAATATAACTCTGTTTACTCTGCTCTTTCAATTGCTTCTTCGACAAGGATTAATATTGAGCAGAATATGAAAATGCCTCCTTTCAACTCTACTCTTATTACGAAATTATAACATAATTTTTAATACTTTTTTATATTATATGAATTATAAGATTTGTTCAGTAACAAGTTTTTTCTAAGTTTGTTTTACGTAAATTTTAATATTTTAAAAAATATATAATATAATTTTTTTGAGTTAATTTGCACTTTTTATGGGTATTAAACTTTTAAATTAGAAAAAATTATGTTTGAATGTATATTACGAAAATTTTAATATTTGAGAAATTTAATTAGCAAAAGTGTATGAATTTATTTGCTTGATAAAATAAATATTTATTATTTTTTGATATTTATGTTATTTATTGCCCAAGTTCATAATTTAATTAATTCGATCAAGTTAAATGAAAATGATAATATACATATCAATATTTAGTAGATATATAAATGAAAATGATAAAAGTTTGAAAAAACATTTAACCAAAAGTAATATTTGACTAACGGTTTGACTAACGGAAATTGACCAAATCTAGTAGAGGAACACTTTTGCATGACTAATGTATCTTTGACTTTAAGGAACAGTTATGCCAAAAAAAAAAAGTTTGAAGAACAGTTTAGCAAAAACATGACAAATAGGAGGGTTAAATTTGCTAATTAGTCACTTTTGACTCTATCCGAATTATTTTGTACGGCTACTCAAAGGAAAAGGAAGACTTGTATTAACTTTTAACATTATTTGGACCCATTATATTTTTAACTCGGTTGTATATATGTTATTTCAACTAGAGTTTTGGTATTCTTTTTTTCTTTCTTTCTTTTTTTGTTTTCTTTTGTTTTTTTTTGTTTTTTTTTTAATAAAAAAGTCTTAGCCGCATTCAATTAGAGTTTCACGGTTTGTATTTTTCACACTTTGATATAGTAAATATCTTCTGCCCCTCGTCTATATTTTTTTCCGATTTAAGTTCTTCACATAAATCTTATGTTCTTGTCTTTAATTTTCTTCGTTGATTTCTGTGTTGTCATAATTTATTCTAACAGTTCAAGTTCATTTACTTGAATCTACTATACTTCATGGTGTCACTGCCATATCAATTTACAATACTTGAAACATTAAATAAAGGGTGAAACTACAGGCACATAGGACTGTCAATTGGGTTGGTCAAGTCAGCTCAATCGTTCGATCTGTTAAAAACTCGCTCGAATTTAATTTATATGAGCTGAACTTGAACAACATATTATAAACTTGAATGGACTGAGTCCGAGCTCGTTAATATTTGAATGGACTGAGCTTGGACAACCTTAGTTCCGACTCACTTAGCCCAATTAACAATTCTACACGCACATGAAGAAATATTAAAAATATTACATAAATGCAACTTTTTTCTATACAAATACAAAAATTTTGCATCTATTGAAACAAAAAACAAGTGTTAACAGATTCAACTTTTTCATATACGTTGCATTTCGTGCTTTTTTTTTTCGGATATCTTTCGGTACCCCTATCTTTATCGTAAAAACAAAATGATCAACCTGACAAAAATTTAAATTTAAAGAATTATATTTAGCACAAGAACGAAAGAAAGTAGGTACGATAGAAATACTAGAGATGAAATCTAAGAACTGTGACCTGTACTTGAATCGAAACGAGACAAAAAGAGAACTTACTAGTCAGAAATACGGTTCATTCATGCTTAGGAATTGCTTTTGATTCATCACAATAGCAAAAGATCAAGAAAATCCAATCAACTAAGCTGGTCTGCCATCAATGTAAAGAAACGTATCATTTCTGATAAGAAAACAGCAAAGAAATCGATAAAATAGCGTTAAACTGACCCACAGACAAGCAAATATAATAATTTCTTGGCCTTGTGCGCTGCAATACCAATGAAAAGTGATCTATTTGCATTTCATGCATGAAAAAGAAACATAAACTAGTGGATTTTGTGTGTTTTGTTCACTGAATTAGGCAATAATCTTGTTTTTTTTAACAATTCAACCGAACAATATGTTGAGAAGTGTAGGGTAGCAACAGCCAACAAGATTATGGGAAATTTATGACTGCATATCAAACAAAAACAACCAAACACACATTTAAGAGATTAATGTGATCTGGCAACCAACATTCACAGTGAAGAAAGATGAAATTTTCAATATTAATTCTGTTGAGTACTATTACTAAGCAGGGTTACCAGAGAATCCTATCAACCCTGCAATCCGGGAACTATTGTTCCGTGTTCTGAATCGTGGTATATATGACGTATATATACCTTTTGTATTTCACCAATAGGTAATATATACCTTTTGTATTTCACCAATAGGTAATGTTTCCCGTACCCGATTTCGTTATATATACCGAATCGACCCACTTACTAATTCTCTAATTTCTATAAATTTTCTTGTCAATGTCTTGTTTTCAACATAGAGTGTTTGCTATATATATATGAGGACAACTTCATGTTGATATGAAATATCGGACTTATGTGGATAAATGGGATAGAAGAGCATAAAGAAAGGATCCACATATTTCTATTCTATTTTATCACCTACAGTTCTAAATTAGTCGCAAGTTACATTCAACATAATTAAAATTAATCTACATATAAATCATTTTCCTAGTTAAAATGAAGTCCAATTGCCGTACACCTAAACTTATAATAGAGAAATACAGAAGCCAAAAAAGGGTCTATAAACTAACAAAATATTTATAATTACAAACTCGGAAAGAAAATTAATTTTCCATGGGGTGGGGGAGGGGGTTGAAACAAGAAAACAGACTAAGCAATCAATCAACATCAGCAGGAGGGTATTTTCGCCGTCCATCCACCATAAGTAAAGTCGAAGCCACTTTGATTGGCTCCTTTAACAACTGAACTCTACTCTCTTGGATTTTTCGTAGTACTATTTTCCTTTGGATGAATACCAACAAGAGCTTTCTACTTTCCTATGAGCTGGAGTGGCTTTAATTATTTCCTGTTTGGTAAAATGTAAAAGTTGTAATTTATTAATCTGAATCTAGAGCAGTCATTTGTGCTGATCATAATGCCAATGATAAGGTCTCTAAACGGCTTTCCCTTCCCACCTCGCCCCTTCAATTATCGCATACCAATCTAGCAATGGACTTTATGGTAATGGCAGATCGATGTCTTTGTCCATTTGCTGGCAACTTTTAAGGTAAGATGTGCAAATCCAACATCATTTGCAAATGTCACTAGCCTAAAATTTGATCTGTCACACCCTAGATATAAAAATCATCGAGCTTTCTGATCTCAATAAAGGGCACGCACTAATTTTAATTAAAATGTTGAATCTAAGTGTTGTACCCATGTCTCAAATTCTTGTCTGAGACTCAACTTTTGACCCGACCCGGATTATTTTGTGCGGCGACCCAAAGAAAAGAAAAATGAGATTTAGTGGTAGAAGCGGAGGACTGAGACCGACCGGTTCTATTGTTTGGGCCCATTATGTTTATAGTTAGGATTTCAGTATTCTTATCCTTCTCAATTTTCTAACCCTTTTTTTATAAAAATTCACAGTTTGCACTCTTCACACTATGATATATCAATATCTTATTGCTCTCGGTCGGGGTTTTTTCCAATTTGAGTATCGTGTTGTTGTCTTCCATTTTCGTTGTTGATTTTTTGTGTTTACCATAGTTTGTTCTAGCACTAAGCATAATCACTTTGTTAAAATTGTGATTAACTCTAAAGGTTAGACCTTTATGCAGTCTATTTCTCCCAAACCCTAAGCTAACTACACAAAACTAGTTAACAACCTTTGTGGCAAGAGTTGCTGTCAATGAACTGGAACCCTCTTAGCAGCTCGTGTTTATCCTAAATCATGTATGATTGTCATTATCTAGATAGGAAAATGGTGACTTGATATCCATAACCGACATTTAGGTAATAAGACATGTCAAGTCGATGGCATGACATATCAAGTCCTTAACCGCTGATTTTTGATGATGATGGAGATTGATCCCAACTGGACCTGTCATTCGGGAATCTTATGAGTGAAGTGCAGCTACCATGAACTTGACATGGACGCATTTGGCCTCCATATCTTTCGATTGAAGTTGACTATATAGCTAAAGTAGCTGTAGCTGAATAAGCATAAAGGCTTGTAAAGGATCTATATTATAAACTAACCTGACCTACGCGGCCTGGCATTTTTCTTGGCGGCATTTTCTTAGGCGGCATCATTTGTTTATTTTTATATTGTACATGCTTGTTATACTATATAAAGCATATAATAGATATAATTTTTTAAAGTTTTACATGAAAAAAACTTAACAAATTCATTTAAAGTATGTAGAGCTTCATAAGCGCCTAGGCGCGAGCCAAATCGAGGCGGTAGGCTAGCACCTAGATAAGGCTAATCAGACCTAGGCGGGGATTTATAGAACACTTACGCTAGTTTAAGCTTCAAACATCAATTTAATGAGCAATGTAGAAAAAACTCGAAATGCCATTACATAAAGTTATTTCAAAACAGTAGAAATCAAAGTTTCGAGTCTTAAAGCCAGAGTTTCACAAGATTCTGTCAAGTCTTTCTTTAGTTCCTGGTTAGTCTTTTTTCCAGTGTTTTCATTACAATTCCGACTAAACTAACAAAAAAAGTTCGCTTTAGTGCTCTACATAATTAACAATTATTAACTGATTATCGTTTAGTTAAGAGTTGGTAAACAACATTCCCCATGTTTGCTCATAGTTCAGTCTCCACCTGCAAAATATCGCTCCCATGTTCATGCATATAATTCTTAACCATTTTTGAATTCAACATTCGATATTAGGACAAAAACAACGCAATTTTTATTAGAATCTGATTAATTAAGTTAATCAAGAAGAATATGATCTCAAGAAGAGAAGCATTTGATGGGAAGTTTGTGGCAGCTAGTGCCCACTAGTGATAACTTTAGAGAAAGTAAACAGATCTGAGAAATAAAAACAAATGAAATGATAAAGAACCCTATTCTCTCTTCTTCTTTTTTCCTTCTGTTTTTTTGCAAAAATATATAGACAATATTATCATAACATTCCCCTTTGGGAAAGGCTGACATGGAAAGAAGCATCCCACCAAAAGGTCATACTAGTAGTAGAAAATTGCAGGAAAAAAGAGTGGCGATGGTAATGTTTGCTGCAGGTGGTGCATGTTCTCCTTAATTCCCTATATATTCATGCGGACACCATTGAATCATTATTAGGTGGTTTAAACACGCGATACGCGGAAGATTATCGATCGTTCATCCAGTTTTCTGCCTAATAAATCATATAATAATCATTGCTTAGGCATGTTGGACTCAAAAAGTTGGTACATGGTGAAAATGATAATTTTATCACCAATTAAGATTTGTGTTAATTGTGATTCCTTCTGTATTTTCATGGCTTTAATTTACATGTCTGAAGGGCATAAAGATGAATCAACACGTGTAGTAAAAGTCAGATAGATATGTTCTTGTTTGAACAGTGCTTTTTATCTACACTAGATACAAATGATATATATATATATATCATGTAATTATTTCCATCTTCATGGGCTCTTATCACATGTGTCGACTCAGTTTTATGCTTTGTAGGCATGCAAAACATTTTTCTTGTTTTGAAACGTCCATCTGTGTAGTACACAAAACAAGAAGAAAAATGTTTTGTATTCCTACGCGAGTCGTCACATGTAATAAAAACCCATAAAGTTGAAAATAATTACATGGTACCATTTGTGTCTAGACTGGATAAAAAGCACTGCTCAAACAAGAACATCTCTATCTTGATTCTTGGCCACTTCAACAATTAATGACAACTTTGAACTGGCCCTCAGCTCATCTACCTTTGTCCAAAGTGCTCACTTCTAAAGATTTAAAAAGTAGAGTTTTCATTATTTCGGTTGCTCTTTCCAACCCACCCACCTACCTACACTATTTTCATTTCTCACGTCACTATGTTTAATTTCAAATCAAATTCAATTCCAAAATTTGGAATTGAGTTGCCATGCAAACATATCCTCCTCAAAGAAATTGAAATTGTTTTGATACTTTTGTTAATGAAGCTTTAGTCTCTAATTCCCAAGTTCCTTTTCTCCTTTTTAACATCCTGTTCTTTTGATCAAATATGAAGTTCAAAGCAGTAAAACTAGGAGGAGGTATAAAGAATAAGCATAACATCTGCATTGTCTGTGGGACTATTTCCAGCCAATCCATCTTACACAGGCAACAACTCAGATTTAAATTTTTCAGAAACTAACCACAAGATATTTGAGAAATAAGAATATTCAGTATTTCTAGATTCAAAATGGCTAAGCCCATCTTTTGGTAACCCCCTCCCAATAAAAAAAATTAAAATAAAATAAAATAAAATAAAAGACCCAAAAAGAAGTGTAGGCAGATTGAAAAAAACTATGAATGATATTAACATGTGGCCACATAAGATGATCTTAAACATGCATCTGTGATCTTTTCAGATTCAACATCCATCGACAAAGAACATGTGAAATTTACAGACTACAAGACTAACAGCTAAAACAATTTTCTAATGCATCACAAAATAGATAAAAGACGCGCTGGGATCTTTAGAACATAGGGATAGAAATTCGATCTACCAACTCTCTACTAACAAAGAGGAAATAATGCAATATCGCAATACAATATTCCAAAAGAACACATCATCTTGAGCTCAAAAGAACGTACTTAAAAACTAAGCGTGACTAATCTTTTTTTGAACTGCTGGAGGTATCTTCTTTCCAAGTTGCTTGCCACTGCTTGTCATAAAATGTCGTCTCTTCGATTAACTTTTTCAGTTTATCAATATCTTCATTCTTTCGGATCAAAAGTACACCCGCTACAGCTACAAATAGTAGAGTTTTGCAGAAGAAGTTGCCCATTTGGTCGACGAGACCTACCCCAGTCAAGCTATCCACAAAATAAGCCATGAAGAACCCTATCATTGCAGCACGGCCTGCAAAATAATAGGGAAGAACCATACATTAATTTAGAATAAGCCAGATTTGAGCTGTTTCAAACTTAAATTTAAAAATCAAAGAATTCTGGGCAAACCATTGAGTAGTTCAGCTTCAGGAAGATGGAACCTCTTCATCCAAGCCCACCAAGGAATAATGGAGGTGTCAAAAACTACAGGGTTATCATTATTGGATGATTCCGGGTTATCTTCTAGCCATTTTCTCCTCTTCACCTCTGGAAAGATAGCCACATAGGTCAATTAAGGAGTTAGCTTAAGTAGAGAATAGGTCAATTAAGGAGTTAGCTTAAGTAGAGAAAAACGCGCAGTAATGGATACATATATAACAATTAGAAGATGCACCCAGCATTTCGAGCTACCACTAAGTGTCATTGGCCCCGAACAGAAAAGAGAAATCATACAAGACAATTCCTTAAAGTCTCTTCACGATGAGAAATAGGAAACATCCCACTTATAGGAAATTATGAGAATGTCAAAATTAAACAAAAGGTCATCAACTCATTAAAATAAAATAAAAACCAAGCTAGGGTACAAATTTCAAGGAAGCAGCCATCTTCTCAATTGCCAGGCATACTGCATACATAATCCTGCAATGTGACAAGTTTTATTGACAAGTACAATTCAAAGAAAGGGAGCACATGTTCACAAATTAACGCTTAAAACAAAACACTAAATTAAGTACCCAGAAAAGGGCTATCTCCGCCAAGAACTCTAATTATAAAGAGTTGACAAAGCAAGTCATGTCCCAGAATACATACTATAAAATATGGAATTACTAAACAATTATGAATTCTAATAAGCATCATCTACTAAGTCGTGTAAATTCCAAGAATGGACACCAAAGCTCTAGCTCAGTTGGTGGACTAGGTCTCTTGCGAAGCAGGAGGTCCTAGGTTCGAACCTTGGCAGTGGCCAAGTAGAGTGTGTGTGTTTAATTTCAGTCAAAAAAAATAAAATAAATAAATAAAAAATAAATCCAAGAATGCATCTCTTCTGGTCCTGATTACATTCATTCTGAAGAATGTCATATATATATATATATATATATATATAACAAAGAAGCATCAAGATATACTTCAAAATAGACCCGATTGAACTTTGGAAGTGAGGAATGCTTGAAGCATATATAATAGATGATGTAATTCTTGGATATAGACAGAACTTTGCTACGGAGTGAAAAGAGTACATTTATTATGAAGTTTCTACTGAAAGCTGAAGTCCTCTTGGCTTGCACCTGCATATGTTTATTGACTATGCCTGATACATAGGAGTCTTTAAGTATATTCCATTTGTTTGGCTACATCAGTAGAATAGCTTGAGTAGATAAAATATCCTACATTATATGTGAAATATACGTGACTTAGCAAACAACTTATGTGCTCAAGCAGAAGAAAATGTTAACTTTAGGATCAAATTAAAAAATTTCAACTGTACAGATGAAAAGAACATGAAAAAGTAGGAGGTTCATAAACTTTGAACTGATTTGCTGATATGGAAGCTAAGATCTTAATGCTAAAAAGTTAACAAATCTGAACCTTGAAAGCTGTATTGATTTTCCAATGTTATAATGAAGGTTGTTGACATTTCCAAACACTATGAAAATTTACAGACCTTCCCATTTTATCATGACATTTTCATCTGTGCAGTAGAATTTAGAAATTTCCAATTTGATCCTAAACATGACAATTTCTTCCTCTTGAGCATGTATATCTCATGGCCTGACATTTCAAAGTCATTTTTGGCTGATCTGAGACTATTATTGTTTAGCAAGCCTTGATAAGAGAAATCTTTTTCCAGTGACCTATCAATGAAGGGTATTTACCAGCACATATTCTGTCTTTCTTACAAATCGATATTACACAACAAATAGCATATGTACAAGAACATACTGACACCATTTTTTTCAATATGGATTAACTTTGTTTTTATGCTTGCTTAATGACTGAGCAATAATGTAATAAGATACTAAAATATGCATTAACATTGTTTTATACTTGCTTAATGATTTAACAATAATGTAAGGCTGAATGACACTTTTGTCCCTTCAAATTGCCACCCACTTTTAAAGTCGTCTCTAAAGTTTATTTTCCGTCAATTGAGTCCTTAAAGTGACATTTTGTAACAATTCCCTTCTTTTTCCCAATTTCACTAAAATCCGCCCAAATTTTGACCCGACCCGACCCATTTTGACCCAACCCATTTTATTAAGGGCAATTATGTCTTTACTATTATTATATGTATTCTTAAAACTAGAAACTTAAAAAACTAAAACTAAAAAATTGAAATTAAAATACAAAAAACAGAGACAAATAAAAAAAATAATTCAATTTTAAAAAAAAACTAAAAAGTTCTAAAAAAATTATTATTTTCAAGAAAAAAATTTGATTTTTTTTATTTTTTAGAAAATGAGTAATGTTTCATAAAACATAGATTCAAAAAAATTAAAGTTTAAATTTTTTTTATTTTTTAAGCTTAGATTTTTTTAAAATAAAGTTTAAATTTTTTATTTAATTTTTTGAATCTATATTTTATGAAAATTTACTCATTTTTAAAAAAATACAAATATTCTAATTTTGTTTTCTAAAAATAAAGTTTTTTTTATTTACTTTTTTTGAACCTATATTTTATGAAACTTTACTCATTTTTAAAAAAAAAAATTCTATTTTTTGTTTTTAAAAATAAAGTTTTATTTTTTTGAATCTATATTTTATGAAACTTTACTCATTTTTTTTAAGAATAAAAAAATCTACTTTTTTTTAAAAAAAATAAAGTTTTATTATTTATTTATTTATTTGAATCTATATTTTATGAAACTTTACTCATTTTTAAAAAATAAAAAATTTCTATTTTTTCTGAAAATAAAGTTATTTTTTTGAATCTATATTTTATGAAACTTTACTCATTTTTAAAAAAATAAAAAATTTCTAATGTTTTATTTCTGAAAATAATAATTAATTTTAAAAGTTTTTAGTTTTTTTTGGAAAAAAAAAATTGAATTAGTGAAATTGGGGTCGGGTCAAGATTTGGGCTACAATGAAATTGAGAAAAAGGAACAGAATTGTCACAAAATGACACTTTAAAGACTCAATCGATAAAATATAAACTTCAGGAACGACTTTAAAAGTAGGTGGCAATTTGAAGGGACAAAAATGTTATTCAACTATAATGTCATAAGATACTTCTATGACGAGGTGTCTATGAGATGTAAGATAAGGAACCACTAACACCACTAGTAGCCTGAATATTGGCACTTACGGTATCTATAACGACGCAGCTTGACTCAAGCTCGGATCAAGGTCATCAACTATTCCAATAGTATTGACATGGGTCATCTTGGCCCACAACAGGCCGACCCAAAAGGTCATGATGTGTTGGTACTCTTTGTTAGAGAATAACAACGTAGCGAAAACAATAGTAAAGAAAAATTGGAAAAAAAAACAATCACACAAGACACAAGATTTACGTAGTTCACCCAAAACGTTTGGGCTAGTCCACGGTCGGCGGCTGACAGTTTCATTATCTCTTAGAAAATTCGTACATAATACAATTGCAGGATCCCCTCCTTATATAACGAATGTAAGTAACCCTAATTCACCCGAAAATACAAAACTACCCCTTCAGATTTGAGCAGGGGGCACTGCCCCCGAACCTCCGCTAAATTATTCGTAGTGGCAATCAAACGATGATTATGCCTGTTAGGGCCCGTTCCTTTCGCCGCTCCGAACGAGCCCTCCGCTCTATGAACGAGCCCAGTTAACTTTTGGATAGCTTTATAATCACCTCTGAATTAAAGTTTGGATCAGGCTTGATCAATAACAATCTCCCACTTAAAGACTGATATCTGCACTTCTCCTTCAACACAGCTTCACGATCAACCACCGACAATTCCAATCATCACCTGAGATTAATTAAAGTTGAGCAAAGGCTCAACTTCCCTCTATCAACGACCTTCGTCAACCTATCTGCTGAATTTCTACTCCCATCAACTTTATCAAGCTTCAACTGACCATCTTCCAAAACCTGTCGGATAAAGTGATACCTCAGCTGAATATGCTTTGTTCTCGCATGAAAAGCTAAATTCTTTGCAAGATGAATTGCACTTTGATTGTCACTCCACAAAGTACTATTTTCTTCTTTCCAACCCAACTCTCTGATGAACCGTTGAAGCCAAATCATCTCCTTACTTGCCTCAGTAGTTGCAACATACTCTGCTTCTGTAGTCGAAAGAGCAACTATCTTCTGTAGCTTAGAAAACCAGCTGACTGCAATTTCGCCAACTGTAAAGACATAACCAGTAGTACTCCTACCATCGTCTTTATCCCCTAAATGATCAGAATCAACAAATCCCTGCACAGCAACATTACTTCCCCCAAAACATAAACAGGAATTGAATGTACCCCTAAGATACCTCAATATCCACTATACTGCTTGCCAATGTTTCTTGACTGGGTTCTGCATGTACCTGCTTACAACTCCCACTGCATGTGTAATGTCTGGCCTTGTACTAACCATCGCATACATCAAGTTGCCAACCGCCGAAGAGTAAGGAACTCTTTCCATGTACTCTTTTTCCTCATCGGATGGACACATCTTCTTCGAGAGCTTGAAGTGATTCGCCAATGGAGTAGTAATTGCCTTCCCTTTATCCATGTTGAATCTTTTCAATACCTTCTCGACATAGTATTCTTGACATAACTACAACTTTTTCAGCTTTCTCTCTTTATCTACATGCCAAGAATCTGCCTCGCCTCACACAAATCTTTCATCTCAAAGACTTTGGATAAGTTTTTCTTGAGATCATTAATTTTCTGCATACTTGTACCTGCAACTAGCATGTCATCCACATATAGTGTAAAAAAAAATATTATCTCCATCAGCAAATTTCTGATAATAAACACAGTGATCAGAATGACATCTCGCAAAATTCACTCCTTGCATAAAACTGTCAAACTTCAAATACCACTGCCTAGGAGCTTGCTTGAGGCCATACAAGCTCCTCTTCAATTTGCAGACCATTTTCTCCTTACCCTCGACTTCAAACCCCTCGGGCTGATGCATGTAGATCTCCTCATCCAAATCACCATGAAGAAATGTCGTATTCACATCTAACTGCTCAAGATGTAAATCCTCTACTGCAACAATACTTAACAGAATATGAATAGAAGTCATCTTCACAACAGGAGAAAATATTTCATTGAAATCAATACCTTTCTTCTGCACATAGCCTTTTACCACAAGTCTTGCCTTATACCTCTTCTTCCCCCCAACTTCATCTTTTACCCTGTATACCCATTTGTTGAACAACGCTTTTTTCCCATCCGGTAGCTTTACCAAGTCCCAAGTATTATTCTTCTTGAAAGAGTTCATCTCCTCTTTCATGGCTAGCTCCCACTTCTTCCTGGAATTATTTTGCATTGCTTCCTAAAAACACTCAGGTTCACCAGCATCAGTATACAACACATAATATAAAGCTGAGGAATACCTATCTGGAGGTCGTGTTTGTCTCTGCGATCTTCTAAGAATAGGAGTTTCAGTCTCCTCATCTTGAAGATTTCCACCATTAGACTCATCACTATCAAACTCATCATTATGCACAGTAGGTATCAATTCATCTGCTATATCATTAAATTCTGCAAATTCTTTTTCTACATCTTTCTCACCTTGCTGTTGTTGCCCATCTTTGTACATGCATTTTTCATTGAATACAACATCCCTAGATCTGATGATTTTGATATGTTGATAATCCCATAAACGATAACCATACTCATCACCACCATATCCAACAAAAACACATTTAATAGATTTAGCATCAAGCTTCTTCCTATCACTCCTATCAATCAAAGAATAAGCAATACAACCAAACGTTCTGAGAAAAGAATAGTTCACCTGTTTTCCTAACCATTTCTCTTCTGGAATCCCACCATCTAATGCACTTGATGAACTACCCAAAATTGTAATGGTAGTCCAGAATGTATCCTCATGCTCCTAGCACGTTCCTGGATGGTTCTGTTCATTCTCTCAGCAACTACGTTTTGTTGTGGTGTCTTTCGAACTATAAACAACCTTCTAATTCCACGTTCAACACAGTACTCTAAGAACCCACCATCACGGTATTCACCACCATTATCCATCTTGAGACACTTCACTTTCTTCCCTGTTTCAATTTCAACCATAGCTTTCCACTTCTTAAAAACATTATAAACACCAGACTTTTCTTTGATTGCATAAACCCATGTTTTTCTATGGAATCATCTATAAATGAAAAAAGTAAGAATTACCACTGAAAAATTTTACCTGAGCAGGTCCCCAAATATCTGAATATATGAGGTCTAATATTTCTGCTTCCGCTGCTTTCCCTCCTTTTGAAAGCTAACTCGCTTCTGCTTGCCATAAACACAGTCTTCGCAGAGCTCAAAATCAATGCTTTTGGTAACAACTATCTTGAGTGCAAATTTCGCATACCACTCTCACTCAAGTGCCCAAGTCTATGATGTCATAGCTTCATACTCTCATCTGTATTAGTTGCTAAAACAACAGGATCGCTCACACTGTTAAGGACATACATAGAACCGATTAGATTTCCCTTAGTTACTACTAGGGATCCTCTAGAGATCTTTCATTGTCCATTGCCGAAAACAACTGAATATCCTTCCTTGTCCAACCTGCATTCTGAGATCAAATTCTTCTTCAATTCAGGAATATGCTGGGCTTCATTAAGCTTCAAGTGACAACCATCCGGTAACTTGAATAAGATTGTCCCTTTGCCAACAACCTTACACTTCTCACCATTACCCACAATAACATTCCCAAAATCTCCAGTAACATAATCATGAAAATAATCTCTATTAGAAGTACAATGGAAAGAAGCAGCAGAGTCTATAAAACAATCTCCATAAACATCCACAATTGCAAATAAGCACATATCAGTGATATCACCATATACCCAATCATCATCTGTCGCAACAACATTGGCTTCTTCATCAGTCTCTTGCTTTCCTTTATTACCAACATCAGCTTCCTTGCAATTAATTTTCATGTGAAGGCTTGCCACAATTCTAGCAATTCCCTTTAATTTTCCCATCAGTCTTCCCTCTGCCCTTTGACTTTGATTTTCCTTTGGATTTTGATTTTCTGTTCTTCAAACTGCTTTCCCTGTTTTTCTGTCTCCCCCTTTCAACCGATAAGGTAGATTCCTATGCACTCTTCCTGCACATCTAATCATTTAGTATACAACTGACTACGTTGTATAGTAATTTTCCAGTAACTGTATTACTCACGACAATGATCAAGTTACTCCAACTTTCTGGCAAGGAACATAAAAACAGTAAAGCAATGATTTCATCTTCAAATTCCAATTTTACAGATGCCAATTGATTTATAATCATATTAAACTCATTTAAATGATCCATAACAGAATCAGTTTCACCTATAGTCCATATGAAACAACTTTTTCATAAGAAAAACTTTGTGAGAAGCAGAGGGTTTTTTATTTAACTTAGATAGTGCTTCTATCAGTCCGTGTGTCGTGGTCTCCTTGTTGATATTGAAGACCACTTGTGAGGACAAGCACAATCTAACTGTAGCCAACGCTTTAAGATCCAGAATTTTTCACTCTGCATCATCCATGTCTTTCAGTTTGTCTTTCTGCGGTGACTTATACAGATCCTTCTGGTACAGGACATCTTCCATCTGCATCTTCCACCACGCGAAATTCTGCCTGTTGAATTTCTCGATCCGCGATTTTTCATCTTTTACCATCGCTCCCACTCAAACGAAAACCTCTACTGAATCCGTTTAGAGCCTTAGCTCTGATACCAATTGTTAGAGAATAACGCAGCGAAAACAATAGCAAAGAAAAACAATCACACAAGATTTACGTGGTTCATCCAAAACATTTGGACTAGTCCACGGTCGGCGGCTGACAGTTTCACTATCTCTTAGAAAATTCGTACATAATACAATTGCAGGATCCCCTCCTTATATAACGAATATAAGTAACTCTAATTCACCCGAAAGTACAAAACTATCCCTCCAGATTTGGGTCGGGGGTGCTGCCCCCGGACCCTCGCTAAATTATTCGTAGCGACAATCAAACGATGATTACGCCTATTAGGGCCCGTTCCTTCCGCTCCGGGTTGAACGAGCCTGGTTATTTTTTGCATACCTTTATAATTGCGCCCCCGGACCCTCGCTAAATTATTCGTAGCGACAATCAAACGATGATTACGCCTATTAGGGCCCGTTCCTTCCGCTCCGGGCTGAACGAGCCTAGTTATTTTTTGCATACCTTTAAAATTACCTCTAAATTAAAAGTTTGGATCAGGCTTCACCAATAACAACCTTGATAGTAGGATTAATTAAAGCCTTATAAACAGTTCAGTCCTACCCAAATGTTCGATGTGGGACGGTGTACTATGGTATCAATATCACATGGAAGATAATCTCTCTACAACTAGTTGAGCACCGAGTGAAAGAACTTTAAGATTTACAAAGAGCTATAGGGATGGAGCAAATAGCATAAATGAATTCATACAACCTTGATGCATACATATAGGAAAAAGCTAAAAATAGTTTCATCAATGATTTAAGAGGCCAAAGCTCAAAAATGTTCTTGTTCGGTAAGAATATTATAAAAGAAATTACATCCTAACCCAATCTATGGGGCTCAGCCATGGTCCTCTCCCGTATTCTATGAAGCATAATAATTAAAATGAAGGAAACCCAATATAATGAATGAAATGTAAGTCAAAAGAACATTGAAAACCACCAATACCCGTATCATAAATTTCTAGCCTAAAATACTCTTTCCTTGATAAGTAAGGATATATTAATCACAAAGATTCCAAAAGGAGGTGTCGTCCTAGTACACAAGGAGTATTTCCTCCTCCTCAAAGGACACCTTGGAAGCTTCCTCCTCAAATGGTAGAACTAGTCCCCACCAATCCATCCCTACAAATAGAGTTATTCCCCCATTTCCAAGGTTACTTCTCTCATTTGGTCATTTGCTCTAGTTACCCTTCTAAGCCTTACGAGCTTAAGCTTTCATCTCAGATATCAGCTGACCTAAGCTTCATTGGGGCTTCCCAGGGCACCTCTTGAAGTCTTGCTAACCTCCTTGGTTTTGCAACACAGGTGACTCACTCTCTGCTCACTAGTCCGCTCTACCCACAAGGGTCACTCCCACTAGCTCGCTCTAGTCCCGTGGCTCACTTCCTCTGTACCACCCTAGTCTCGAGCCGTATTCTGACCCGTCCGTTCCTTGAATACCCAACCAAACCGGATTGTGTTTACACAGCTTAAAGGCAAATTACTTTAATTGAAATAGTAAAGTAGACTACTTTTAAAGTTAACTGGATAAGAATTGAAATGCTTGAATTGAAAAGTAAGGATTACAAACTGGACTGTAAATAAAATGGAAGTACTACAGTCTACAAGTAACTGACAAGGTTTAAAGGACATGAAATGTAAACTTCTACCTTGAATAAATAAATCGTCGTTGATTGGGTTGGCTGTTCTTTTCATGTGAAACTTTCACTTCTATTAGTAATTTAATAGTGAAATTCCGATAGACAACTGTTCCTTACCCGAACCTAACCTATATTGTTTTGTAATTTTCTCCCAAATAGCCTTCTATTACTGATATACAAACACATCCATGTATATTTTCATTCAATTCTATATACTTAGGTTTTGATAGTCTCAATTTCATATTGGTGATTGTTTGAATTTCTAATACCTAGACCCAAGCCGCTCTCGGGACGTTCAACTTTTCATCGTTATATCCAAATTATCCATTCGTTACTCAGTTCCCAAACAATCAAATGTTGCAAATTATGCAGAGAATTCCTCAATGTCAATCAAATTAATGGAAAATTTTCAAATTCATAACCACATATAAATATGAATTTCAAGTAAATTTATATATGCAGAAGGGGAAGAGTCACCAGACCAGCATCAATAACAGCATCCCAATCAGTTGCGCCATCTTTCTGAAACTGCTTCAAGTCCCAAGTCCCTCCAACCCACTTGGGGTTCTCATACTTCGCCACCAAAATCTCCGCCGTAGCTACGCCAGCCGCCGGCGACCCATTGGACTCCAAAGAACCGTCACCGGACTCCGAATTCGACTCAGATTCGGTCACAGAAGCTTCAGGAACCTTCTTCTCATCCTCAACAGTGGTAACAGAGGCAACAATACCAGACCCATTATCAATTGCTCTAATGGACACCAAATTGAGGTCTCTTTTGGGTCTGAGCAAGAGATAAGAATTAAGGGTCAAATGGGTTTTTGAGGGGGGATTTGGAGAGTGAGTTGGAAAGTGCGTTGGAGGGGATGATAGCAAAGCCATAGACATTGTTTATTGCTTTTGTTGGAGATGTTCAAAGCATGGTGGTTTTGTTTTGAGCTATTCTGAACCTCAGAATTGGGGGTGTCTTGTGAAAGTATTTAGCTTGGTTTCTTAGCATTTAAAATGTACTGCTCTTTTACCCCTGCATGGTACCAAAAAAATGAATGGGAGGGATGACTAGTTTGACTGATTCTGTGCAATATATATGCAGGGGAGCATGTCGCGGTTACGTGCGATTCTGAACAAAAATAACGTGAAAACGCTTTGATGTAGTTGTTTAAATCAAAAATCGTAACGATTTTTAAAAATGTGGTACATTTTTAAATAATGCATTTTCGGTTTAAAAAGTAATTGCAAAAAAATAAACATGTCATATACTTTTTAAATTCTAAATAAATCGCAAACATTGTTGGTTTGGTGCTGTAAATAATAACTAACTATAAAAAGTTAAATTCTTGAAAACTAATCACAAATTAATTCAAAATTTTCAATTCCTCAAATTAATTAAAAAGTTTTTAATTAGTATCATACAAAGTTTGAAGATGCATACGTTACTCTAATACACTTATTGTTTCAAACTTAAAGTTTTAAATCATGTAAAATTAAATATTTTAAAATTAAAATTACAAATATATTTAAATAGAACTTAAATAACTTTAAAACATATATAAAAATATGGGAATATTAAAAAACTTAGAACTCTAAACGAGTGTGATTCCTTAAGATATGCGATTTATGTATCAAAATCACAACCGCAACCGTAAGGGTGCGATTTCTAGTGAAAAAATCACAATATACCACCAAAACTGTTGGTACGGCGTGCTTTTTGCTATTTTACATGGGTTGCAAAATCATTTCCTACTCTCCCCTGTATATATGTCACAGACACACAAACAGCTTAGATGTTCCTGTTACTTTAAGAGATTCTATTAATTACTGTTTTGACACTCCATTATCTTTAATAATGAATGTTTTAATATTTTATGAATTTTATCGGTCAAAAATTATATTATATTATGTGTTGGACATGGACAAACTTGTAAGATACGTACTCTCTTTTTCTAGTTTAATATTAATATTGATATGAGTATTTTTTATATTAAATAAAGAGTAAATCTACACAAACATCACATCTACTCTAATTTTCCCGATGTACAGCTGGACAGGTGGTTTTACATTATTTTTTTTCTTTTTTTAATTCCTTGTTTTTCTGTCTTGTAGCACAATGGGTCTTTTTACATCATTTTTTTATTTCCTTGCTTCTCTGTCCTCTCATGCTCTCACACATCTCTCTCTCTCTCTCTCTTCTTTTTCCCAAATCCTGAGAAACTCCAATTCAGTCCGGTGCTAAATTAGCTGGTGCAGAGAATTATGGCCGATGAGTAGAGAACATAACCAGCAGCAACAAGCCTGGTTCACTCTGGAGCGAATTTATTGTTGCCTTTTCCTCCACTGGCAGATGATCTATACATATACATATATATATATATATATATATATATATATATAGGATACCTGGTTCGCGTGAAGGGGGAGGCAACCAGAAAGCTTGCACTGTGTCTCTAATTTTTGATTTTAAAATTTTACCACAGAATCAACTCTGCTGCTTAAATGGCCTATTGCTCAAAGGAGGGGGTGAGCTGCTCAAATGTCCTGTTATTCAAAGGAGGCGGCGGAAATTTGGAAGAGAGGTTTTGCTTCAAAGGTTATGGGCTGATTTGTTTTGATGAGAGAGAAAAAGAATAATACTTTGCTCCTGCTGATTTGTTTAAGGAAAGAGCAAAGAATTAAAAAAAAAAGTGATCCAAAACGACCAAGTGAGCTGCGTATCGGGATGTAGAAAGTAAAATGGATGTTTGTGTAGATTTACTCTTAAATAAAATCTTCATTGGATTATTTATTGGACAATAGATACGTAGAAAATCTACAGTCTAATGTCCGAAAGGAGGTGTCAGTTAACAGTAAGTCTAGGGGGACATGGAAAAAGGGACATGGAAATTGGACATTTCTAATTTCCCTTGGTTTTTTTTTTTTTTTTTTTGGGTTTAGTCCAAATATATTTATACTATGGATTTAAAAAAAAAAATTAGAAAAAAATGTAAAAAATTAGGTCCAATTTGGATATATATCAAAAAAATGTTTGTATGGGCCCATACAACCATTTTTTTGATATATATCCAAATTGGACCTAATTTTTTACGTTTTTTTCTAATTTTTTTTTAAATCCATAGTATAAATATATTTGGACTAAACCCAAAAAAAAAAAAAAAAAACCAAGGGAAATTGGAAATGTCCAATTTCCATGTCATTTTTCCATGTCCGCGTAGGAGGACTCGTCAGTTAATCTAATTTACCGATTAAGTATTGGGTGTTTGAGAGATTAAATATACTTGCTAGTTTCACGAACTCCATATTTAACGTGAATAGTAAATTAATTTTAGAATAAAATACTTGTTCAACAAAATTACTTATATCAATAGATGAAATAATTAATACTTCGACAAATTTTATAATGAAATTGAATTGTGACTAACGTGGACTTTAAACAGTAATATAAAATAAATTAAGATAGAACCATTTTTTATTTTTACATATATCATGTATGCACATAAATTGCTATTTAGTATTTGTTATCGACTTAAATTTGTCGTCATATGTAGGACTGTGCATTCGGTTATAACCGAACCGAATAGCTTATTCGGTTATAACCGAATACCGAACCGAATTAATTTTTGCTATCCGAAATACTATCCGAATTAACAAATAACCGAATTACCGAAAACCGAATAACCGAATTTACTATTCGGTTATTCGGATAATAACCGAAATTAAGATCTATATTTCTCCAACAAAGAAAAGCCATTTCAAATTTCCAATACAAGTGTTTCCAATCACAAAATTTTATCAATAAATATTTTTATTTTATTTATTTTTTGTTATTCGGTTATTCGGTTAACCGAATAACAAAATTTTTAAAACCAAACCCGAACCCGAAAACCGTATATTAAATCGGATATAACCGAATTTTAAAAAATAACCGAATAACCGAAAAAATTTGGTTAAAAAAATTCGGTTCGGTTCGATTTTTCGGTTATAACCGATTTTTGCTCACCCCTGGTCATATGTAACAAAACTCTATTAATAGTCATGCGCCCTATTTAGTTATATTTTTATACTCTTTTCTTGTAAAATTGGGTTGAGCTCATAGCTCATTAAAAGCCCATTTGGTTGTCCTCTTAATATAAAATAAATCTTTTACATTATGAGAACTCTTCATAATGAAACTCATTTTGAAGTGATTATATTTATACCATTTCGATCCTAGGTGGAGACTTTTTTATTTTTATTTTCTTACAAAATTAATTATCATAAATGAATTAATTCAAAATTGAAACGTATCCCCTCCGTCCCAGGATAAAAGTCCTTATTATTATTTTAGGTAGTCCTAAGTTAGATGTCTACTTACTTTAAATAATTTATTTTTTACAATAATTTGACTATAATACCCTTAATATTAATTTTCATATTTCTATTCTCTATGCATATTTATGGAGTATTACTAGTCATGTGAAGAAAACTATGCAATTAAATGAGAATTTAAATATAAACAATTTTGTCATTTTATTCTCTTTCTTAATATACGTAAAAAGTCAAACTTTTATCCCGCGACGGAGGAGTGTCAAAATACTATATAAAAATAATTAATAAAAATTCAATTTTAGGGACAACATTCAAAAAGTAAGTCAGATTTGTCAAAATTAGACATTTTCCTGACTTTAGACTTTGGACTAGAGACCAACCGACCAAGGCTTCAAACGGGCTAGGCATTGGGCGGGTTATAGTTAATCCATCCTAACTCCTACGTAAATTAGGAACAACCAAACCCAGGAAAAATCTACATCAGTCCAATCTATTTTAGGCCTAGATCCAGCTGCTAGCCCTATAAAGGCAGGACAAATATATATGTCTTTTAATTTATGTATACTACGTTTTGAACGAAATTCAAATGCCACCCCTTGCTTTGCTTTCATGTATATTGAGACATGGTGGTTAGGTGGTGAATAGTTGTAACAATGCTTGTAGATGGTAGATCTAGTGGTGGTTGGAGTTGGATAGGTGGTGCAGGTGGTGAATTTGGTGGTGCTGGTAGAGGATGTGGCGGTTGGTGGTGGTGGATATTTTGAATTTAATAAAAACAATTTGTTCAAAATTGTATCGTTTTTAAGAGACGACTCATTATTTGAAGTGTGTGTCACTCATAAAATATTATATTTATATATTTAAAATTCTTATATTTTACAATTGGGTGAGTAAGTAAATTTTTTAAAAAGGATAAATTCAGCTCCAATCTATTAATAATACGGGCCTGGATATTCGGCCTACCATGTTTTGTCTGCTCATGAAGAAAAGCAATAGTATGGGTAGCCCTCTAAACTTTTATAGTGTTTGTATTTCTACTTAGAGAAACAGACTTCCGATGATAATGGAAATCATCTTGATATATAGAGTAATTCTGGGGCGACCGTGTTTGGGTGACCGGTTTAGTGATCGGTAGGACATGGACAATCCACATCAGAATTATTGAAAAGCAAAATCAATTATCTCTCTCTCTCTCAGCAAACTTTTTCAATTCTCCACATCAGCTCTCCACTTTCTAATACTCATAACTCATTCTCCACTTTACCACTACCAATTATTCTAATACTCATAACTCATTCTCCACTTTACCACTACCAATTACTCCCTCCATCCTATTATATCTGACGTTTAAGGATTCTTTGCAACAATTAAGGATTAAAAAATATGACTCTTTTGCCCTTAATAAATAAATTAACCAAACAAGAATTAATTACTCCACCACATTAAAATCTTATCAGTTCTGTTTGTTGCCATAATTGTTGATAGAAACAAGGAAGAAGATGGAACGCCAGTGCTCATCCAAAATTATTTTGCCGCTAAATTTTTGCTTTAATTTTTTTTTCGCTCTAATTGTTGATACCAGCATAAAGAAAGAAGCTTGAAGACGTCAATTGCTTGACTTCTGCTACTCACTTAGGAAGCTTGAAGACGTCAATTTTTTTTCTGCATTTGGTGAAGACTTCTGCTACTCACTTAGGAATCCATGGAGATGAACAATTGGCTTCCTAATCATAACAAGGAGGCATTAGGAGACAGAGTTTAAAAACAATCAAATTCATCCCCAACCACATGAACAACACAGCAACTAAGAAACCTGTAACCAAATTCCAAACGACAAAGTTTTTTCTAGCAACCAAATCCTCTCAAATTGAAGGTTGTCATTCTCTCAAATTGAATAGATTGGTTCTTGGTTTGGGGCAAGTGATATGAGTCCGAGACATAAAGGTCGAATTCACTTGGGTGAATTAGATTTAAACGTTGAATTGATTGATGTTAGAGATACAGAGGATGCACAAGGTCGATTACTGGATATTAACGATGATGTAGATGAAGATGATGCGATTCTTGATCATAATTTCAGTCTGAATTCTCAACCAATTAATGTACCTTTAACAAATTTGAACTTTCTATTGGACCTAAACAACGAACCAGTTCTAGAAGATGATTCTGACATGGGTATGTTTTTCTTTTTATTGGATTGATAATTTCTCTGATTATTTCATCTTGGTCATAATGAGCTCATATCTTTGATTACTTATTAAACGGGTTAAAAAATTGCTCTCTTGACATGTTTTAATGAGATTTTAACTTATGGATGTGTTCTATATGGAAGTTATAATGCCTGACTTCAGATTTTAACTTCTGATTTCAAATTCTGTTTTAGCATAGATTTTAACTTTAGATTTCAAATTTTGTTTTATCATAGATTTTAACTTATGGATTATTATGACTAATTTGTGTCTTAATGTTATGTTGCAGATATCGAATTGCAATTAGAACAAAATAACAAGAGAAAGAACATAAATTTATCAAACGATGAACGTAGAGCTATATATGATATGCTACTCCAAAACAGTGTCGATGGAAAACTAAAAAAGGGGACGACTCAATTGGTGGCATCATTTTTTTCAATTGGTATTCGCACAATCCAACGTATTTGGAAACAAGTAGCAACCAATGATGCATATGTTGATGTTTCTCATAGGAGGACAAAGAATTGCGGTCGTAAGCGAATTCATGTTGATTCAGATCGATTACGTGACATTCTTTTGCATCAACGTATGACTATATGCTCTTTATCTCATTCGATGAACATGAAAAAGAGTACATTGTTTAGACGTCTACAAGAAGGAGAGATATGACGGCATTCCAATGCGATAAAGCCTTTTCTTAAGGAAGACAATATGAGATCTCGGCTGCGATTTTGCAAATCAATGCTTGAACAAAGAAGCATACCACATGATCCTATTTTTATGGGGATGTATAATATCATTCACATTGATGAGAAGTGGTTTTTACATGACAAAGCAAAATGAGAAATTCTACTTGGCACACGACGAAGAAGATCCGTATCGCATTTGTAAAAGCAAAAATTTTATCGGAAAAGTGATGTTTTTGTTGCCATAGCACGTCCAAGGTTTGATGCTCAAGGAAGTGAACTTTTCTCTGGAAAAATTGGCGTATTTCCTTTGGTTACACAAGAGCCGGCTAGGAGGAGGAGTGTTAATAGAGCTATCGGGACATTGGAGACAAAACCTATAACTTCAGTAACAAGAGAAGTTATAAGATCTTATATGATTGAAAAAGTACTTCCTGCCATTAAGGAAAAATGGCCAAGAGAGGACTCGAGATATCCTATATTTATTCAGCAAGACAATGCAAGAACTCATATTACTTTGAATAATGAGGAATTTTGTCAAGCTGCTGCACAAGATGGGTTTAATATTTGTTTGATGTGTCAACCTGCAAATTCTCCAGATTTGAATGTTTTGGATCTCGGATTTTTCCATGCCATTCAATCATTACAACAGAAAGAGCCTATTAAAAATATTGATGAGCTGGTAAATATTGTGGTGAAGGCTTTCAACGATTATCCTACATTGAAGTCTAACCGTATATTTTTGTCATTACAACTGTGTATGATAGAAATAATGAAGGCCCAAGGTTCGAACAAGTACAAGATACCACATATCAAAAAAGCATTGTTGGAAAGAGAGGGCAGCCTACCGACTCAAATAAAATGTGATTCTGAATTGGTACAAGAAGTTATGAATTATCTAAGTCAATTTGATGAAGGTATGACTTGAATTTTTGTATACTAATATCTGTAATTGTCCTTAAATAGGTGTTGGTTGGTTTAATTAACTCTTACTTTTTTCTACAGACTAGCTCAAGTGGTTTTCAGTTTCAAGTCAGAGGCCTTTTGTATGCAGTTGCCAAGGGCTTCTTAATTTTGGTACTACAGACTAGCTCAAGTGCTTAATGCTGGTGTATGAATTTTGCTGAAAACTTCTGCTGATGTATGAATTTTGGTACTATAGTAGATTTGCTAATGAATAGGCAGTGACCTGGTGCATTCACTTCTTATTAGTCCCAAACTTCACAAGAAATACATTATAGATAGATGTTGTTCGAGATAATAATTTTGGTAAGCTTGAATAACATCCTCAAGCTTCACTTGAACATGAAGCCATTAGCAATAAGATAGTCAAGACCATTAAAGATATGGCTACAAAAAATTATCAAACTCATCCTCCAACTCAATACCCTTCAAATGTTAAGTTGCTTACTTGAGATAACAGTAATTCTTCACATTAACCTGAAAGAAAATTGAAAATCATGATATGAAAGAGGAATATGATAAGGTCAAGGCTAAGCTTTCAAACAAACACATAATACGTTCTCCGAATACAGGCCATGCAAGCATTTGATGGCTCTTTTACAACATTTGCACAAAGCAAGATGACCTGAGATAATTTACTTCAAGCTTTTAAATCATAGATTTCCCCTGCATATCCCATATGTATACACACTTATCTTCTAACCCATTGACAATGTATTTACCACTCGTCACCGAAAATGTGGGAGTTATACAATATACTCTGTTTACATGACCCATATAAATTTTCAAGAATTTCCCTGTTGAGTAATTCCAAAGCTTCTGCAAATAAGAGAATGAATTTCCTCCAATAAATCTCAAGTGCATTTTTCTTCTATTAAAAGTCAATCTAAGCAAATAAATAAAATTCTAATTTAAAAAAAATGACAAAGAAGGCAAAACTATCATCCACTAAATGATGATTTTCAACAAACAGAGAGTTCATTCAAAAATTTAACATTACAACTGACATGGTTAATAAAATTTTAAAAGATACACTTTCAACATAATTAATCCTTACTACTTTTTGCAATTCTCTTCTTCAAAAGTTTTTTCTCCTTAATTTGGAAATCTCCATCATTCTTCAATTTGGGTTCGTAGCTAAATTTGTTTATTAATGCTATTTCATCTCACTCCGGAAGACTGACTAAATTCTTTATCTCGAGTCAGTCTTCATCTTCATATTAAGTCATATCTTCATCTTCATCTTCAATTTGGGTTTACAATATACTCTATTTTTTTTCATTGTCTCTCTCTAGAATCTCTGTTCTACAAAATACTCCATGTTGTTCTCAAAACTCTCTTCCTGCTAGGAAAGTAAAATAGATATGATTAATAAAAATTAGGGAGATAAATCTTCAACATATCCATGACAATATCTTGAAATTTTTCTTCACAAACTTCTTCGGCTACATTTGGAAACTTATTCAAATCGAATCCGAGATCTGCAGGTTGATTCAAATCAAAGTTCCATGGAACTTTGATATTTTCAGAATCAAAAACCATAGGTTGATTCAAATCAAAATCCATGAAATCTCCATTTTCTTGCATTTTCAATCTATGGAGTACTGTGTTTTAAAAGAAGAATTTGCAGGTATGGTTTCTTTCTTCCATACAGGTCAAGCAATCAATTCACTCTTGGAAACCAATGAGAATGTCAAGAGTTTTTTTTCTTTTTTGAACCAGAACCAAAAGATGCTAGTATTCAGAAGAAAGGGTAGTATTGGAATAAAAGTGGACAATTTAGCTTTGGATTTGTAAAACGTCTATTATTTTGGGAAAAATAAAAACTCCTGAAACGTCAGATATAATGGGATGGAGGGAGTATTCTAATACTCATAATCTCATTCTCCATTTTACCAATTCTCTTTCTCTCTCTCTCTGCAAACTCGCAATCTGCAAACTTCCTCATTAGCCCAAAATTCAGTCCAAAATCAGCAGATGTGAAGGTATGCATACATATATATATATATATAATATATATTGTACGCATATTGATAATATATATGTATATATTTATGTCCTAAAAATTAATTTCATGATTTTGAAACCCATGTTTGGTGAAAACTGATAATATATATGTATATATTTAACACACACATATATATATACATGTTCAATTTTCAATTTTATATATAGTGTTACTGGAATTCAACTTGTTCAATTTTGTTTGAAACATTTTTCTTCCACGGTTTATGTTGGAAATCCTAAAGGGAATGATTCGTTTCAGAAACAAACTAGTAGGACATTGAATATAAATTGTTCTGAATGGATAGATTGATTTCATGGTGGACTGTAATTTCAAGTTGATATATACACACTTTTTTATATATCTATGGCATGTAGTTAATATATTTTTATAAATTTGCAGAAATGGCTTTAGTTTGTGATGGGTTTAATTTAAGTATGAGAATGAATGATATTGAGGAATGTGTTATGACGGAGGATTTAGTAGAAAGTAAAAAAGTTGATGAAATGATTAGAGATCCGGAAGTAGGAATGGAGTTTGGTTCCGTTAATTTATACATGGAATATTACACTAATTATGGTAACCAAAATGGATTTCCGGTGAAAATAAGATCTACGGAAAAAGGAGAAAATGGAGAGACTAAATTTGTGGTTCTTGTATGTGCTCAGTCAGGATGTTCAATAAGCAAGTCAAAGAATGCCTTTAACTTACGTCCTGTTAGCAAAACTGGTTGCAATGCTAAGATTAGGGCTGTATTAGTCGAAGACGGAAAAGTATGAGTAAAGACTCTAACACTTGATCATAATCATCAGTTAAGCCCGGAAAAATCTAGATTTTATAAGAAAAATCGGATTATGAGCAAGTTATGTGAAAAGGACACTTGAACTTAATGATAGAGCTGATATTAGACCAAATAAAATTTTTAGTTCTTTCTTGGTTGAAGCTGGTGAGCATGAGAATGTGTCATTTTCACAGAAAGATTGTTACAATTATGTTGACAAAGTTAGGTGGTTAAGGCTTGGTGATGGGGATGCTATGGCACTTCAAAACTATTTCAAAAAAATGCAAGCTAATAATACAAATTTTTATTATTTGATGGATTTGGATGATGATGGGAGACTACAAAATGTCTTTTGGGCAGATGCAAAGAGTAGGGCAACTTATGAGGAGTTTGGGGATGCCATTACCTTTGACACAACATACTTAACTAATAAGTATGACATGCCATTTGCCCCATTTGTTGGAGTTAATCATCACGACCAGTCAATACTCTTAGGTTGTGGATTAATATCTCATGAGGATATTGAGTCATTTAGTTGGCTCGTTAAAACTTGGCTTGCGTGTATGAATGGTCGTGCTCCTACCGCAATAATCATTGATCAAGACAAAACAATGAAAAGGCTATTGAAATTGTGTTCCCCAATGCAAGGCATAGGTGGTGTTTTTGGCATATTATGAAGAAGTTGCCCGAGAAATTAAGTGATTGCAATCAATATGAATCTATCAAATATTCAATACAAAAAGCAATCTATGATTCATCGACTTGTAAAGAATTTGAAGAGCGGTGTGGTACTTTCATTGAGAAATTTAACTTGAAAGAGAATGACTGGTTGACTGGGTTATACAATGAGAGAAGTCGGTGGGCGCCAATATTTTTAAAGAATACTTTTTGGGTTGGAATGTCCTCAACTCAAAGAAGTGAAAGTATGAATGCTTTTTTTTTATGGTTACGTGAATTCAAGGACAACCTTAAAATAATTTGTTAGCAGTATGAGAATGCATTAAGAAGAAAGGTGCAAAAAGAGAATGAGGCGGATTTCAATTCCTTCGACCATTGGATTCCATGCCTTACTGATTATCCATTTGAGAAACAATTTCAAGATGCTTGTACCACGACAAAATTCAAGGAATTTCAAGAAGAGGTAAAAGGGAAGCTTTATTGTGTCATTGATTCAGTTAAAGTAGAATGTGGTTTTGAGGTGTACGATGTTACACAAGATATGTTTGGAGGGACTCGCGAAGCCACTTTTAGAGTTTATTTTAAAGAAGATGAATGTACTATTAAGTGCAACTGTCAATTATTTGAGAGCAGGGGAAGATTATGTAGACATGCCCTTACGGTGTTGCTGAAAAAATGAGTTTGAACCTTACCAGATAAATTCAATCTTCGAAGGTGGAGGAAAGATGTAAAGAGGTGTCATAAGAAGGTTAAGATCATATACTCCGAATGGACGTTGAATCCAGAAAATGAACGTTTTAACAGGATGTGCAACTCTTTTTATAAAGCGGCAGACTTGGCTACAGATAATGAAGATAAGATAAAAGTTGTTATGCATTGGATTAAAAGGCTTGTTAATGTACTAAAAAAAGATAATGGAACGTGTGATAGTAATCAGTCGACTCCTTCCAGAGGCACCTAAGTGGGTAGTGGTTGTAAAGAAAGCAACAATATTCGTAGTCCTTTATCGGTTCATCGTAAAGGTCGGCCCCGCTTTAAAAGGTTTCAGTCTAAGATTGAGAAAGTTGTTAGAAGTATAATAGTGAGGAAAGGGAAAAAGAAAGACAAAAAGAGAAAGAGAAAGGGAAAGGGAAAGACAAGACCATTAAACATAACATGGATTTCAATAATTTGGTAAATTTTTTTCTTTAATTTTTTCAAATGTAAAAACTTATTTATTTAGATTAAATGTCTTATTTTACTGCTTTTTCTTTTGTGTAGAGTTCTCAAGGTGACTATTTTGTAAGCCTACTCAATAACAATTCTCAAGTTGAACATGGTCCAGAAGACTACATGAGACATGGTGCAATAGATCTTAATTTACAGGTTTGTCACTAATTTATATGAATAAGTCACATTCTTGGAGGCTTTAATGATCATTATTTTAAACATTTCAAGTTAGAGAGTAGTTCTCCACCAACGCAAATTTGCAATCATCACATGTTGATGACTTTCCATGTGCCACAAATCATGATGTCTATTATGAAGGGGGTTTTCCCATTCATTTTCAGGTATAATGTCTATTTTACTGCTTTCACTTTCATTTTGTGGTGTCTTATTGAGTGTTATTTGTAGCTGAAAATCACCATTTATATGTGACCCGAACAATATGAACGGATAATTTTGTGATGAGGAATATTGGGGTTAAAGTAGCGGGAGAAATACTTGATTCTCAATCTTTCCTGCCGTGTGGGATGATGAGAATAAGGCTCGTGGTGATTGATGTACTGATAACTACACATATGAACGTGCTCATGGAGAATTAATGTCAAAATTATGAATGGGATAAAACAAGCTTTAATATTTCTCATTGCAAATTTATACTTTATATAAATATAACTATATATAGAGTTATATTTATATATTGATACAAAATATATGGAGAATTAATAAGGAACTAAAAAATAAAAAGATTTGTGAGAATGAATGAATGAATGAGAAAACAACTTTTTCAAGTGGGCTACTAGTTGCTTACAGTAACTCTACATGGACATCTTTTTTTGGACATCTCCCATTTGGCTTTTTTTTTTGTATTGACTCCAAACATATTTATATTAATTATTTTAACTCAAATTTTTAAAAAAATCAAAAATTTAGGTGTAATTTGGATACATATCAAAAAATGGGTTGTATGATCCATACAACCCATTTTTTGATATGTATCTAAATTACACCTAAATTTTTAGATTTTTTTAAAATATGAGTTAAAATAATTAGTATGAATATGTTTGGATTCAATACAAAAAAAAACAAGCCAAATGAGAGATGTCCAAAAAGATGTCCAAAAAAAGATGTCAATCTAGAAAGACTCAATTGCATATTATGGCGAGTTTGCGGAGAGAAAGAGAGAGAGAGAATTGGTAAAATGGAGAATGTGTTATGAGTATTAGAATAATTGGTAAGGATAAAGTGGAGAATGGGTTATGGCCTGGTTATGAGTATTAGAATAATTGGTAGTGGTAAAGTGGAGAATATGTTATGAGTATTAGAAAGTGAGGAGCTGATGTGGAGAATTGAAAACGTTTGCTGAGAGAGAGAACGAGAGAGAATTGATTTTGCTTTCCAATAATTCTGATGTGGATTGTCCACATCCTCCCGGTCACTAAACCGGTCACCCAAACACGGTCTCCCCAGAATTACTCTTATATGTATAATAAATAGCACAAGATCGTAGTTCAACCTTAAAATTTATAAATGGTCCTTCAACACTAATATTTAAGAATAGAAACCTAAAAAATCTAGGAAAAGAAATTATTTTTTCATCTTTTATATTATTTCAAAATCTTTTTATCTATATTCTACTATCGTATAATTATATACTTATCAGTATCTCTTATTCTCATACATTTTTAAAAAAAATTTAGATAGTTTTTTTTAAATTCACATTCTTGATAACAATAATATTTAATAATATTATAATTAATATATTAGTAAAGTATAATATAAAAAATATAAAAAGTAAAATAATTTTATAACAAAATTCGTATTTTGCATGGGATGATGAGCTAGTTTGACTACAAAAAAATAATAAATAAAAAAAACACGTGAGATGCTTAGTATCTTGTTATACATTATCACTAATGAATTTGATATTAGTCTGTCACAACAAAAGCGATAATAACCTGCAATAAAATAATACAATAATCAAATCAAAAAGTTTGATGGCTTGGAGCGTTGGGAAAAAGTTACAGTATTAGAATAAATACAAGCTCAGGATATGTCAACAATGCATGAATATAATGTTCTAGTACATAAAATTGAATGTACCTTAATTCCATAATATGACTTTATATCAATTCACATCGCCTTACTATAGAGAGATCGAAGTTAATTGGGAACCAGAATCCTAATCAATGTTTCCATAGTATCGAGGTTAGCATATTGAAATAAAGCCCTCGTCCATAATAATAGGAAACAATATAGGACAAGAAGTCACAAGTAAATAGCACTTTGACTTCCCTTAACCATAGATAACCAAATATATAATCGCCTCCAAGCCCCAAGCTACATGGCCAATATTAAAACTTGAGCTCAAGCTCAGGCGCCGACTTCACTCATTAGGCCCAATAAATCATATCCTAACCTCACCCTCACTCCCTTATTATAAGAATTATAATAAAGGAGTAGATAATAAGTAGGGAAACATAATAACGAAGAAAATTCTCATTATGCCCAATTCCTAATCTGACACCATCTTCAAACTATCAATTAATCAATAAAAACTTTATGCGAATATGATAATTGTCATATTCAATTATCATATCTGCATAGAAGAACTTATTAATAAAAAAGATCTAAAGGCATTTTTGCATAACCCTATACCAATGTTGAGGAAAGATAAACTCAATTACCATTATCCACAAACATGGCACAAGGCAAGGTACCGTCCATGTGTCGCATTGATGTGTTGTAAATAGTAAACCACGCTCATCATTAGCATGCACGGTTACCCATGCCACTAACTCAACTCTACTGTTAAGATCTAGACTGTCGATTTCACTCCCATCTCAATTGCTCAATAAAAACTATTTAAGCCCCATTTTTAATGGTGATAACTATTCTTAATCATTAAATACTCGAGTTTGTAGTAAACCATAGAACACTTCATCTCCCTCAATTGAACTTTCTTCAACTCAAGTGAATTTCTTCGTACACTCGTCTCTTTTCATAAGGATGTCTCTCAAGAACAAGTTCCCCATAACAATGAAACTTTTACCCATACTGTCTGAAGCCAAGCACCCACATCTTTCCAAAGTTAGTTGCACCTTAGGGATGAGCCATTTGAGGGTACTCCAGAAAATGTCCACTTTCCTCAAGGCAAAGGGCGACTTGTTACTAGATGACATTCCGCGTAATAAGGAGGAAAAACACCACTACACTAGGGATGCTACTCCAAATTAAACCCCCTCGCTTAACCCCCTCTTAGCCCCATGATGAGCGAAGAAGAAGTTCATGAGATGATGATCAGGGAAAGGTATGGTTCTGAAAAGGCATACCGGAAGTTAAAGGTGAACTCTCGCAATTTTATTACTGAAGATGCACTAGATGAGATAAAGGTTCAATTCCAGATCCCTTCTGAGTATAACCATAGGGTACCAGTCTTAAATAAAAGAATGTACTAAGGCCAGAAGGAAAATTGGTTACCATCCCCATATATGCCCTTAGGTATGGTGTCCATTTTCCCCTTCATTAATTTATCTCCTCTTTTATTTCCTTCATAGTGCGAACTCATACATCCATCTTTTCTGTTTCATATTTTTTTGCAAAGAAAATGGCGCCATACCGTCTTTGGACTTCTCTTCAGGATGTTCACATAAAGAGACCGAGTTCTGTCAAATAAGCGATAGGGGTTCAATGTTTTGATGGAGACCACTTTAAGCAACAGAAAAATAACACACCTACTGGTTTATATATATCTAAGGGCCTAACACCCACTTATTATCCCAATGGGGCAAGCTCGTTAAGGAGTCCTTCGGCTTCGATCAATCAGATTCAAGAATTAATGGGTGAAGTTGCTTAATGTTCTATGTAACACCCCAGTCTTACATCGAAACATATGAAATTTTTTTATCTGTATATAAGAAATTAAGTTACTAATAATAATGTCTTCGTCATGACCTTTTGAGTTAGCTTATGAAGGGATAAGATGACTCAACAAGATACTATTGAGTTAGTGGTTTTTTGGATAGATTTGATTTAATTCGGACTCGGGAATTGACCCGCGATTTGTTTTGGACTCGGGATTTGACCCAAGTAAAATATAGTATCAGAGTTGACTCTCGAGAGCTCGGGTTAGGTCATCTGATCGGGTTGACAGAGGTGGGGACACAAAAGCTGGTGGTATTATCCTATAATAGAGAGAGGTTTGGAGGTGGGGACACGAAACCAACCAATATTATCCCACAATAACTAAAAAGACAAAGATATATGGACTATGTGTAGTGATCGATTCTGACGAGAACGTCAAAAATTTAAGTGAAGAAACTTTAACACCCTAATCTTGCCTCGAAACATATGAAAAAATGTGTCTGTATATACAAAATTAAGTCAAAAGGAGCCTGAGAGTTTCAATCATATTTTCTTCATTTGTGATTACTCTAAGTATATCCTGCAAGGTACATTAAGCATTGGAAACTGGGATCATTTACCCATGGACTGGAATAGCATCACACAGTTCATTGCTTCATTTAAAGGGAGCAATCTTACTAAGAATATCCTTAGCCTTACCATTGTGGCTACCTTCTACAAAATCTGGGAAGCGAGAAATAACAAAATTCACATGGATTCTCTCATTCCACCAACTGTCCTTGTTAAGGAGGTTATTAATATCATCAAGTACAGACTCTCTACATGTAATTCCTTTATTAAGGCATCTATTGTTTGTAATTATTATTGCAATTGGCTTGTGTAGCTTCTCCTATAACTGTGTCCTCTTTTGGATGTGTCATCAGATGACTAAGTTATAGCCTGGGGTATGCCCCTCTGCTTTGGTAAATGTTCTTTTTATACAACAAACAAATTTAGCAAAAAAAAATAAAATTAAGTTACATTCGATTATAACCTTTTGGGTGAGCCTATAGTAGGCTAAGATAACCCAAAAATATACTATTATGCTAGTGGTTTAAGGCTTTGTTTAGATGAATTTGATTCGATTCGGACTCGAGATTTGACCTAAAGTTTGTTTTGAACTCGAGATTTGACCCGAATTGTTATGCTCTATATAAGAAGATGTCTTCATCGATTTGCCCGATCGAATATCTGTCCAACCAATCACGGCTTTTCAGTTTCTAACTTAAGCACGATAATTTTTTCATATAACCTACATATAAATGATCAACTTATACATATCTCGTCTATACTTGTAGTGACCGCCTTCAAACCTCAGCTAACTCTAGAAATTTATACGGTCTAAGAGCTGTCTATAGAGGTAATTCCTCTTAACGATGTACCGATGACTGACAACTCTTCATCCGCTCCCACTAAAGCCCTTGAAATAACCAATGATGAGAAAGAGCCATGCTGAAGAAGAAGGTGCAAAGAGAAAACTGATGAAAAAGTTCACCGAAGCTTCTCCTTAATTAACCCCTACCATCACCATTAATCCATCTTTTTAAACCGACCCCATCTCCAACACCTCATCCTCCTTTGTACCCAATAAAAGAAGGAGGGTATGTTTGGAGGGATCTTGCTGCTGAAAAGCATACTCTGAAGGTATGCCTACTAAAAAGCCTTCTATGAAGAAGGCCCCAACCGAGACAAAAGCCGAATCTCCTTCGGAATCTTCGAACCTGAAGGTAAAATTCCTATATGGGATCCCTTGTGGTAGGTTCCTGAAAATGCCACATTTTGGATAGAAGATCCTCGTAGGGGTTTCCCCTTCGAACTCTGTAATGCCTTCAAATTCTTGCTAACAATGAGAGGTTTGAGCCTTTAAGGGGGAGTTGGCTAAGGAATTGCTCGCATCAAGCACTCTCTACTTCGGTCTGGTAAGAGTTATAACTTATCATTATTGCTCCATTTTGGTAAGTTGGGAATCTTTATTTGACATTATTTTTTCCTCGTGCCAGGCTTTAGCTGCATATTCTTGCCTCCTTATCCTCCAAGCTTGACAAACAGAAGAGAACTTGGTGCCAGAAAGAGGAGGATCTTCCTCATCGCGTGGACATGCAGAATAAAGACCTTCTAATGATGGATAACGATGTCTGAAAGTGCTATAAATAGAATATGGATCTCATCAAAACCATCTGTCAACTAGAGCGCGAATTGAACTGGCTAATCTTAAGATGAATTATCAGAAAATCGAATACAATTCTTCGGCAAAGCTTACTGAATTTGTCCTTAACGAGAGGACTTTGATGTAAACTGAAATGCACAATCACCTAGAAAATTGTCGTCAGTAACCAGAGGGACTTGAACCAGTATGATGTAAGATGGCTTTTCTGATGGGTTTAACATTAAACTTATATGTTGAGTATATCCAAAAAAATAGCAATGTTTTTTATAGTATTTCTATTAATTTCGGTTATTAACCGAATAACTAATTAGGTTATTCGGTTATTCAGTTACCTTGCAATTCGGATTGTTGTTCGGATACTTAAAAAAAAAGAATTTCAGTTTTCGGTTATAACCGAATAGCTTATTCGTTCGGTTATAACCGAATGCTCAGCCCTAATGATTAGGGTTTGTGCAGACTCGAACTATTGATTGTCATAATTTTGATAAATCGAAGTTCCGAGTGGTGGAATGGACGTCGTGGGTGGATTCAGAGCAATGGAATTAAGTAGAATAAGATAAGTCGGGATTTTGGCATGAAATGACCAAAATACGCTAAGAGTTGAAAACCCTAATTTGAGTTCGGAGTTAAATTTTGAAATGAGAACTTCACCGTTGAGTCCGGAAGGTCAAATTTGGTAAGAAACGACTATAAACACGGTAACGTGTAGGGGTTGACAAAGGTCGAAGTCAATAGTTGACTTTTAGGGTTAAAAGTCAAATTTTGAGTTCTAAGGCGAAATTTGACAAAATGGATGCCACCGTGACGATCGAAATGTTAAGTTTAGCAGGAATTGACTGTAAACAAGATAGGGTCAAGATGTTGACTTTTAAAAGTCAAAGTCAACATTTGACTTTTGAAATTAAAAAGTTTTTATTAATGCTAAAATGTTTCCATATTATCTTTGTCCTCCTACTCGTGGGCTTAGCAAAAGGTGGTTAGAGGCAGGGATTTAAGCTGGTGGTGGCTTGAATCAAGCCTTATACAAGCCTTTACATGTAGAAAGGAAGAAAAACAAAAATAAAGAAAGAAAGAAAAATAGAGAGAGAAAGAAGGACACGGGGAGAGAGGGAAGAGGAACTCAAGAAAGGTAACGAAAATCGAACCTTAAACTCTTTGTATAGAGAGATCTTACGGTGAATTTGAGCTTAAAAATTAGTGAGTTTCATTTAGAAAACCCTACGGTAGCCATGACTATATGAGATAGTGGGTTTGTTTATAAATCAATTTTGGATTATAAAACCTACTGGTATTAAAAGATGATGATCTCAAGAGCTTAAACAAAGTGAAACAAAGAATAAAAAGTAGGTAAAATGTGGAAAATCGGGGAAGAAAACCATCACCGGCGAACCAATTTCAGGTTAAATTTAGGAGGTCAAAGAACTTAGTTTTGAGAAATAATTATATGTATGAGACCGTGAGATGTTGTACGTAGATGATTTCTGGGTAGTAAAAACGAAAAAAAAAACTTGTTGAAAAATCAGCGATCTCGCCAGATAATTGAAAAATCTTTTTCGACCAACTTTCTGACCAAGCTTGTTTCTGCTATTTTTGGCCAGAATTTGAAGAAAATTTGCATTAGATAGTTGTAGAACATTAAATTTCATATAAAACAGACATATTATTCGTAATTTTTGGATAAACGGAATAATTATTACGAATTTTTGAGGTGAAATTGGTGTGAGGAGCTTCTATTTGATTCTCTGATAATTGTTGGATAGGTTTGGCGACTTTGGAGAATAAAGAAAATTAATGATGAATTTTCTAAATTAAAATTTTTAGAAAATTGTAATTAAATATTGGAGAATGGTTTAGAGCTAAAAAAATTTATATTAATTTTATAATATTATTTAAGAATTACTGACAAAGTTTGGTGAATTGTTGAAGAGCATAAGTATTTTTTGTATTTTTAAGCTATTTAAAGTTAGTTTAAAAATAGCGAAAATTCACAGAAAATTGTGTAAATGGTGAAAAATTATGAAACTTTGTGAAAAATCTTATAATAATATAAGATAAATATTTGGGGTGTTTTGAGAATAGAAAAATATGTAGATCTAGGTATTATTTCTATTTTCAAGCTATTAAATGATAGTTTTTATAAATAGAAATAATTATAGAAAATTGTGAGATAATCTGAAAAAATTAAAAACTGGTCGAAAAGTCTAAAATAATATTCTAGAGACTTTGGAAGGATTAGTGGACCCATGAGATGTCTGGATGTTGTGGATCGTGTGTTGACTAGCCAATGGGCATAACGGTTTTTTTCACACGAGGGGTCGAGAATTAGTCGTGAGAGTTTGGTTATAAATTTATAATATGATATGATGTTTAGTGTTAATATATCACTAAAATATGATTGTGGACTTTGAATTAGGGTTTTAGATCGGAATGAGTCAGTTTGACCTAATTCGGAAGCCGAAAGTCGAACCAGGATGTTGTAATGCTAGGGGTAAGTTATATTACTTAAATTATATATACGTTTTATACATATTGATTATTGATTTACATAGATAAAATTAAATTACGTGTGTGTGTGGGTAGTTAGCTTGTACTGACATAACTGTGGTTGAATTGTTATGTTGAGTTGAATAAAATTTATAATCATATAAATCATGTGCAGTGGACCACTAAAAGCTGTATATATGTGGGCAAGTCGACCGAGTTGGCCCAATCCTGTAGTTATGTGATTTTATAATAATCGTGTGGATTTGGTTTATAATTAAATAAATCATGTGGTGGACCCATCAATGATGGTTATGGATATCGAGTTAATAAATAAATTCGATACTGTGGAAGCACATTGAAATAGATCTTTTGGGGTGATCATCAGGTAAAACGCGTAGTGTTGTTGTGTGGAAATGAATTATAACATTCATTAGCATTGTGAAACTTGTATGGTTATTTTTTTTGAATAATGTGATTTTTAGTAGAACTCTGATGAATAATTGTAGAATCTCAATTAATTGTAGTAGTATATACTTGCTGAGTAATTGTTTCTCATTTGTATTTCTTTATGATTCACATGTAAGCATATATAGGAGTGATAAAAGTTATAAAATACACGAGAAGATATGAGTTCGATGGATGACGTTGCAGGTACGCCATTAAGTTGTGTAGATTGATGGACCCCATGTTGGGTTTTGCTAATATTACCGGGGTCGGGGCTGTCACAGGCCTTCTCCAAATACTAAATACTAGCACTAGAGGATTGCAATTGTCCATTACCTGTGGGAGAAAACAGACCTCCCATCCATGAAGGCTGTGTTTGATTACATCTGAATACCTCTTAATAGAAGTGTCTCTGATTCGGCCAGAGGCTAAACTTGTTTGGTAAAATATTTTTTTTTGCCTCTTAATCGATAAGATACAAAATTAAATCTTAATTATTTAGAGGCACATCTGAATGAGTTTATTTTTTTTAGACAAAAATAACCTCTTTAATATTACAAAATTCCTTTTGTATCCCTCTCCCTCTTCAATTTTCAGATGCCCAAATTGATCATAACTCTTTTCCTCCTCTCCCTTAGATGCCCAAATTGAATTTTATAAATCAACCAAATACAATGAGATTTCAACACCAAATCCATGAAATTCGGTAGCAAGGGAGACAGAGACCGATCAAAAGACTGGATCTGACCATTTGTTACATCGCCTAAATCTACAAGAGGCTGTAGGTCTGAGCATTCGGTTATAACCGAACCGAATAAGCTATTCGGTTATAACCGAAAACCGAAATTCTCTTTTTTTAAGTATCCGAACAACTACCCGAATTGTAAAGTAACCGAATAACCGAATTTGTTATTCGGTTATTCGGTTAATAACCGAATAAACAAAGTTCAGAATCGCAGTCGCTCAAAGCCTCAACCATCAATTTATTGTTCAAGGCTTCAAGCAAAAGCATTTCACCAAACCCTTTTGAAGGTTTGAGTAAAAAAAGGTGTAATTATCCTCAAACTGATTCCACCCATCAACAGTTCAACACCCACCTCGTCTAAACATCAAAAATCAAAATCAATCCCAATTCCCAAATTCTACAAAACATAGACATTACACATAAGAGAAATGACAATTACCGGTGGAAAGTGAAGAAAGGGCATCGTCGGCAAAGGCGGGAGGACCGGTGGCGACGAGGACGTAGCCGACGGCGAGGAAGGAGGCATGGATAGTGTAAGCAACTTTGTCTTGGGGGCTTTGAAAACTAGGCCTGGAAGCCCTAATCACAACCATCACATTCTGTTCTGTCGCCATTGATTAGACTGTTATTCTAGTGGATTTGTAAGAGAAGGGATTATGTAATTGCAGGAACTGGTATTGAGCTAGCTATCAGTTCGTCATTGCAAGTGAGAGACCAAAGAGTGAGAGATCTAAGATGATAGACGAGAGATCTGAGGGTTAACTTTTAAGGCTTAATTTTATTTTATTTTAAATTCGATTATTCGGTTAACCGAATAACAAAAATTTAAAAACCAAACCCGAACCCGAAAATCGAATATTATATCGGATATAACCGAATTTCAATAAATAACCGAATAACCGAAAAAATTCGGTTAAAAAATTTCAGTTCGGTTCGGTTCGGTTCGGTTATTCGGTTTTATCCGTTTTGTGCTCAGTCCTAAGAGGCTGCAAGAAAATAAGATTCAACATACAGCAAGTTCAGAAATGATCAATACAGGTATCGTAAAACATAAAGTGATAGAAATGATGGATTGTTTACAACTTCGTTTAAAATCACCTTAGTGGGCTCTGGAATTTCCAAAGTCTTGGTCCAAGAATCCAATGACAACTTTTGTAGCAAATCTGTAGCTTCTATAGCAGAAAAAGTAAAGGTATACATAATTTTTCAAGAGATGACCAAAAATCATATCTCAGATAGCTACACAAGATTATTAAAAAAAGAAATAGAAGATAAAGATGAAAAATCATCCTAGATCTGCGTTGTTGATTCAAATTTTATATTTTTATCTAGATTAATTAAATAACTTTTTACTATTTGTGAATTCTGGGATTGAAGAAGCTCAAAGCAAAGAGAGAGAAGGGAAGAAGATAGAAGAGGAGTTTTTTGTTGAAATTGAATATAGTGGGTGAAGGGTTAAAATGGTAAAATAGTGTTATTCAGACATTTTAAAAAAATTAATTATCAAACAACATTTCTTCATTCAAATGCAATTCTAGATAGATGTTCTATATTATTCAGACGTCTAAACTGTTCAGATCTTAACATTCAATTTTATCGAACACAACCGAACTCATTCAATAGATTAAGGCTACTAGACCCCACTTTCAAAGGGTCATGTTAAGGACAACCATGTATTACAGCATTACGTTGGTTCCAAAGTCCCCAAGAAATCATAGATAACATACGAATCTAATCTAAGTTCCAGGATTTAGTAATTAATTCAACCCAATCAATAAAAGAACCCATACTAACATTCAAGCAATGAAGCGCAAGAGGACTAGCAAACCATACTTGAGCAGCGAAAAGGACATGAGACGAGTGAAAATTTTTACAAGCTCTCCATAAAAAATGACGAACCTTCGGAGGGATACGAAGGTTCCAAATTAATTTCCACAAACCAGGAGGTCCAGAAGATGAAGAGCCAAAAAACTGACAAAGCCCTTGCAAGGCTACCTAGTAACCTGACTTTACCGTGTACAAACCATTATCCGTATAGTGCCAAACCCAAACATCATTTGGTTGCCGACGGCTAATTGGAATAGAAAGAATGAGATCCAAATCATTAATATCCACAACACCCTTAAGCAAATCATAGTTCCAAGATAATGTTGTCCAATCAATCAACTCCGATACATAGTGTTAACGCCAAGATTTGACCACGCACTTCAATCACCAAGAACGCGCTAATCCTGCACAATAACGAGACCACACTCAGAGTTCTGGGGGGTGTTGCCGCCGGGGGATAACTCAGGCGTGAGAATTAGTACATGTTATCTCAATGTTTTGATAACAATGGAGGTTTGTAGCTTAGTGTTAGAATTTGCATTACCTTTGAAAAGGAGATGGAAGCCTTGTATTTATACCTCCTTGCCCACCCATCACACCTGGACCCCATTTGACAGTATAAAGTGTTATGTCACCATCACTCAAATCATAACAACTACTCCAGTTAAAATGTAAGTCAATCCAGTTAGGAAGTTATATTCCTTAACTGGATTGTTCCTCCCAACAAAATGTAACCGCCTCAAACTATTTTGTCATTATTGCCCTAGCTCCCACGTGCCATTAAAAGGCCCACCATAATTAATGAAGTGGCGTCGACCGTGGGAATCATGCCGGATTTAAAGGGTCATCTTCAATAAAGTTAAATCATCCCCAAAAATCAACCGCCACTTTCATCTCCAATTTTTCAAATTCTTGAAGCTCTTCTCTGAATTTCCACCTTTCCATCGCGATTTTCTACCTTTGCCGGTAAATCAAACTTCACAACTCTCCCTTTTACCTATCAATGGCGACCACTGATGCTTCAAGCTCATCCAACCCATCCAAAACCACCGCCTCTGCAGCCACCGCTAACGAATCCCAAGCTCCGATCATAGCCATGATAACAGAAGCCACCACAGTCACTACTATCGCCGCCACGACAGTCGTCACCACCGCCGCGGGAACCAGTTTCACCTCCCTCGACCTTAGCACTTCATCCAAAGATCCTATTACAAGCTCCGACTTTCCAGATAACCCTTTCTCTACCCCCTATCCAAAAACTGAAGCCGAACTCGAAACTATGAAAATGTTAGAGGAATATTCGACTGACAAAACCTACACCCATATCAACACCAAATCTTCTATTAGGACACAAGACCTTGCTGCCATTCGCGATCAATACCAGATCCCCATAACTTACGAGATACGCACAGCTCATTTGTATGAGAGGATGTATCGGCGCCCCGAAGGTTGGACTGCCGTTTCTTCTCACGCCCTGAAGTATGGACTTCGGTTCCCTCTTCATCCCTTCATCTTGACTTTCCTCAGTGTAGTCGGGGTCGGTCTCGCCCAACTCATCCCCAACTCTTTCATTCATCTTGTTTGCTTCATAGCATTCTGCCATGATTGCAAAATTGAACCATCTTTGGAGTTCTTTTTTGCTATGTTTACTGTAATCCGATCTAGGGAGTCTGGATTTCGTCAGATTAGTAAGTTACCAGTCAAAGGAGCTCAAAAGCGGTCCTTGATGAAAACCCCCACCAGCAACAAGGGATGACACTCTCATTGGTTTTACATCCGAGGACCCGACCTTGGCGCCATCTCGGATTGGATCGGCTTTTCAAAGAATACCAACAATATTGAGGGATTCCCAGCCGAACGCTTTGATGAGTTCAAACGTTTCGTCGGGATGATGCCAGAAGAGGAATGGGACTTGGAACTTCTCAGCAACCAAACATGGCTATATAACCATGGGTGTAAGTACTGAACTCTTTATCCTGCAGTGTCGTTCATCAAGCCGACCATTCCGGCAAACATCGAACGCCCCTCTCCCTTGCAAGACAAACCTATTTCTGCCGAACCAGAAGACGACATTAATCCAAAACCTATCGCTGCTCAGCCGATAACAGCTATCCCTATGACCTGATCTCTCAAGAAGAATACTTTAGAGATGAGCAGGTCGGAGAAGATAGCTTTGATGAAAAAGAAGCAGTTACGCAAGAAAGATTCAACCAAACCCTTGCCACCCATGCCGACACCAATTCCTGATTCATTTCCGCTAGGGATTATCACCGAAGAAGAAACTGAAGAGGAAATACTGGAACCGCTCACAAAAAATCCCCGCAAAGTAGCCTCTTCTTCTTCCGCTCCACCTCCCCCTGCCTCGGACCAACAGGTTGATCCACTTCAAACTGAGCCTTTCACCTCGAATCCTTCATCCAACAACATGCCCAAGCCCCGAACCCTGTGGCCCCAAAGTTCATCTGACCCGTTCCCCTATGATCTCCTTGAACGCTTCATCCTACCGGCCGATAACGATCGGTTCAAGAACTACTCTCCGGAGCAGTACTTGGAAGACTTTACGAAGCTTCAATTCCAGGTAACTTGTAATCTATACCTCTGATTTAGGTAACTTTTATATTTGAATTCTTGCCTGACCCACAACCCCTTTTACAGGCCAACTCAGTTTTTGCCCGATCCCTGCCGTCGCTATACAAGCTATCAAAAAAGAACAAAGAGATCGCGACAGAAAACGAATTCCTCAAAGGCGACATTAAAACTTTGGAGTCCGATCTAGAGAAAGATCTTCACATCGGTACTCAAGATAAACTTACCGAAGCCAATCGAGAGAATTATCAGCTTCGGAATCAGATAAGCATACTCCAGTCTGAAATAATCGAATTCGAAAAGCAGAATAAAAGGCTTATGGAGGAGCGGGTCTTACTGAAGGAAAACGATTCCGATCAGAAGAAAGAAATAGCCGCCCTTGAAGAACAGATGGAGAAGACGCATTTTAAGCTGAAAGACATGATCCAAGCCTACAACACCTTGGAGAAAGAACACGTCGATCTTCAGAACCGAGGACCTCCAATGACCGAAGAGGTCAGAGTCCAAATAATTGAGGAATACAAGGCGTCTCCTGAGCTGGCCGACAAGGTCATCCTTCAGTTCTCCGAAAGCTATCAAAGTCATAAGGAAAAGATTAAGGAGAAGATGAAGGCGGCTGGATTAGACATCTCCATCCTCGATTCTTCGGATGATGAGGGAGAAGCCGAAGAACAACCTCCACCACCGACCCAATAAGATCTTTTCTATTTTTTGTTTACTTTTGAATATAAGCAGTACAATTTGTAACTTCGAATGTTAATGAAATAGTTCAAAGCTTTCAACTGCACAATCCGATGTTACTTCATATTAATAAATATGCAAATTTACATTATCGATAATAAGAAATAACACGACTTACTGATAATATCTCCTAAGTCTCCCAGCATGCCATGTATTCTTAATATCCAAACCATCCATTGCCCGAAGCCGATAAGTTCCTGGCTTGGGTACCTCAATGACTTCATAGGGTCCTTCCCAGTTCGGCATAAGTTTGCCTGAATTCTGGGGGGTCGATGTAGCTGCTTCTCGAAGAACCAGATCACCAACTTCAAATCTTCTAACTTTTACCCCTTTGTTATAATGCTTGGCAGTTCTTCTTTGATAAGTTGCTAATTTAATCACTGCTGACTCCCGAACTTCCTCTAACAGATCCAGGTTGAGGCGAAGCCCCTCGTCATTATATAACTCCTGGTATTGACTGACCCGAAGTGATGGGGATCCGATTTCAACTGGAACAAGGGCATCGGTCCCATAAGCAAGTCGGAATGGCGAATCTCCCGTTGTCGTTCGATAAGCCCATAGCACACTAAGCAATTCTTCAGGCCATCTCCCTTTGACTTCGTCCAGTCTCCTCTTTATCCCATTGAGGAGAGTTCTATTGGTTACTTCTACCTGCTCGTTTGACTGAGGGTGAGCCACTGAAGTCTTCCGATGTTGAATCCCCAAATCTGTGAGAAATTCTTCGAATTTCGCACCTACGAATTGCCTCCCATTATCTGAAACGAGCACCATCGGAATCTCGAAGCGATAGACAATAAATTCTTTGAGAAATTTCAAACACTCTTGTTCCGTGATCGTTCGTAGAGGTTTGGCTTCTACCCACTTAGTCATATAATCGATTGCTACGACGACAAAACTGACTTACCCCTTAGCCTTCGGCAATGGTCCTAAAATATCAATTCCCCATATAGCAAACGAAATCGGTGATAAGACCGAGAACAACTCTTCGGGAGGTTGATGAGGGATCGTTCTATTCAACTGACACTTGGGGCACTTCTTCACATATTTTTTAGCTTCTTGGAATATGGTTGGCCAATAATAACCCTGCCTTAAAATCTTATACGCCAATGCCTTAGCGCCCATGTGATCTCCACATATCCCCTCATGAACTTCTCGGAGTGCGTAATCTGCTTCGGAAGGAGTCAAACACTTCTGTAACGGTGAAGAAAATGTTCTTCGGTACAAGTCTCCATCGATCAAGATGAAGAAAGAGCTTCGGTGTTTGATCTTTTTAGCTTGTATCCGATCCGAAGGAAGGACGCCATCAGCCAGATAAGAGATATATGGCGTGAGCCCACAGTCCATTCGCTCTATCGGAAATACTTCTGATCGCCTCTGTTGTTGCCAATCTGGCTAATGCATCGGCTATGGTGTTGTTTTCCCAAACGACTCCTTGTATGCTATATGACCCAAAATAATGCAGTCGGTCTTTAACTGCAGCCAAATACTTCGTCATTCTATCCCCTCGAGCCTCATACTCTCCTAATATATGTTTAACCACTAACTGGGAATTGCTGAAGATGACCAAGTGTTGCACTTCCAGACTTTTTGCCAACCGCAATCCGGCCAAAATGACTTCATATTCTGCCTCGTTATTAGTCGCCTTAAACCCAAAACGAATAGCCTGCTGGACCCTAAATCCCTCCGGGCTCGTCAAAATAACTCCTGCTCCACTGACATCCAAAGTTGAGGAGCCGTCCACATAAAGCGTCCACAAAGTATGGCCGGTTTGAACATTTGATACAGAACCCACTATCAGGTCTGAAGAGTCTGCATCGGGTTCGGTGAAAGAACATTCCACTATGAAGTCGGCCAGCGCCTGACCCTTTATAGCAGTTCGAGGATGATACTCTATGACGAACTGAGTTAATTCCATCGCCCAAGCATAAGACGTCCTGACAAATCTGGCTTATTCATGACTTTTTTCAAAGGCTGATCAGTATATACTACCACTAACCTCCCCTGAAAATAGTGCCTAAGCTTCCTGCTGGCTATCACAAGTGCATAAGCGAATTTTTCCAAGTTGGGATATCGGGTTTCAGCATCCCGAAGCACATGGCTGACATAATAGACTGGGCACTGCCTGCCCCCTATCTCCTGAACTAAAACCGCTCCTACCGCCATTGAGCTCGCCGCTAGATACAAATATAAGGGTTCCGAAGGGATAGGTTTTACCAGAAGCGGAGCTGAGGATAGATACCTTTTAATCCCCTAGAATGCATCTTCACACTCTGAAGTCCACTGGAAGGTCTTCTCATTCTTTGGTCCTTTCAAAGTGTTGAAGAAGGGTAAACACCGTTCCGCCGACTTTGACATGAATCTCCGAAGTGCCGTAATCCTACCGGTCAATCGCTGAACATCTTTGAAAGACTGGGGAGACTTCATGTCCATAATGGCTTTGTTTTTTTCCGGGTTAGCTTCAATCCCTCTCTTGCTAAGCAAATACCCCAGAAACTTGCCAGAACCGAGGCCAAAAGTACACTTGGTCGGGTTCAGTCGAAACTTATGTTTTCTTACCATATTGAAACAGCTCTCCAAATCATCTAGGTGGTCCCGAACTCCCATGCTTTTAACAATCATGTCGTTCACATATACCTCCATGCTTCGGCCCAATAACTTGGCAAACACATAGTTCATCATCCTTTGATATGTAGCCCCCGCATTCAGCAATCCAAACATCATTTTCTTATAAGCGTATATTGCCCGATGCGTAATGAACGCTGTCTTCGGGATGTCCTTCTTATCCATAGAAATTTGGTGGTATCCCGAAAAAGCATCCATGAAGCTAAGCATATCGAACCCAGAGGTAGCATCAATCAGCTGGTCAATGTGCGGGAGAGGGTAGAAGTCCTTAGGACATGCTTTATTCAGGTCGGTGTAGTCTATACAGACCCGCTATTTACCGTTCTGCTTCCGTACCAAAACCACGTTTGCTAACCACTCTGGATAATCAATTTCATAGATGAAATCCGCTTTTAGCAGTTTGGCAATTTCATCGTCAATGATTTTTTGTCTATCAGGAGCGAAGATCCTTCTCTTCTGACGAATAGGCTTCTTAGATGGGTCCACACATAATTTATGGACCGCCACCGATTTGTCAACTTCGGGCATATCAGTAGGCTAAGAGGCTTCAGCCAGGTCCATCGATGGATTTAGGATAAGATCTTTCCACAAATCTTTCGACTTCGTGGCATCTAGGCCTGTAGTGAAGAACCCGACTGCCTGCTGTATGTTCAGACTAGACATTGTACCAGCCATGTCACGGAATCTCTTCACATACTCGCCCAAACTTTCGCCCGATCTCTGCTTGACTTGTGTCAGAGCGGTAGTCAGCTTTCCTCTCTTTTTGTTGCTACCGAATCGTGCATGGAATTTATCGCTCAAGTCCTGCCACGATCCGATAGAGTTCGGGGGAAGGGACGTCATCCATTCCCGAGCCGCTAGCTTCAGTGTGGTAACGAACATGTGGCACTTGGCTGCATCCGGATGATCATAATAATTCATTATTTGGTTATACCCATGAGTATGATCATAGGGATCGCCAGTACCGTCATAAGAATCCAAAGGAGGCATCTTCTTAGTTTTGTCTGCCTTAACCTGCTCAATTTCCCTGGTGAAAGGTGAGTTGGTGACACTCGGCAACTCCTTGGCCTGAACAACTGCGGTTAGTTTTTCTTCTAACTCAGCCAATCGTCTAACAAGGGGATCAGTTTCATTCCTTCGGGGTGGCGACCTTGGCCTGCCATCCGGTCCATATCCCCTTCTCTCGAGAACGTCATCTCGGGAACGGCCTACTCGCCTGTTTCGATCTGGAGTGCGGCTTATGGGTCTGCTTCTGTCCTGTGAGCGGCTCATTTGCCTTATGCAGTCGGGGGAGCGGCTCTGTCGCATGCTCATCTGCCGCAAAGGGCTCTGACGCCTGCCGCGGAATGGGGAGCGACTATTTAGCCTGCTCTCATTCTGCGTGCGGCTTCGGTGCCTGCTACGGATGGGGGAGCAGCTATAACACCTGCTCCGAACTGGAGAGCGACTACGATGCCTGCTCTGAACTGGAGAGCGGCTATGATGCCTGCTCCGAGCTGGTTCGAAACCATCCAAACGATTTGTCTTGGACTGGCTCCGATCAGCATGTTGTAGGCCATGGGGTCGGCTCGAGGATACTTCTTCTCCTCCTTCCATTCTAGCCAAACGCTCAGCTATTTCACGTTGTTGCTGGCGTAAGGCCTCCATTATCTCCTGATCTTTCGTCCTTCGTTGGGTCAAGATCCACTGTCGTTTATCCCCATGATCGGCATTACTGCCTGAATAGACAAGGGTTCGGGCTGGGTTACCAGCCATATGTGTCGATGGCTCTGGCGTCTGCTGGTTAGTGTGAAACAAGCGACGGCGAACCGGGACAGACTGGACCTGCAAGGGCGCCCTAGGCTGACCTCTCGGCCCCAACCTCTCCCTTGCCAACGACCTGAGTCGGTCAAGGACCGACCTACGTGTTGGTGTATGAGAATCAGCTGACCCTTCTCCTCCATTAAAAGTTGTATTCACCATATCTATTCTCTCTATAACTTTAACAGTGATTGAGAACTAACACTAAAGGCCCTCCTTCTAGCACCAATGTTAACGTCAAGATTTGACCACGCGCTTCAATCACCAAGAACGCGATAATCCTACACAATAACGAGATCACACTTAGAGTTTCGGGCGGTGTTGCCGTCGGGGGATAGCTCAGGCGTGAGAATTAGTACAGACTATCTCAAGATTTTGATAACAATAGAGGCTTGTAACTTAGTGTTAGAATTTGCATTACCTTTGAAAAAGAGAGGGAAGCTTTGTATTTATACCTCCTTGCCCACCCATCACACCTGGACCCCACTTGACAGTATAAAGTGTTATGCCACCATCACTCAAATCATAACAACTACTCCAGTTAAAATGTAAGTCAATCCAGTTAGGAAGTTATATTTCTTAACTGGATTGTTCCTCCCAACAAAGACCTCCACACAGGGTCGGATTCTCCATATGGGGTCGGGTCTCCCGAACCCAAGCCCTAACACATAGCAAATTTTAGGCAAAGAATAATTAAACCAGGCAATTAAACTGTTAATCTTAGAAATCATAGCACCAGGTATAAGGAAACAAGACATAATGAAAGTCGGGATAGATTGAGCCACGACTTTGATTAGCATCTCCTTTCTAGCTCTCAACAACAATTGAGAGCACCAGGAAGAAACACAGGCTTGAATTCGAGCCTTGAAATCTCCAAAGGCAGCAACTTTATTTCGTTCTGCGGTGAACGGCATCCCCAGATACTTGCCCAACTCCATCACATCCTCGACGTCTAATGCACAACAAAAGGCATATCTATTAGCCAGGGTCATATTTTTACTAAAAAAACGATAGTATTTTTCTAAAAATCTATATCTTTCTTTCCCGCTTGGGTAGAAAATTGCAGCCTCGGCCTGTTTTTATGGTTACTGCATCAATGTCAGAACTATTTTTCAATTTCAGTAAAGCATACCCACTATACTTATACAAACATACCAAGTTGGTCAAATCCGAGCTCAGGAGTATTAGCCGGGGGCTATAGGGAATTTGGTATTCGACTTCGGCTTCGGCTTCGGCTTCGGCTTTTAGAAAAGAAACCCATCTGCTCCAAAAGCTGGTATAGTTGGGGGAAAAGACGATCACCGAATCTGGTTGCTTCGAATCGAAAGATTAATACTCAATCGTGGTGTATTGGGAGAAAAGCTCAGCCAGAAGATTTTCACCGGAGATGGAGTGGTAGTGAGCAGATCCAGAACTTAGGGGAGTAATCAAGGATGGAAAAAGGGTGCTGAAATTTTAAATTAGTTTGTTTCAATTTAAGTATATATATTTAAAATTTAATTTTAGGGTTGGATTTTCGGCGAATTTAGATAAAAATTGGAAAAATGAACAAAATTGACATTAATTGGCCATTTTAAAGATTTAATTGACGAAAAATAAATTTTAAGGTCAATTTTGATATTTAATGATAACTTGAAGGGATGAAAGTGTCATTCAGCCTTTCATTCTTGTACTCTCAAATGTAATTTATTTTCTCAAATGTATAGTGAATCAAAAAATAATGGTATCACGCACGCGCACACTCACACTCACTTATGGATGACACAAAAACACACACTCACTTGTAGATGATACCAAACCACACACTTAATTTGTTTAGGCAACTTTTCTAAATAAAAATGAAAAACTTAAGGAACGTAGTAACCGTGATTCACGAAAGTGGAGGAATTCATAACACTTTTCATCCGTCTAAGCAAACTCTTGAATTCTAAGAATTCCGGTTGCGGGTCAACTTAATGGAGTCACCTTTTATTAATTCTTTCAATTAAAATTGTAAAATCCATGTGTGTTGGTATATCCACTTAACACTATACAAACTAGTAAAATAATAAAACAATCATTAATAAAATCGTCAAACCTACATTGTTTTGGGTTATTGTCGTAACCAATTACAGCCATGTTAGCCAATTTTATTAATCATTTGTCATCGTTCTTGAAGTTTAAGGAGTTAAGAATTTACTAGTTTTCTTATCCATGTGAAGCATGGGCATTTGTTATGATATTTGTAGCTAATTAAATTAATACTGCTAATAAGGTTTGTCTCTCTCTTTCAATGCTCAAGTAATAAAGAGGAGAAACACCAATACGTTGTTCTATCATGGTGACATACGAACACATCATTAATCACAATAAAGGTACTACTTGTTTTATAATTTAAGTTGTCATAATTGTGAATTGAAAATGTCTTATAAAATATTAATAATGATATACTAGTTCCGTTTCAAATAACAGTATAAATTTATTATTGACTTTTGAAGTTCAATTTAAAATATTTTTAAATTTAAAATTAAGATTGTAAACGAGTCGAGTCGAACTTTAACTTGTCGAGCTTGAACTCAATTAAAAGTTAAACAAACTTGAGTCGAGCCGAGCCGAGCTTTTAAACGAGTCTCAATACGTTATTCAAACATTTATAAGCGAGTTAAGTTAGAGCTCAAGTCGAGCCGAATTTTAGTAAAATTAAATCAAATTTAAGTAATTATCAAATTAATTATATTTTTATATTTGTATATAAAGAATACATAAAATTAATTATTTTAATTAATTAAATATTAAACAAAAGTTCGAGTCGAGCTTTGACGAGTCAAGCTCAAGTCAAATATGGTAAAATTCAAGCTCGACTAGTTTAATTAACAAACACAATTCCTTGTTCGAGCTCAACTCTATAAATGAACTCAGTCCGAGTCAAGCCGTGTTTTGTTCGCGAATAGCTCGGTTTGTTTACAAATTTACTTAAAATTGAGATGATTCATTAAAAATAATAAAATAATAAACCTTCCAATAATTACACTTTTTCGATAGTTTATTATAAATTTCATTGACCAAATATAAAAGAATTCATATTGTAATAACCGAGAAAATCATGTAGTATTGTAAATAAGGTTATGTATAGTTATTAATGAAATGAAGTTTGTTTAAATTTTTATGCAAATATTATAAATGAATAAATATATGTGTAATATATTTATTTAAGTGATGAGAGATGCAAGTTAATAGTTAGACAAGACTAATTAATTTAATTAGTTTGAACTAAATAAGGAATAAAAAAAATAATTTAATCAAGTTGATTAAGTGTTAAGAGAATTAAAGCTTAGGTTATTAACTAACAAAGCTTGGTTACTAGCCTTGTATGGCAATGTAAGAGAGAGCCCAAATTAATTATGCAAGTAAGTTACTAATGGGGCAAAATAGTTAAGGAATTAAACCTAGTTGACAAGCCCAAGTTAAATGTTAATTGGGAGAGTCCAAGAAAGAATTAAAATAACCCAAGAATGAGTCCAATACAAGCCCTAATAAATCTTGCAAGGAGCCCAAAAAGCCAAGTCCAAGTCCTTGATCCAACTTCTAGAAGTGGTGATGCATTAATGATGTAAGAAATAAGTTAAAAAAAAAAGAAAAGAAAAAGAGATGGTGGGAGACATAGTGGGAAGAAAAAGAGGAAAATGGGGATCATGATTTCCTAGTTTGACTACCCTAAATCCTAGCTTAATTGATTGGATGACTAGAGTAAATAATTAGGACAAATGAGAGAAGATGAAAAGATGAGGGAGTAGACCGTAAACGAAAACCAAGAAAGGAGGAGCTACTTGCAATTCTTTCATTTGGGTCTATAAATAGCCAACACCAAGAATACTTGCATTACATTACTTCATTTTCAGAAAACTAAGTTAGAGATAAGAGAAAGAGAGAGTTTAAGAGCTTGGGGGAAAGGTTAGGAGCAAGAGGAGGAAGTTCTACCAACTAAGTGAAGGTAATACCTAAAACCTTTCTATATTCAATTTTCTTGTAAAGGTGTTGGATATATGTATATAAACATGTATCATACTCATATATATGTAAATATGTTAGATATTGATGTTAAATAACTTAGACGATGAAAAATAGTTGAAGAACCAAAGTTGCAACAAAGAAGATAAAATCAGTTTTTCCTAAAAACAGAAACTGAAATTTGAACAACCATAACTCTCATTATATTTCGAATTTTTGAGTGTGGTCAACTTGTGGTGATAGATATATGAGTTCCCTAACCCCTCCAACTGGAATTTCTAGAAAATACATTGTAAGTTATTTATGATGGAATTTCTACTAAAACAGGAAAAACTAGAAAATGGGTAAAAGCTTACTGCCCATTTGTTTTTCGTGGACAGTTTTGTCCACTTAACTCATGAGAAAAATTAAGCTCTTTTGGTAATGAAACTATATGGTATAACAAATCTCCTGTCCAAAGATGAACGTAATCCGACTTCGGATGAGTGAGATATGACCAATTTAATATTAGGGTTTTCTCGACGAAAACTGCTATAACTCTAGTTCTATAACTCAGATGGTTATTGTCGACGCCGGGTTTTTCTCGTCTTTTGTCCTTTTCCCATTTTAGCCTTTTTACTAGATGATTTTTTGGAAAAGGTCGGCCTTGATGTCGACGGGGTTTTGAAAGATCGTTTTTTATGATGAGCCAATTAACCAGAGTCACCAGTTGGTATATTTGAAATGGATGTACCAACTCATCCGAGTTTCGTTTTCGTAAATCGCTGGCTCATATGTGACTCTGAATTAATTGGTCTACGAATCGAGATTCATAGAGTTCGGGGGCTTGCTTAAGCGAGGGGAAGGTGTTAGGCACCCCCCGACTTCCGTGAAATACGGTTACCGCAACCTTGATATTTTCCTATCCTTTAATTCATGAAATGCGTATGTGTGCGTGTGTGTGTGTGTGCCTAATAAATGTTGTGGTGAGTTTGCATGAAGAATCATTTGGATTTTTAGGGAAAGTCGTGCTTTGGGAGTGCTTTAGAATGTCCCTCGGTTTGTACGAGAAAGCATTGTTCTTTATGAGAAAAGTTTTGATTTCAATTTGTCAAAAACGTGAGATTTTCCTTAGATGTTGTTTTGACAAAACAAGAGTTTTCTAAACCTTCGTCAAAAATAGGAATCGAGATCTATACGTTGCCTTCACAACTCAAATGATGGGCAACTTCTAGACTCTCTTTAACCCTATGCACAATGGTTTAATAAGACGTTATTTATTTATAAAATCATTTCGTATGATGTTTTGGAAAACGACTTTTTCGTTGCCTTCTCGTTAAATAGAAATCGACATTCATTAGCACTCCCAATTTCTTATCCTCGTGATGCTAATATCCTACTTTGATTAATTTTAGAAAAATCTTTATTGTTTTGGTTTTGAAATCTTTTGTTTGGTGTTACAAATCAAACTAAATATCAAAACGCGTAGGGGGCTATTCATGGGCATGTAAGCCATCAAAATATCCCCGAACGCCAACAATCACATGTTTCATTACCACGGGGCCTTAAATCCGATTCTCGCCTTAACGTCGTTTTAAGGCCCGACGATTACATATTACAAAAAAACGAGCACCTTGAATCTATTACATACATCAAAACGTCCATCATCGGATTTGGACCACGGGGTCGCGTTCCTAGGCTCACACCCGAGATTACTACATGCCCACGAAATGAATACTACGAAACTAACCAACACGAATTTGTCTAATACACCATGATATCCGAAAATGATAATCTAAATAAATTACATCCAATAAATCACTCTAAATAAGCTAGAAATTTCACCAATTGGATATCCTCGGGTTATTAGGAAGAATTTTGTTCCGATGGAACCCTCACTAATAATCCCTAATCCATGATTGTTCAACAAGATACATGAAAATTACATTTAATTCAACCCAATAATATGATATAAATTGCTATAACAAAGGGAATTTTTACCTTGCAAATGATCTCAAATGGATGTGAACTTGTGTATTTGAATAGGATAAAGAGTGTATTTGATACAATCAAAATCAAAAGAATATAAATCCTCTCTTTTTTCTCTCTTTTCTTCCTATTTTGTTGCAAAATCTAGCTATTTTTTCTCAATTTCCGAGCTTTTGCTGCTGCAGAATTCCTCCTTCTTCAATCTCTTTTCAACCCCCCTGTATGCTGAGCGAAAATGAGCTGAAATAGGCTGGCTGGCCGCCTGCCCCCCACTCGCCTGATTTCGAGTTCCGTGTTTCGAGTTTCGTGTTTTCAAAAGGCGCACTCATTGGCCGCAGATCAATCTGCGGCTGGACGGTTTGACTTTCTCAATTTTTGTGCCACGCCTCGATTTTCGTGTTGTAACGTCGGTTTTCACTGACAGGCTCGTTTTCGGTAGTCCGGGAATTTTCGGGAGACGTGTCACCTCATTCGAGAATGCTCGTATTCGGACGGCTTTATTGTCACTTCAGCTTTGGTCGCCAATCATTGCGGTGATATTTGAGCGCTTGCACTTGTGCCCATTCCATCGCTCCCGCAAGCCGGTTCAATTGACGATTTTGCCCTCCTGTCACGGTTAGTATAGAGAACGCAAAATTTGGGTGTCTACAGATGCCCCTCTTTATCATGTTTATGCAATGTTTAAATGAAATGAACAGGATAAAGAATAGACACTCGACGCATGAATGACAGTGCACAAGGATGACAATACATACATGATGCAACACATCTGACTGATGATGCAACGTAAGATGCAATGGATGCAAAATATTCGCAAAAAGGGTGTCAATGCGGATGATCGTTTTGTTGGGGCCGGGTATCGTCGCCGGTCACCTATTTCGTATTCGCCGGTTGTCGTCGCCGGTCGATTGTCTCGTCGGGGCCGGGTATCGTCGTCGGTCACCCATCTCGTAACCCCCGGGTATCGTCGCCGGTTGGTTGTCTTGTCGGAGCCGGGTATCGTCGCCGGTCATCCATCTCGTAATCGCCGGTCATCGTCGCCGGTCGATCGTCTTGTCGGGGCCGGGTATCGTCGCCGGTCACCCATCTCGTAACCCCCGGTTATCGTCGCCGGTTGATTATCTTGTCGGAGCCGGTTTTCGTCGCCGAACATCCATCTCGTAATCGCCGGTTATCGTCGCCGGTCGATTGTTTTGTCAGGGCCGGGTATCGTCGTCGGTCACCCATCTCGTAACCCCGGCTATCGTCGCCGGACATCCATCTCGTAATCACCGGTTATCGTCGCCGGTCGATTGTCTTGTCGGGGCCGGGTATCGTCGCCGGTCACCCATCTCGTAACCCCCGGTTATCGTCGCCGGTTGGTTATCTTGTCGGAGCCGGTTTTCGTCGCCGGACATCCATCTCGTAATCGCCGGTTATCGTCGCCGGTCGATTGTCTGGTGAGTGCCGGGTATCGTCGTCGGTCACTCGGTCGCATTGAGAAGTCGTGTTCGACACCCAATTCATCAAAATCTCGTATTTTATTATCACATTATGAGTCAAATGGGCCCTAGGATCGATTAAACTTGCATTGGACCAAGGGGGACCTACTGGGGCCAGCCGCAGATTGATCTGCGGCCAAGATCGGGCATAAGAACGGCCAGCCGCTTCCCAGATCTGTCACTTTCATTCGTGCTCCACGCGATTTTCAGACCTTTGCACGCCCTTTTGCCGAGTTTTCCAACCTTTCTGTAAAAACTGCTCCGGTAGGATCGATCTGCGCGCCACAGATAACACTTTGACCGTTCACTTTTCAATTTCGTCAATGCTTTGCTATACATTTGGCTATTTGCATGGTTAGAGATAGAAATGTATGCTTTACAATGCTACGCTATGTATTATCATATATACATGCTATGAATCAACTGTGTGAGTCCTACTCTATGCTCATGATGCGGTCCCACACATCTGTTATTCCTTTTTTGAAAGACATCATGCATTATGGTCCTTTACATGCTGTAATTGCAATTTTGATCTGTTGTGGCTTGGGTTCTTTGAAAAACATGTCTGGATGCGCATGGAATGTCCATTTTACAGACGGAACTCTGCCGAATTTTTATTTTTTTAATTTTTTTTTTAACATGCATCATGCTGCATTAATTATATGATGAGGGTAGGAAATTAGAATATTCGTGACATAATTCAAAAGGGAACTTACCTTCCTCTTCGCCTGTTCCATTCCAGCTATGGATCCTGACACTCCCAGTAGCTCCACCGCGTCTCGGACTTCGGGTGTTCGCCGCCGTAGGGCCGCACCTGCCCCTGTTCTTCCTCGGACCCGTCAGGCTCGCCGCTTGGCGGAGGCTGTCATCCGTCCCGATTATCCGGACGTTGAGGAGGCTGTCCTTCCGGAGGTTGCGGCAGAGGGGCCATCTTCCAGCACCCCGACCCCATCTCCTCACCGCGCCTTTTCTGGCGCCTCGGTGCAGATACCCGATCTATTGGGTCGGGATCTCAGTCGTCACCCCTCGGCATCTCTTGTTGCTAATGAGGTATATTCAATTCTATTCTGCTTTTATTTTTCAATTTCTCAATTCCCTTTCTATCTAGACTGATCCACTAGTGATTGCCACAGGTGCCCGAGTTTACCCAGCCGAGGGGCAACTGGTTCAACATCTACTCTCTCTACACGGCCCTGCACAGCGATTACCGGGAGATGGTGGACTCTTGGGGCTTTCGGCATTTCTTTACTATCATCCCCCGTCAGTGCCCCTAGGGTTATATGAGGGCTTTATCCGAGCGATGGTTCCACCAGACTCAGTCCCTTCACCTCTTGGATTGTGAGGTCGTGCTGACTCCCTGGGACTGGAGGTACATCACGGGTATCGAGTTTACCGGATCCCGTGTCCCTCTGGATCTTGACATTACTCCAGCAGAGGTCCGAGCCTTACTGGGCTTTGCCGCTGATGACCGGGTCTTCAAGGCCCGCAGCATTCGGTCTGGAGCTTTGGTCGTGGACGCTGTGGGAGGCATATATGCGGCGCCATTCCCCGCGGATCGGCGGGCTACACGGGATATTCTGCTCCGACGCCTGTTCCTGACCATCATGAGGGGTTGTTTCCTGGGGAACAACTCCTCTACCATTCATTTCAGCGTCGTAGGAGCTGTCAGAGACGTGGACCGGATCGGTGACTACGATTAGGGGTCGTTCACCTTTGCTTATTTCCTCCACGGTCTGCGTCTACGTTCGGAGGGACAGACAGATGCTTGGCTTGGATTCTATCACTTCCTGCTGGTGAGGCTTTTCTTCCCTTTTCTTATTGTATCTCCCGTCATTTCATTTCTCTTTTCTACTTTTGTTGGTTACTCATACTCTGCCTTATTCTGTTCAACAGTTCTGGGCCTACGAGCGTCTTCCATGTCTGAGGCCCGTCACTACCCTCGGCTTGGATACCTATCCCCGGGGTCGGCGATGGCACCACAGCACCCTGGAGGAGGTCCTAGTATCTGGCAGCTTTGCCCATTGCCGCATTCAGCTGGTGCTAATCACTGCTGCAGAGGTCGTCTGGAGGCCTTATCTTTCTAAGCATCTGGATGTGGGGTTCACAGATGGGTATCCTACCGGCCCGGAGTTCGCACTTTCCACCCGTCGCCTCACTTTGCAGAGTGTTGGAGGATGGGTGATGTACCTGGGAGAGCGCGCATTCAGATGCGTTACTGGAGAGATTCGCATCCCGCATTCCCTTCCTTTCACTACCTCCTGGCCGCTGGATTCTCAGCCCTCGGAGATCATGCTCGCAGGGGAGGACGACCGGATGCTTTCTACGGGTCCCAGTACGAGTGACGCTTTCCGTATCTGGTGGGTGCCCCGTACTATCGGTCCTCAGACCCGGGCCACATTCTTCCTCAGGGATATGGTCCCCGGCTCAGTGATGATGACTGACTAGGCAGCCTGCGTTCGGAGCCCTACCCATGCTGAGCAGATCGCCACTCTGACCCGCCAGGTAGACCAGCTGTCTCTATATCTTCGGGTGTTGGGCCGGACTCCAGAGGATGCTTATGCCTACGATCCTGACGGTGCGGGTTGTGATGCGGGCCCGAGCTCATCTGATGCCACAGCGCAGCCATACATCCCCGACATGAACTTTGGGCCTTCGACTTCGACGACTCCGGGGGATCAGTTTGAGGATCCCGCTTTCATAGATGAGATTGATTTTATTTAGATCAGGATAGGATAGGGCTTTTGTACCTGCACTTGTTTAGATTTATTTTCTCATTTTATGCACTATGTACTGGACTCATTTATTTATTTATGCACAGTTTTTATCCTTTATATCTATGAAATTCATTTGCCATATTATTAACTGTATGATGCATGCTTTTTTATTTATGGATAGAGAATGACCCCTGTACACTCTTTTTGATACTATTTTTTCACAGATGTCGTTCTCAGATGCCGTGGTACGTTTGGACTCCATTCCTCCTACAGGGCTGGTCGGCAGTCTCCTCCGTTGGTTGGACAGTTTGTCGCCGGTCGACAGGGTTATCACAGATGGCCTTTTAGGACATTCTTGGTCCTTACTATCCTTTCAGGTGCCAGCGGGCTTTGCGGAGGGTATTCTGAGCTATTGGGCCCCTGCCCGTCAGGTATTCAGATTAGGGACAGTAGAGCTGACCCCCACTCTCGAGGAATATGCTCGCTTTACCGGCCTGCCTTTGGACGGTCCATGTGCCAGGGTCACAGCTGGTTCCATGCGCCGTCAATTCTTGACTTTCACCGGTTTGCGGAGGACAATTTTGTTATCGGTGGTCACTTCAGACCATCTGGTTCCTCTTCACTTCAGTTTTGTTACCGACCTGCCTTTGCATAATGCCGAAGAGGCTACGTGGGAGCTCGAAGAAAAGATAAAAAAAAATTATCCTCATCTTTTTATTTAATCTTATAATAGTGATTCCGGGGACGGAATCCTTATAAGGGAGGAAGAATGTAATAACCGAGAAAATCATGTAGTATTGTAAATAAGGTTATGTATAGTTATTAATGAAATGAAGTTTGTTTAAATTTCTATGCAAATATTATAAATGAATAAATATATGTGTAATATATTTATTTAAGTGATGAGAGATGCAAGTTAATAGTTAGACAAGACTAATTAATTTAATTAGTTTGAACTAAATAAGGAATAAAAAAAATAATTTAATCAAGTTGATTAAGTGTTAAGAGAATTAAAGCTTAGGTTATTAACTAACAAAGCTTGGTTACTAGCCTTGTATGGCAATGTAAGAGAGAGCCCAAATTAATTATGCAAGTAAGTTACTAATGGGGCAAAATAGTTAAGGAATTAAACCTAGTTGACAAGCCCAAGTTAAATGTTAATTGGGAGAGTCCAAGAAAGAATTAAAATAACCCAAGAATGAGTCCAATACAAGCCCTAATAAATCTTGCAAGGAGCCCAAAAAGCCAAGTCCAAGTCCTTGATCCAACTTCTAGAAGTGGTGATGCATTAATGATGTAAGAAATAAGTTAAAAAAAAAAGAAAAGAAAAAGAGATGGTGGGAGACATAATGGGAAGAAAAAGAGGAAAATGGGGATCATGATTTCCTAGTTTGACTACCCTAAATCCTAGCTTAATTGATTGGATGAGTAGAGTAAATAGTTAGGACTGAAATTTAGATAGGAACACTTAGAAGGGGGGGTTGAATAAGTGTGGGAACCAACGATGTCCAATTTTTATTTTTCTTTATGTTAATACAGTATGTTGTATTTATGAATTCAGTCTACCGGATTAGACAATGCAGTATCCTGAATTCAAGAATTCAGTATGCTGAATTATTCAATACAGTATGCTATATTTATTAATTCAGTTTACCGAATTGCCAATGTTAAATAAGATTGAGAAATCTGATATCTTATGCTTATAACCTTTTACTTATATAATCAAATTGAATCTTGATCCACTATGTTTTTCAATGTAAAAATATAGTTTCTAGAGAGCAAGTGAAATAAGCAAAGTCAAGCATAATAACACAGAGAATTTTTTACGTGGTTCGGCTCCTAACCTCTAGTCTAGTAGCCTACTCCACGTCCAATACCAACTAGTATTGGAGACTCTTTATTAATTCACTTGAATTACAACTTTAAGCTTTTACAAACCAAGTTTATCTAAATATTAATACCTTGAGCACTTTTGCTCCTGAGCACCTTTGCTCCTTGTGCACCTATGCACCTTGTGCACCTATGCACACCAAAGCACTTTTGCTTCCTCAAACCTGTTTGTAAAACTCCAATCCTCCTTGGATTAAATACTTTTTAGACTAACACTTAGTCTCTCTAAAAATGAATATTACAATTTAGAACAACTAGGATCAAGGCAATTAATCAATTCACAATTCAAGGCCCAACTAGAAATGTAATGATCAAGACATAGAAAGATATTACCAGTTCAAGCTCACGAAATAAAGCTGGAAAATATATATGAAATAAACTTCAGTGCACTGCAGCTTTTAGAAGTATGTGAACACAGTAGTTTGCAAGATATTCTTTTTAAGAGTTTTCACAGTGTTACCTTTCTTCCTGGACCGAAATCCTTTTTATAGACTTAGAAAATTTTTGACCGTTAGAAAAATATTTTATTTAATTTCCCAACATGTGACCGTTGCAGAGAGTTTATTTTCTAACCCAGCGGATGAAGGATTATCACCTCTTCCATATATAGATGCAAGCATACGGATGAAGTAAGGAGATGAGGATAGCTTTTATATAATATTTCTCTTTACAGGCATATGACAGGAAGAGAGAGAAGAAAGGGCATTTCCTTTATACCAACTGGTCAGAGCATTTAATGAAAGTGACATCTCTTTGAAAAATAAGACTTCTCCATTTAATGAACCAAGTACTTGTCATCATTACTTTTAGTCCACTCATGAAAAGAAATGACTAATACCTTTTCCCAATGTCATCATTACTTAGTATATCACTTTTCCAAGACCATCATTTACTTGTGACACGGTTGAGTTTAAACAATAAGAGAACCTTTGGACATTACCCACTATGTATATATAATGTCTATCTTTATTAATTCTAGCCGGATTTCCAAAGTTCAAGGATACTGACAAAATCTGATTTGTGTCAAACAGGGTAACAACGGATCACAAGCTCAAATTAAAGATAGGACCTTTTGATTTATTTTATAAATACCCGGGATGCATAAAAATAGATCATTTTAAATTTTCTTTAAGACTTATTTTATATTCCATATTAATGACAATTCCCCATTAATTGCAATTCCTTATTAAATGCAGATCCATATTAAATGCAAATAAATATGTCCTAGAGCCTTGATTGAAAAATGATTAATGCAAAGATCTTACATTTAATTCCTAGACACTTAAATGTCTTCAGATCTTTGATTCCATATGAACAGCAATCAAGAATTCTTTTATTCCATCAAGTTCCTGAAATTGCACAATAAAAGATTTAGTAGATTATGCACGTCATCATCAAAACATAAGGATGGAATAAGACCAAGTCAACATTCTCCCCCTTTTTGATGATGACAAAACCAGAATTATAGCTCCCCCTAAATTCATGCATATATATTAAATAACAGATTTCAGGAATTTTGATTTCTAAAAACTCATCCCTTAGTCAGGCTTTAATAATCAATAACAGTAATCAACATCATCATTTATCATGCATTAGATAGAAACCAAGCAATTAATCATAATCAGCCCAACATTAAGCAATCAAACCAATAATCTAGTGCAAGTCTTAATACCCAATTTAGTTCAAAATATCTAATCAGAACCCATGAAATCAAAACATGTAATATGAATACCATAGCATAGCATAGTCAGGTATGTCTCCCCCTTTGGCATCCATCAAAAAGAAGAAAACAGGAAAAGGGGAAAGGGACGTCAGTCCAAATCCACAACTCAAGCGTTGTTGGCTCTACGACGGTCAAAGTAGCGACGATGGGTCGTGCGGTGGATGCGTTCTTCATTAGACATTTGATGAGCAAAACGAGGGGGGCGAGGTATAAGAGTACCAGGTGGTGGCTCCATATCCAGAAAGTCACCAGCATATTCAGCCATCCAGTTGCATTGAGGCCATTCGGGGACAGGGGAATTCATGTTGCCACCATTAAGTTCGTCAGCAATATCATTAAAGCGTCGAGCATTAAAGCGCCCTAGCGTCCCAACCTGGTTGCTGACAAATTTGACTTCCTGGCTGAGCTGACAAGCATTTCGGTTCATTTTCCGCTGAAGAGCTTCAACCATGGCTGTGGTATGAACTTCAAAACCTGCCTGTAAATCTATGAACTCATCTTCAACACGTTTAAACAAATTGTTCACATCATCCACCCCCATAGGTAATTTACCCTTTTTCTAAGATATTGAGTCTATGCTTGATGTCAAAAATGTCATTTTTGAGCCCATCTTGATTGGTTAAGACTGTGTCCAGAGTGGTGGAGATTTTATTCAAGAGACCTAGGATTTCTGGAGAGGACACTGAAGGTGGAGTGGATGAAGAAGGGTTCGAGGAAGGCAGTGAAATAGGGATCTCAGCAGGGAGACAGACAAACTTGCCATCAACAAGAGAGATACGAGACAATTTAAGACTCGCAGAGTCGATGGATTCATTAAGAGATATGGAAGCTTCATTTTCAAGAGCAATTTGGAAGTGATGAAAAAGTTTTGTGAGAAATCCACTATACGGCAGACATTTCTTGTTCTGACGAACACAACTCATCATTTGTTGCAACATCATTAGAGCAAAATTAAAATGCACCCCTTTTAGAATCATTACAACTAAAACAAGATCTTGATAAGTAAAATCTGCAGCACCACCTATTCGGGGTAGCAGATTGTATCTTACCAATTTATGTAAAAGACATGCAATGGGAGACACTTCAACAGTCTTAGGTGTATAAAGAGTAGACACATGAGGATTGTCCATTACAATTTGAAGTTGTTCTAAAGGGGGAAAGGGAGTGTGGGCAGCCCCTTTTAAGGTGAATGGACAGGGCCCAGTAGAAGATATTCCTAGGATACTTCCCAAATCAATAGCAGTAAAGAACGGCGATTTACCCTTAACAAAAGACGTAAATCCATCGCCGTTATTTTCTAAATTTGTGTAAAACTGTTGAACTAACTGTGGGTAAGCCATCGTGGGTGGGAAGAGCATTGAAGATATATCACATGACTCAAAAAGGGTTTGGAAAGGGGAATTTTGATAATAAAACATGTCCAGTGTTTTTTCATAAACAATTTGCTTGTGAACTATGGACGTTTTAAAACGGGACTCAAAATTATTTCCTCGAAAGAAATTTTTAGGAACGGTGAAAGAAGTGGAAGAGTTTACCAAAGGAGGTGGAGAGAGATTTTCTGGGGATTTCGGCGGTGATGGAGGAGGGTTTTCTGAAACCCTTGGACGTTTCAGTTTCCTTCGGCGAGAGGGACCTGCTGACGGCATGGAAGGAGGGCTGGTGTTCGATTCGTCCGAAGAGGTCGAATGCCCAGAGAGTGTGTGTACCAACGCCGGCTTCTTCATCTTAGTTGATTTTCGTTTTGCCCTGATCGTCGGGTCGGAGAGCATGGTTTGATCGTCTTCGGACTCGACGATTTGTCTCTTGTTGGTACGGGTTCTCATGGTTTCAGAGGTTTGAAGGTAAGAGATGAAGTGGGTTTGGAGAAGGTAATGGACAGCCACATGAGAGAGAGAGAGAGAGTAAAGTAAGAAAGAGAAATTAGTTTTTAGAGTTCAGATCATATTTATGAGCGAGAGTCCCTTCAAGAGAGGAAGATGAAAAGACTTGCCTTTTCCAATTTTCGAAGACAGCCAGTTACCTTCCCGATACCCGGCATTAAATATCCCGTTCCCAAGATTGTGCAGCTTTCCTTAACAAAAATATAGCTTTGGCGTAATTTAAGGAAAAATAGATCATGATGACATCAAAGCAGCACTTAAGTTATGCATGTTACAGTAATCAATTAATAGGTAAAATTATCCCTTTTAATAGGTACGTCTCTTATGCAGTCAGATTATATCATGCACATGCCAAGTTCTCTTCTAAGAGTACAAAATCTTTCTTCACTTAATGGTTTTGTAAAAATATCTGCTAGTTGGTGTTCTGTAGGGATGAAAATTAATTTAATTAAACCTTTTGACACATTATCCCTTAGAAAATGGTGTCTTACCTCAATGTGTTTTGTTCGTGAATGTAAGACAGGATTTTTTGATATGTCAATAGTGCTAGTATTATCACAATATATCGGCACACAATCACATAAGATATCAAAATCACATAGGGTTTGACGCATCCATAAAATTTGAGAATAACAACTCCCTGCGGCTAAATATTCACCCTCAGTGGTGGATAATGCGACTGAAGTTTGCTTTTTACTATGCCAAGACACTAGACTTTGTCCTAGAAATGTGCAAGCACCACTGGTATTTTTCTATCTATTTGACATCCTGCATAGTCAGCATCTGAATAACCCATTAGTTCAAAGTTATCACAATTTGGATAGAACAAACCAAGGTTGGTAGTACCACTTAAATACTTAAGTATTCTTTTAACAGCTTGCAAATGTGATTCTTTTGGTTTTGCTTGAAATCGAGCGCAAAGGCATACACTATACATTATATCGGGTCTAGATGCAGTTAAATATAATAGACTACCAATCATACCTCGATATTTTGTCATTTCTACATCTGTACCTTTGTCATCTGAGGTGAGTTTAACTGAGGTGCTCATGGGTGTAGCTTTTGAATTGGAATTTTCAAACCCAAATCTTTTGAGTAATTCTTTTGTGTATTTGGTTTGATGTATATAAATCCCATCCTTTGTTTGCTTGATTTGGAGTCCCAAGAAATAAGTAAGTTCACCCATTAAGCTCATGTCGAACTCTTTGTGCATGCACTTCGAGAACCACTCACAAAGAAAATTGTTAGAAGCACCAAATATTATATCATCTACATATATTTGGACAATGATAATATCTTTCTTTTCATGCTTTATAAATAGTGTAGAATCAATTTTACCTCTCGTGAAACCATTTGATAGAAGATACTTACTCAACCTCTCGTACCAAGCCCTAGGAGCTTGTTTAAGTCCATAGAGAGCTTTCTTTAACTTGTAGACATGGTTTTGGATACTTCTCATGCTCAAATCCGGGAGGTTGTTTTACGTACACCTCTTCATTTATGTACCCGTTGAGAAATGCGCTTTTCACATCCATTTGGTGAAGCTTGAACTTTTTATAACAAGCGAAGGCTAACAATATTCGAATAGATTCCAACCTTGCGACTGGGGCATATGTCTCTTCGTAGTCAATCCCTTCTTGTTGGTTGTATCCTTGAGCTACTAGCCTTGCTTTGTTGCGTGTAATTGTCCCATACTCGTCAAGCTTGTTTTTAAATACCCATTCTGTTCCAATAATGGAGACATCTTTTGGAGGAGGCATTAATTCCCATACTTGGCATCTTTCAAATTGTTGTAGTTCCTCTTGCATTGCTAATAACCAATTTTCATCCAAGATGGCTTCCTTAGCATTCTTTGGCTCAATTTGTGATAAGAATGCTGAGAATGCGCATAAGTTTTGTGCTCTTCTTCTTGTGATTATTCCTTTGTTTATATCTCCAATAATATTTTCTGGGGGATGATTTTTGAGGTGTCTTGCAGTCTTTGGCATTTGGATGCTATGCATGATCTCTTCTTGTTGATCATCATCTTGAATAGTTTCTTCAATGTCAGGAAACGATTCTGGTTCATCTTCCTGCTGATTTTCTGATTCAGCATGCTGAATAGGATCATTCGGCTTGCTGAATTGTTCTTTTTGGTTTGCTGGATTTACGGCAGTCTCCAAATTTCCTGCATCCTCTTCTCTTTCTTTTGGAAGATCATTGTTAGTTTCATTAAATGTAACATGAATAGATTCTTCGATGCAAGATTTTTTAACATTGAATACACGATAAGCTTTACTATTTTGAGAATAACCAATGAAAATTCCTTCATAAGATCTAGCATCAAATTTTCCTAAGTTATCGCTAGTATTTAAAATAAAACATTTTGATCCAAATACTTTGAAATAGCTTATATTAGGAATTTTATTATTTAATAACTCATAAGGCGTTTTCAAAATAATTGGATGAATGAGTATTCTATTTAAAACATAACAAGATGTGTTTACAGCCTCAGCCCAAAATTTCTTTGGAAGTTTACTTTCATATAGCAAGGTTCTAGCTGTTTCTTGCAACGTTCTATTCTTTCTTTCCACCACCCCATTTTGTTGAGGTGTCCTTGGTGCTGAAAATTCGTGACTAATCCCTTTTTGATCACAGAAAGAAATGAAATCTTTTTGAAATTCTCCACCATGATCACTTCGAATTCTTATGAGTTTAAGATTATATTTCGTTTCCAAATTTCTTGTAAGTTTTTCAAATTCTCTAAATGCTTCATCCTTAGTCCTAAGAAAGATTACCCAAGTATATCTAGAGAAATCATCAACTATGACAAACGCATAAAATTTACCATTTAAGCTAGCATGCCTTTCTGGTCCGAATAAATCTAGATGAAGTAATTGCAAGGGAGAAGAAGTTGATACCATTTTCTTAGCAGTAAATGATGTTCTTACTTGCTTTCCGAGTTGACAGGGGACACATATCCCTTTCTTTTCAAAGTTTATTTTAGGCAATCCTCTCACGAGATCTTTCGAGGACAATTTCTTAATCAAATCCATGTGAACATGTCCCATTCTTTTGTGCCACAGATTAGCTTCATCTTGTATTGTAGAAAGACATAATTCTTCATCCTGTTGCTCGAAATCAAGAGTATATATATTTCCTTCTCTTTGTGCTACTAAGGTCACATTGTTAGTACCATGAAATATTGTACATTTATCTTTCTCAAAATTCACTCGATGACCATTGTCCATTAACTGACTAATACTTATAAGATTAAATTTAAGCCCACTAACCAGATAAACATTATTAATGTTAACTTTACCATTACCTATTTTACCTTTTCCCACTATCTTGCAAGTTTTGTTGTCTCCAAATGTGACTGTTTCATTCTTCCTTTTGAGAGATAGTTTCAAGAACTTCAATTTGTCACCCGTCATGTGACGAGAGCATCCGCTATCAAGAATCCATTTCTGAGAAGGAACCTTTGCCTTTAAACACACCTAGCAAAAGAAATGTATTTCATATTTTTGGTACCCATATCTTTTTGGGTCCACTAGAGTTAGTTACAGGTAAATCACCTTTTCTAATCCATACCATTTTGATTTTGTTACTCTTTCTACAATTAACATCTAAGTGCCCTTTTGTGCCACAATTTTTACATGTAGTGAAAGGTGAGCAATAATTCAATTTAAACAAGGATTTGGATTTCAACATTTTTACATTACTCTTTTTGTGTATTGAATGCCCAATTCCCTGTCTATCAAGACTAGATCTTTGTTTGCCTAGCATAACGGTTAAGTTTTCTTCTCCTTGAACAAATCTAGCTAAAGATAGTTTCAATGCATCTATTTCTTCTTGTAATTTATTAGATGAAGTATTTTCAAGGTGAGTTTCTCCACTAAATGCATCAATACATACGTCTTTCATTTTTACTTCATTAGTTAACTTCTCCACTTCTTTAGTCAAATGATCTACCCTATTGAGAAGAATTTTGTTATAATTTTCTAGGTAATCATTTTTAGCAATCAAAATCCTTTCTTCTTTAGATGATGCCTCTTTTTCAATTTCCTTCTTTTCATCTATTAACGAATCAACTTCACTCATTAAAGAAACTACCAAGTCTTTTAGATAGGCATTCTTTTCTTTAAATTTTTCATTTTCTTGTTTTAAGAGATTATAGTCAGAAACCGATACCTCACTTGATTCACCTTCAAGTCCCATGAAGCATATTTGTGCTACTTCGTCGTTTGCATCAATTTCCACTTCGGACTCATCATCACTCCACGTGACTAGAGCTTTATTCTTTCTATTGTCTTTGTAGCTTGTTTTGCCTTTGTTCTTTAGTTGGAAACAATCCTTTTTGAAGTGGCCCGGACGTCCGCATTCATAACATGTTTCATTTTGCTTTCCCTTGGACTTATTTGGAGTGAAGTCATTTTTTCTTTTATTCTTCCTTTGTAATAGTTCTTTGAGTCTCCTTGAAATCATGGTTATTTCCTCATTGGACTCATCATTCAGCTCTTCTTCATTTCCTGCATTAAGAGCTAAGACTTTTCTTCGAGGGGTTTCCTCCTCATCATCATATCTTTTTAATTGATGTTCATATTCTTCTAATTCTCCAAATAATGTTAAAGTATCCATAGTAGAAATGTTAAGAGAATCTTGAAGAGTAGTAACCTTAGAAGCAAACCTTTTAGGCATAACCCGAAGTAACTTACGATTAACTTCACTTTGTGGAATTGACTTGTCAAGTAACTTTAAGGAATTCATAAGAACTAGAAAACGGGCTTGAGCCATTTTGATGGTTTCATCTTTTTCGAGTTTGAACATTTCATAGTCATGCATGAGCATACTTAATTTGACTTCTCTCACTTTCGAAGTACCTTCATGGCTTCCTATCAGAGTGTCCCACATCTCTTTAGCCGTATTGCATGATGTCACTTTATCTATCTCGGATTGCACCATGCCGCTGAGTAATGTGTTCATAGCTTTTGAATCATAAGAAACCATGTAGGCTTCGGTTGAATCCATCTCCAATAGAGTCTTTGGAGTGCCATCCTCTTTTCTTGGAATAACAGGACCATTCTCCACGACCCACCATTCCCAAGGATCTCTTTTAAGGTAGATCCTCATTCGGAATTTCTAGTAGTTGTAATTTTCAGCTCCATGCAGCAGAGGAGGTCTATTGGTTGATTGACCTTCTTGAAAGTTGTTCCCAAACTGTGTCATCCTAGAATCTTTCCCTACAAGTCACCTTTAAGACCAAGATAAGTAGAGTCAAGCTCTGATACCAAATGAAATTCAGATAGGCACACTTAGAAGGGGGGGTTGAATAAGTGTGGGAACCAACGATGTCCAATTTTTATTTTTCTTTATGTTAATATAGTATGTTGTATTTATGAATTAAGTCTACCGGATTAGACAATGCAGCATCCTGAATTTAAGAATTCAGTATGCTGAATTATTCAATACAGTATGCTATATTTATTAATTCAGTTTACCGAATTGCCAATGTTAAATAAGATTGAGAAATCTGATATCTTATGCTTATAACCTTTTACTTATATAATCAAATTGAATCTTGATCCACTATGTTTTTCAATGTAAAAATATAGTTTCTAGAGAGCAAGTGAAATAAGCAAAGTCAAGCATAATAACACAGAGAATTTTTTACGTGGTTCGGCTCCTAACCTCTAGTCTAGTAGCCTACTCCACGTCCAATACCAACTAGTATTGGAGACTCTTTATTAATTCACTTGAATTACAACTTTAAGCTTTTACAAACCAAGTTTATCTAAATATTAATTCCTTGAGCACTTTTGCTCCTGAGCACCTTTGCTCCTTGTGCACCTATGCACCTTGTGCACCTATGCACACCAAAGCACTTTTGCTTCCTCAAACCTGTTTGTAAAACTCCAATCCTCCTTGGATTAAATACTTTTTAGACTAACACTTAGTCTCTCTAAAAATGAATATTACAATTTAGAACAACTAGGATCAAGGCAATTAATCAATTCACAATTCAAGGCCCAACTAGAAATGCAATGATCAAGACATAGAAAGATATTACCAGTTCAAGCTCACGAAATAAAGCTGGAAAATATATATGAAATAAACTTCAGTGCACTGCAGCTTTTAGAAGTATGTGAACACAGTAGTTTGCAAGATATTATTTTTAAGAGTTTTCACAGTGTTACCTTTCTTCCTGGACCGAAATCCTTTTTATAGACTTAGAAAATTTTTGACCGTTGGAAAAATATTTTATTTAATTTCCCAACATGTGACCGTTGCAGAGAGTTTATTTTCTAACCCAGCGGATGAAGGATTATCACCTCTTCCATATATAGATGCAAGCATACGGATGAAGTAAGGAGATGAGGATAGCTTTTATATAATATTTCTCTTTACAGGCATATGACAGGAAGAGAGAGAAGAAAGGACATTTCCTTTATACCAACTGGTCAGAGCATTTAATGAAAGTGACATCTCTTTGAAAAATAAGACTTCTCCATTTAATGAACCAAGTGCTTGTCATCATTACTTTTAGTCCACTCATGAAAAGAAATGACTAATACCTTTTTCCCAATGTCATCATTACTTAGTATATCACTTTTCCAAGACCATCATTTACTTGTGACACGGTTGAGTTTAAACAATAAGAGAACCTTTGGACATTACCCACTATGTATATATAATGTCTATCTTTATTAATTCTAGCCGGATTTCCAAAGTTCAAGGATACTGACAAAATCTGATTTGTGTCAAACAGGGTAACAACGGATCACAAGCTCAAATTAAAGATAGGACCTTTTGATTTATTTTATAAATACCCGGGATGCATAAAAATAGATCATTTTAAATTTTCTTTAAGACTTATTTTATATTCCATATTAATGACAATTCCCCATTAATTGCAATTCCTTATTAAATGCAGATCCATATTAAATGCAAATAAATATGTCCTAGAGCCTTGATTGAAAAATGATTAATGCAAAGATCTTACATTTAATTCCTAGACACTTAAATGTCTTCAGATCTTTGATTCCATATGAACAGCAATCAAGAATTCCTTTATTCCATCAAGTTCCTGAAATTGCACAATAAAAGATTTAGTAGATTATGCACGTCATCATCAAAACATAAGGATGGAATAAGACCAAGTCAACAAGGACAAATGAGAGAAGATGAAAAGATGAGGGAGTAGACCGTAAACGAAAACCAAGAAAGGAGGAGCTACTTGCAATTCTTTCATTTGGGTCTATAAATAGCCAACACCAAGAATACTTGTATTACATTACTTTATTTTCAGAAAACTAAGTTAGAGATAAGAGAAAGAGAGAGTTTAAGAGCTTGGGGGAAAGGTTAGGAGCAAGAGGAGGAAGTTCTACCAACTAAGTGAAGGTAATACCTAAAACCTTTCTATATTCAATTTTCTTGTAAAGGTGTTGGATATATGTATATAAACATGTATCGTACTCATATATATGTAAATATGTTATATATTGATGTTAAATAACTTAGACGATGAAAAATAGTTGAAGAACCAAAGTTGCAACAAAGAAGATAAAATCAGTTTTTCCTAAAAACAAAAACTTAAATTTGAACAACCATAACTCTCATTATATTTCGAATTTTTGAGTGTGGTCAACTTGTGGTGATAGATATATGAGTTCCCTAACCCCTCCAACTGGAATTTCCAGAAAATACATTGTAAGTTATTTATGATGGAATTTCTACTAAAACAGGAAAAACTAGAAAATGGGTAAAAGCTTGCTGCCCATTTTTTTTCGTGGACAGTTTTGTCCACTTAACTCATGAGAAAAATTAAGCTCTTTTGGTAACGAAATTATATGGTATAACAAATCTCCTGTCCAAAGATGAACGTAATCCGACTTCGGATGAGTGAGATATGACCAATTTAATATTAGGGTTTTCTCGACGAAAACTGCTATAACTCTAGTTCTATAACTCAGATGGTTATGAAATTTTAACTGAAAGTATACTTTAATATGATTAAGATACTGACCAAATTTTGGAATTTTTGGAATTAAGTTCGTTATAGCAAAATTGCTAAATTTTGAACCGAAATGACACCTTTTAAAAATACTTAATAAAGTTAAAACATTATAATAAAATTATTTTTACATGGGGAATATTTCTAAGTATGTGTGGCCAGGAGGAAGAAAAATAATAAAATGGTTAACTACGTTTAATAAAAAAAATTGATTTATGTAAAGGTAAAACAATTAATTCGAGTAAAGTTTTATCGGCTAAAATATGACGGCATATGACGTATGTGACTAATTGGTGTGATGATCTTAATAATATGTGTAGGTCTTTTGAAGGACAAATTAATAACGTTATATTTAGACGACATATCAGGCAAGTATCCTAACTTCATTCGATTTCTACATTGAATGTAAGTTTCCTAACTTGTGCAATTATTATTCCGTACAAGTTCTTATGATGATGATGTTATAACTTACACAAGTTTATATTTTGTGAAAGTCTCCTTTATTGTTGAACTAGAAACTATTCAATTGATGGTACTTATATACATTAAAAGCGTTGTTTCGTTATCGAATTTCTTATGTTATTAAAAGCCTTAATATTTATGAATTGTTGAATAGATGCGTCGAAGCCAATTGTTCCGGCTAGACAATATTGATGTGCGATGATATATTGAATTCGTTCAAATCATAGATGTTATTTAAAGTCAAACCAATCCAAATTGCTTTGGTGCGGACTCGTGGTATAAAACTGAGATGAACAACCCTGAAAAAGGGATAACAGATGTCGGGCATATAGTCCCATTTGCGCTTAGGCGTTAAAAATTTATATATGTGCACAATATATGGTACGATAGGTTGATCTCCTAAAGTACCTGCGGAGGATGTTTGTCGGTCTTTGTGGTTGATATTCGTCCTGATGGTTTTATTTGTTCAAGGTATTTATTACCGCTCAGTACGATGGTAACAACTTGAAATCTCATTATTTCTTGTTATCAAATACTTCTCAAGTTTATTCTAATTGTTGAAGCTCAGATGTAGATGATCCCTTTTCTTGATGTTCGATGTTAAACTCTCATATTACTTGCTGGGCAATTTGTGCTCATTCTTGCTTAAACCTAATATTTACAGCTAAGCATGAAAAAGCCGAAGGATCGGGCAAGGATAAAGAGAAAGGAAAGATGGATGAATAGGAAGCATGTTATGCAATAATTAAATATTTATAATATTTGTAATGAATTTGAAAGATTTTATATATGTGTGTATTTGTAAAGGTTATAAGAACCTTGGGACTAGACGGAGATGTTTGAAATAAACTATCTAAGTTATGTTTAGTTAAATGTGTGAATTCTTAATTTAGATTTAACATTATTGACAATGTCTAGAATGTTCTGTCAAGGAAAGGGGTTATTTAATTGCGCGTCGTTTATGCGGAAGGCCCCCTCTTTCCTGGGAACTGCGTGGTTGTCAATAGTGTGAGTCTAAACTTTATATACTCAGAAGAAGTTTAGGTTGAATAGTGAGCACCAGTCCATTGTAGCTAGTACATGGGTTTGGGGGTGTCACACATATCAATTTTGAGTAAATTTTAAAAAATTAATAATAATCTCACATTTTGAAATGAAGGAAGTATTTGGGAAGCTTTGTATGTAATATTTTGTACAAAATTAAAGGTTCTCTACGCTTTTATTTGAAACATTGTACGGTCAGCAAAACAACAGGCAAAATCACAAACATGCCATTCACAAACAATAGGTACTAATCAGTTATAATCCTAGTGAGATACTCTTTTTTTGGTGCAACTATCATATACAAAAAAACCTCAAACGAGCAGCAGGTAAACCATATGTATCTCTGAGAAGCTACCATCAAGAATGGTTTTGTCATAACATGCGCTAGGGGCTCACAAGTAATCGCTCTTTTCTGCATCCATAAAATGAAGATAAACCATCCAAACAAGAGACCATAAGCAAATCCTCAAAAATACAAGTAATTTCTCTTTTCTGCATCCACAAAATGAAGCTAAACCATCCAAACAAGAGACCAGAAGCAAGTCCTCAAAAATAAGGGTTGAACAACGAAGCCCCTGCAGGCTGCAAACACCAATTGAATTATACACATCATCATTTCATTCCATAGTACGCACCAAAACCACAAATCAAAAGCCTTATCTGATTTAATACCATTTTAGGACAAAATGAAAATATGTGCCACCTTCTTGTATTATATGTTCACTGGTGAAATCAACTATGACTATTGACTAACCTTTTACAAGCAAAAGTATATGTGGAATTCTGATGACAAGTAAACTAAATAGATTTGACCCAACTGCTGGGGATCGGCTATTGCTGATCCACTATCCTGATTTTTAGAGTAATATATTCTGTTAGAGCAGGCAATCAGGTTCAACATCAGCTGAGTTAAAGGCCTGTGTTTAAGATCCCAGTGTCCAAAAAATTTTATTAGCCTTCTAATGATGCATAGATGTGACACCGGTTTCAGCGCAAGGTATTTCCAAGGCATATCATGTCGATGTTGTAAGACCCCGAATTTATGAAATAAAAATTTATTATTTTCTTTATGATTATTTTTTTCTAAATAGTGAAGTGCTTAATTGTTATAAATGATAGTTAAGGGTGTTATATACAAATTATCTGATAAATAGTATGTCGGGGAATATTCCTTTTGTCGAGAAATATTCTTTCTGTCGGGGAATATTATATTCGGTACCGTACGACGGCGCCGAAATGGCAATATTGTCAATGATAGTGGGCCCCACAACGGGTTAACTGTCGGATATAGAAAGTGATAGAAATTGGCGGCAAAACTTTAACCGATAACTGTTAAAATACCCGGTGATAAAAAGAACAGTAAAACGCGTTATTCCACAGTAGCACACGGTATTCCACAGTAGCTCACGATGTTGCACAGTGTTTTATATTATTGATTCAATAATTGATAAAGTAGCAATTGCATAGTATCTTGATTCAATAATTGTTAATTAGCATCTGCATAATATATTTTACTATTTGTCACGACACTGTAACTTATATCATTTGATAGGATATTTTAGCATTATCGACAATGTCTAGAAATTCTGTCAAGGAAAGGGGTTATTTAATTGCGCGCCATTTTTATGGAAGGCCCCCTCTTTCCTGGGAATAATCTGGTTGTCAGTATTGCGAGTATATGCTATCTGTGATACTAATACATTTAACACAATAATACAGAAAAATGGAATTATCTTTTGATAATGGAATTATCTTTTGATAATGGATTAATCTTTTTGAATAAATGGATGGATGATATTAATGGAAGAAAAAATGGATGGATGATATTAATGAAAGAAAAAATGGATGGATGATATTAATGAAAGAAAAAATGGATGGATGATATTAAAAGAATATGGGGAAAAGACCAAAATGCCCTCACCTTGATTTTCCTATAAATAGGGAGAGTTTGCTTAAGAAATTTTCACACCTTCATTGTTTATACTTCCTCCCTCTCTCTAAATTTCTGAAGTTCTCTTAGTGTGCTAGGCTATTGTGAGTATTTGTGAGAATACTAGTATTATCCGAAGTTAGTAAACTTCATAGAAAGTAACATCCAGTTAACAAAGGTAGGGAATATCATTTCTTTCATACTCATATATAATATCATTTGCTTTCATGTTCGTAAGTGATATTATACTCATAAAGGTTGTTATTCATTCTGTATTAATTTGTGGGGATAACCTGGTCGTGCGGTATGACGCATGCCTGGTGAATATCCTTTTGTATTCAACCATTATTATTCTATGGGAATAACCTGTAAGTACGAGTGTCGTACCTGGTGAATACCCTTCTGTATTCATTCCTTATTAATCTGTGGGTATAACCTGTTCGTGCGGATTGACGCATACCTGGTGAATAACCCGTCGTATTCATTACTTATTAATCTGTTGTGGAAATAATCTGTCTACGCGAATTATCGCATGACAGGTGAAAATCCATTGCAGTTTCATATATTCTGTTATACTCATATAACTTATCATTTCTTTTGTACTCTTTAAGGGATATCTTTTTCTTTCACATTTCTCCATTTATGATAAGAAATCCTTATTTGTTTCCAAAACCTTATTTTTAAATGGAGAAAATCCCTGAAAATTAGTAGAATATCCTTAATAGTTTGTGCTTCATCTAATATCTTTTCACTTGAATCTTTCTATACGTTATAGTTGAAGCATGAAATAATTTCTTGAATATCATTCTTGAATTTGACTCCACAATTTGGTCATCGTGTTGGCAATTTGGTCAATCTTTGATACTGAGTAAATTATAAAGTTTTTCTTATCCTTAATCTCACTGTATCATTGTCATCATCCTCATCCTCATACTTAAATTGTGGTGATAGTTCTCTTTGGCCCGTAGTGCAAAGATGAACTGGCGTGACATGATTTTGACCAAACTGTGTATTGGTATAATCATGACTTTTTGTGTTACAAACAAAGGCGTATGGTGAAAATTCTCTTTGGCCGTAGTGCAAAGATGAACTGGCGTTTGGCATGATCATGACCGGTGATGTTACAAATAAATATCTTTGGCACGTAGTGCAAAGAGAGGCTGTTGAATATAAACTGTTGATTTGGATGTTCATAAACAGGAATTGTTGATTGGTGTTACAGGGATAAAATATTGGTGGTGATCCTTTAATTTATAGAAGATGGTAGATATTATAATCTACTTGACTCTTCTAATGGATTGTTTGTTCCGCTGCAATTGTTGTTGTTGAACAATTTTAATATCTTTAAATCTCTGATTTATTATTGTTGAAGACTAAAGATAATTTTTATTCTTCATTATCTTAGTCATGATATTTCTTACTGGGCTATTTAAGCTCACCCTTTTCAGTTTTGTCCCATTCTCAGGAAAGGAAAATGTAGCTGGGACTAGCCGGGGAGTGGAGTGATGGTTCAAGTTAGTGGTTGTCCTCATCAAGTGATGGCATAGTTTAATAATAACTGTATTGAAGACTTTAAACATGTGTTGCCGTCTTTTTACGGCATTGTAATAATTTGGGTTTGGATACTGTGGTACCATACGGTACGATATTTGTATGGAAGTCACAGTATGTGTGTGGTCGTATTTTGCACGACAAATATTAGTTGTAAATGGGAAAATTCGTATTTGTATTTGTATTTTGTAGAATGTTATTGGCGACTCAAAATGGGTTGTGTGGACCTATTTTGGGGGCGTCACAGTTGGTATCAGAGCTTAGGGATATGATCTCTGGTAGAGATCTGGGATTAGAACTAGGAGGGGAGAGACGAGTAAAATCCTTTGCTAGTGTGTCCTACCTAAGCTATTTTTGGTTATTTAAGTAATTGGTTTGGTTATAGGGACAAGATGTTGCATGTCTATTTCTTTAACTAATCTTTGTTTTGTGATCACATTTCAGAATGGCATCTGAAAAACAAGAGATTCACTATGAGACTATTGTGGCTGAAAACCAGGAAGCCACAAATAATACGGGTGCAAACTCAGAACACCATGATGCTAATCATGATGCTAACAACCGGATGAATGATGAATTTTTTAGGAACTTCATGCAATACATGCAGAACCAGGCGAGAAGAGCTCCTGTCTATAATACTGGCAGAAACGCTGATAATGTACGGATGGTCACTGCCAAGCAGTTCAAAGAATTGGGACCACCTGAATTTTTCGGCAAGCCAGATCCACTCAAGGCAGAGTCATGGCTTAAACAATTAACGAAGATATTTGATGTACTGCGTTGCACGGACGACCAAAAGGTTCCTTTTGCCACCTTCATGTTGCGAGGAGAAGCAGATCATTGGTGGGAATCTGTGAAACGTACCCATCGCTCGGCACTCGAGATGTCTTGGGTCCAGTTCCAGGAATTATTTAATGAGAAGTATTTCCCGGAAAGTATTCGTCATATGAAGGAGGTAGAATTCATCAAACTGGAACAGAACAATATGACGGTGTCACAGTACGAAGCCAAGTTCGCCGAGCTGTCGCGTTTTGCATCCCATTTGGTGGACACTGAGAAACGGATGACACAAATGTTCCTACGAGGTTTGAAACCAGAGATTCGTCAATATCTCGTTTCTCATAAAATTTGTGTATACGCAGATGTTGTGGATAGGGCTCAAGTAGTGGAGCAGGAAAGAGGACTACTACAACCGGGAAGCAACACCCAACCACGAGAGCAAAATCACGGTAATAATCGTAATGGTGGCAGCAATTATCGAAATAATGATAATCAGCGAGGAGGGAATCACAACACCGGAAATGGTAACCACTTTGGTGGTAATCCTGGCCCGGATAACAGAAGGAGTGAGTCAAGTGGCAACAATTCCAAGAAGAGGAGATTCAACAACAACCATGGAAAGGCACCAACGTCAACACCATCACCAGTACCAGTTTCGAAGGAAGGAGAACGACCACCTGTTAGATGTTTCAGGTGTGGGAAGGAAGGACACATCAGTCCAAATTGTACACAAGCGCCATCCCAAGTATGTTACAATTGTGGAAAGGAAGGCCATATAGCTCGCTTTTGTCATGCAGCGAAGTCAAGTCCAGCTGCGATGATGACACCGAAGGCGGTCACGGATAAGTCAAAGTCTGTAGTTCAAGGGAGAGCTTTTGTTGTGACGTCACAAAAAGCGCAGAATTCGAACGAGGTTATAACGGGTAAACTACTTATTAACTCTTATGAAGTCTATGCCTTATTAGATACTGGTTCTACCCACTCTTTTATTTCACCAACATGTGCTCAACGCCTGAATTTGACTCCTGAAAAATTAGATTTTGACTTATCTGTCGAAACACCATTAGCGCAAACATTCGTTACATCTACGGTCTATAAATCTTGCTTTGTTCAAATCGGCACCCTCACATTACCTGTTGATCTTATCTCCTTGAACATGCATGAATTTGATGTGATTTTAGGAATTGATTGGTTAACTGTTCATCATGCTAAAATTGATTGCTTTCGTAAGGTTATTAGTTTTCATATTCCTAATCAACCTATTATGCGAATTCAAGCAACCCAACCATTGAAATCAATAACCATCATTTCTAGCCACAAAGCCATTCGTTTATTGAAAAACGGATGTCAAGCCTTCTTAGCCCATGTAACGGATTTAAATAAAAGTACGTCAGATTTGAAAAATATTTCTGTTGTTAATGAGTTCTCTGACGTATTTCCCGAAGAACTTCCTGGCCTTCCCCCAGACCGTGAAATTGAATTTTGTATCGACCTTGAACCCGGTACGAAACCCATTTCCAAAACCCCATATCGAATGGCTCCTATTGAACTTCAAGAGTTAAAGGTCCAACTACAGGAGTTGTTAGACAGCGGTTTCATACGTCCGAGTACATCGCCTTGGGGTGCTCCTGTTTTATTCGTAAAGAAGAAAGACGGGAGTATGAGACTTTGCATTGACTATCGGGAGTTAAACCATGTCACCATCAAAAATAGGTACCCGTTACCTCGCATTGATGACCTGTTTGACCAGTTACAAGGTGCTCAATTCTTTTCAAAGATCGATCTTCGTTCTGGATATCATCAGTTGAAAGTTAAAGCTGATGACATTCCAAAGACTGCCTTTAGAACTCGGTACGGGCATTATGAATTCCTAGTCATGTCTTTTGGATTGACTAATGCTCCTGCTGCTTTCATGGATATGATGAACCGGATATTCAAGGAATATTTGGATCATTTCGTGGTTGTCTTCATTGATGACATTCTCATATATTCTAAAAGTCGTGAAGATCATGAGCAACACTTGAGGCTGATACTCCAAAAACTTCGTGAAAACAAGTTATATGCTAAGTTGAAGAAATGTGAATTCTGGCTTGAGGAAGTTGCATTCCTTGGTCACTTGGTTTCTAAAGAAGGAATCTCGGTTGACCCGGCGAAGATTGAAGCAGTATCAAATTGGGAACAACCCAAGTCAGTAACCGAAGTACGAAGCTTTCTGGGTCTAGCTGGTTATTATCGGAGATTCGTAGAAGGATTTTCTCGAATAGCCGTTCCATTAACTCAACTGACTCGGAAAAGCACAACATTCAAATGGAGCGAAGAATGCGAGAAGAGTTTTCAAGAACTCAAAAGAAGGCTCATTTCAGCACCTGTATTGGCAATACCTTCAGGATCGGAAGGATTTGTCATCTACAGCGACGCTTCAAACAAAGGACTAGGTTGTGTTCTCATGCAACATGGGAAGGTTATAGCCTATGCGTCTCGGCAACTCAAGGAATATGAGAGGAATTATCCTACTCATGATCTAGAGTTGGCAGCAGTTGTTTTCGCGTTGAAGATTTGGAGACATTACTTGTATGGGGAGAAAGTGGAGATCTATACAGACCACAAAAGTCTCAAATATTTCTTCACCCAGAAGGAACTCAACATGCGACAACGGCGTTGGCTCGAGCTGTTGAAAGATTACGATCATACCATCCAATACCATCCTGGAAAGGCGAATGTAGTAGCTGATGCATTGAGTAGAAGATCATATGCAAGTACGAGTGCGTTATTGACATCTCAAAGGCCCATTTTGGATGATTTACAAGTGATGGAGATAGAATTAAAGACTCCAGGAACCCACGTGAAGGTCGCAAATATACAAGTAGAACCGGCTTTAATCGACAAAATTAAAGCTGCTCAAGTTACAGACCCAGAGTTGATGAATATGAAAAAGAAGGTACAAGAAGGTGCTATTCCAGAAGCAAGAGTCGACGAAGAAGGAATATTGCGAATCAACTCTAGACTGTGTGTTCCTAACGACCCTGAATTGAAATACAAAATCATGATGGAGGCGCACAACACACCGTTTGCAATCCACCCTGGAAGTACCAAAATGTATCGTGATCTTCGACATACATTTTGGTGGACCAATATGAAGAGAGAAATTGCAGAGTTTATCGCAAGATGTTTAACTTGTCAACGTGTCAAGGCGGAGCATCAAGTACCAAGGGGTCCATTGCAACCACTTGAGATTCCAGAATGGAAGTGGGAACACATCAACATGGATTTTGTGACAGGTCTTCCCAAAGTTTCTCAAGGCTTAGACGCAATTTGGGTCATTATAGATAGATTGACCAAGTCTGCTCATTTCTTGCCTATACGAGAAAACTATTCACTCGAGCGTCTTGCTAATTTGTATATTAGCGAGATTATGAGATTGCATGGCATGCCAGTATCCATAGTTTCTGATCGAGATCCTAGATTCACTTCACGATTTTGGGTCAGCTTGCAAAAAGCTATGGGCACTGAATTACGATTCAGTTCTGCATACCATCCCCAGACAGACGGACAATCGGAAAGGACTATTCAAACCCTCGAAGATCTATTAAGACTCTGCGTACTAGACTTCAAAGGAAGTTGGGACAAATACTTGCCATTGGTGGAATTCTCTTACAACAACAGTTATCAAGCAAGTATAGGCATGGCTCCCTTCGAGGCGTTGTATGGACGAAGGTGTCGATCTCCAGGATGTTGGGATGAAGTAGGTGAGGCAAAATTGTTGGGTCCCGAGTTGATACGTATGACTACGGAAAAGATCCAAATGATCCGGCAACGTATACAAACAGCTCAAGATCGACAAAAGAGTTATGCTGATCTTCATCGAAGAGACGAGGAATTCAATGTCGGAGATCATGTATTTTTACGTGTTGCTCCGTGGAAAGGTGTTACGCGATTCGGAAAGAGAGGAAAGCTTAACCCTCGATTTATCGGTCCATTTAAAATCCTCGATCGAGTAGGAACTGTGGCCTACAGACTCGCCTTACCGCCAAGCATGTCTCGTGTTCATAATGTTTTTCACATATTCATGCTACGTAAATATGTGAAAGATCCAAACCACATTATTGAGTTAGAACCAGACGAGATAGCAGAGGATTTGACGTACGAAGAGATACCTGTCAAGATCTTGGATAAGAAGGAGCAGATTCTACGCTCAAAGGTTATACCTCAAGTTAAAGTTTTATGGAGAAACCATGATGTTGAGGAAATGACCTGGGAGTTAGAATCCGAGATGAGAGCAAAGTATCCTCACCTTTTCGAATTGCCAGGTACGTACGTCAATTTCGAGGACGAAATTTCATAAGGAGGGGAGATTGTAAGACCCCGAATTTATGAAATAAAAATTTATTATTTTCTTTATGATTATTTTTTTCTAAATAGTGAAGTGCTTAATTGTTATAAATGATATTTAAGGGTGTTATATACAAATTATCTGATAAATAGTATGTCGGGGAATATTCCTTTTGTCGAGAAATATTCTTTCTGTCGAGGAATATTATATTCGGTACCGTACGACGGCGCCGAAATGGCAATATTGTCAATGATAGTGGGCCCCACAACGGGTTAACTGTCGGATATAGAAAGTGATAGAAATTGGCGGCAAAACTTTAACCGATAACTGTTAAAATACCCGGTGATAAAAAGAACAGTAAAACGCGTTATTCCACAGTAGCACACGGTATTCCACAGTAGCTCACGATGTTGCACAGTGTTTTATATTATTGATTCAATAATTGATAAAGTAGCAATTGCATAGTATCTTGATTCAATAATTGTTAATTAGCATCTGCATAATATATTTTACTATTTGTCACGACACTGTAACTTATATCATTTGATAGGATATTTTAGCATTATCGACAATGTCTAGAAATTCTGTCAAGGAAAGGGGTTATTTAATTGCGCGCCATTTTTATGGAAGGCCCCCTCTTTCCTGGGAATAATCTGGTTGTCAGTATTGCGAGTATATGCTATCTGTGATACTAATACATTTAACACAATAATACAGAAAAATGGAATTATCTTTTGATAATGGAATTATCTTTTGATAATGGATTAATCTTTTTGAATAAATGGATGGATGATATTAATGGAAGAAAAAATGGATGGATGATATTAATGGAAGAAAAAATGGATGGATGATATTAATGAAAGAAAAAATGGATGGATGATATTAATGAAAGAAAAAATGGATGGATGATATTAAAAGAATATGGGGAAAAGACCAAAATGCCCTCACCTTGATTTTCCTGATAAATAGGGAGAGTTTACTTAAGAAATTTTCACACCTTCATTGCTTATACTTCCTCCCTCTCTCTAAATTTCTGAAGTTCTCTTAGTGTGCTAGGCTATTGTGAGTATTTGTGAGAATACTAGTATTATCCGAAGTTAGTAAACTTCATAGAAAGTAACATCCAGTTAACAAAGGTAGGGAATATCATTTCTTTCATACTCATATATAATATCATTTGCTTTCATGTTCGTAAGTGATATTATACTCATAAAGGTTGTTATTCATTCTGTATTAATTTGTGGGGATAACCTGGTCGTGCGGTATGACGCATGCCTGGTGAATATCCTTTTGTATTCAACCATTATTATTCTATGGGAATAACCTGTAAGTACGAGTGTCGTACCTGGTGAATACCCTTCTGTATTCATTCCTTATTAATCTGTGGGTATAACCTGTTCGTGCGGATTGACGCATACCTGGTGAATAACCCGTCGTATTCATTACTTATTAATCTGTTGTGGAAATAATCTGTCTACGCGAATTATCGCATGACAGGTGAAAATCCATTGCAGTTTCATATATTCTGTTATACTCATATAACTTATCATTTCTTTTGTACTCTTTAAGGGATATCTTTTTCTTTCACATTTCTCCATTTATGATAAGAAATCCTTATTTGTTTCCAAAACCTTATTTTTAAATGGAGAAAATCCCTGAAAATTAGTAGAATATCCTTAATAGTTTGTGCTTCATCTAATATCTTTTCACTTGAATCTTTCTATACGTTATAGTTGAAGCATGAAATAATTTCTTGAATATCATTCTTGAATTTGACTCCACAATTTGGTCATCGTGTTGGCAATTTGGTCAATCTTTGATACTGAGTAAATTATAAAGTTTTTCTTATCCTTAATCTCACTGTATCATTGTCATCATCCTCATCCTCATACTTAAATTGTGGTGATAGTTCTCTTTGGCCCGTAGTGCAAAGATGAACTGGCGTGACATGATTTTGACCAAACTGTGTATTGGTATAATCATGACTTTTTGTGTTACAAACAAAGGCGTATGGTGAAAATTCTCTTTGGCCGTAGTGCAAAGATGAACTGGCGTTTGGCATGATCATGACCGGTGATGTTACAAATAAATATCTTTGGCACGTAGTGCAAAGAGAGGCTGTTGAATATAAACTGTTGATTTGGATGTTCATAAACAGGAATTGTTGATTGGTGTTACAGGGATAAAATATTGGTGGTGATCCTTTAATTTATAGAAGATGGTAGATATTATAATCTACTTGACTCTTCTAATGGATTGTTTGTTCCGCTGCAATTGTTGTTGTTGAACAATTTTAATATCTTTAAATCTCTGATTTATTATTGTTGAAGACTAAAGATAATTTTTATTCTTCATTATCTTAGTCATGATATTTCTTACTGGGCTATTTAAGCTCACCCTTTTCAGTTTTGTCCCATTCTCAGGAAAGGAAAATGTAGCTGGGACTAGCCGGGGAGTGGAGTGATGGTTCAAGTTAGTGGTTGTCCTCATCAAGTGATGGCATAGTTTAATAATAACTGTATTGAAGACTTTAAACATGTGTTGCCGTCTTTTTACGGCATTGTAATAATTTGGGTTTGGATACTGTGGTACCATACGGTACGATATTTGTATGAAAGTCACAGTATGTGTGTGGTCGTATTTTGCACGACAAATATTAGTTGTAAATGGGAAAATTCGTATTTGTATTTGTATTTTGTAGAATGTTATTGGCGACTCAAAATGGGTTGTGTGGACCTATTTTAGGGGCGTCACAGATGTTGTCATTCCTTAGGCCATCAAGCCTCACCCCTAATTTACCGGCAATAGGTCATGACGCAAAACCATGTTCTACGTAGACTGGGTAATGAGTGGAACTGACACAGGGAGAGTTATTTGTCAAGATTCGATATAATTTATGTTTTGGTATTTATGAACAATTTAAATATTTGATATATTTTTATTTATTAACTAATAGTCAGGTAGGTTTAATTATTCTAGGCCCGTTAATGTTTTGGGCTTAATTTTTCGGTTTATTAAATTTTATTTATTTTTAGGGTTTAGGTAGTATAAATAGTCTCTTAGGGTTATTATTATGGTACAACTCTTATTATTCTGATTTTATAAACATTGTGGCTACTTAGTCAATTTATCCAACTTTGTGAATTCATGTGATTGCAAAGTTATTATTTGTGATTGTCTCTATTCTTTATTTAGTTTTTCGTTCTGTCAATTGACATCAGAGTCAGGGAGCTAGCGCACGACGAGAACGATTTTATTGATCAAGCTAGAGACCACCCACTCTGATGTCGAAGTGAAGAAAAATGATGTCGATCGAAGCTGCTTAGTCGGGGATTGCAAGCAACCGTTCGTTCATCGTGGGGACTAGTTAAGCTAGTCGAATCTATCTTTTAATTTTCTATTTACTAAAAAAAAAAATTTTAAAAAAAGTTTCTCTATAGAAGTCGTTGCCACCGCTAGAAGGAAAAAAAAAATATTGTCACCAAGAGTATTGTGATCGCTTGTTCTACTTTACCAACATCACAACCCAAGTCGCAGTTAAAAAAAATAAATAAAATTCAATAAACTTAAAAGTAATGACACGGGGAGAGTTATCTGCCAAGATTCGATATAATTTATGTTATGGTATTTATGGACAATTTAAATATTTGATATATTTTTATTTATTAATTAGTAGTCAGGTAGGTTTAATTATTCTAGGCTCGTTTATGTTTTGGGCTTAATTTTTAAGTTTATTGAATTTTATTTATTTTTAGGGTTTAGGTAGTATAAATAGTCTCTTAGGGTTATTATTATGGTATAACTCTTATTACTCTGATTTAAAAACATTGTGGTTGCATAGTCAATTTATTCAACTTTGTGAATTCCTATTATTAGAGTTTGCATGTTAAATTTGATGATGATGTGATTAATTTATATTTGTACCAGTAGCTTTTGTAAAGTCCTTAATGATAATATAATGTACAAGGACTTAGTATAGAAAGATCAAACTTGTTAGGTTGATCTTTTAAGCTACTTTGATGAATAGACAATAGGCCTAAATCGATCGTAGAGTACTGTTGAACGATCGTAAAGTTACTCTGTTGTTTCGAAGTGTTAATGGTGATCGCAAAGTAAGCTTTGAGTTCGTATAGCATGTTATCATATCACAGAATTAATTCAAGATTGTATAGTAAAGATCATATCGCAGAATGAACAAAAGCTCGTGGAGCAAAGGCAAGGTCGCAGAGCTCACTTAGAATCGTTTAATGAAGACCAGAACTAAACAACTGAAATTCTTCCAAAGTAAAAAGAGTTCTACTCTACGAAAGTGAACTACTTGTTCAAGCTGCTAAGTTCTAAAGAAGTCAAGCTTATTGCAAACTTAGCAGCACCTCTCAACAACACTCAACCATTAGTGATTCCATTGTCTAAGTGACAATATCCCAAGTCTAAGTGACTTGAAGAGATCTTTGTGATCTGGACTAAGTGTCCAAGTCTTAGTGACTATTCTGAGATTAAGTGACTCCAAGGGACCTTTGTGGATCAGTTGTACAAGATCTTTGTGATGTATATCCTTAGTGGATTTCCTACTCGTAGAGTAGAAGAATGGACTATGAGTTATTCAGTCTTCGAACCACTTAAAATTTCATGTGTCATTTACCTTATGCAATTACTTTCTGCATATTATCTATTATATCTGTTGTGGTTGAAATCCATAAGAACTAAATTCATAATTGTAATTTCATTAAATCTTTAGGGGATTTTCTAACTAATATTCTGTTGTGCTTAACTAATACTGATTAATTAACTATCTAGTAAATAGTCCTTAAACAAGTAAAAAGTTTTAAAGAATCTATTCAACCCCCTTCTAAATCTCTTTTGTGCCTCTGGAAAACAACACATGTGATTGCAAAGTTATATAGATTCAATTCATGTGATTATTTATGTTATTTATCTGTCTTCCGTCGTGTCAGTTGTCATCAGAGCCAGGGAGTTAGCCCACGACGAGTACGATTCTACTGATCAAGCTAGAGACAACCCACTCCGATGTCAGTGTAAAGGAGAATGATATATGTAGACACCCAAAATTTACGTATTTTCCTCTAACAATGACAGAAGGGCAAAAACGTCATTTTATCCTAAGGTCAAGATGTCCAAGCAAAGATTACGAGGCCAAGAACAAGTATTCAAAGCACCCACAAAGGCCTCCAAACAACCGAATACGTAAAACAAGACGAATGACTAGCCGGCATCTGCCAAGGGATGGTTTTTCCCTTTTTTTCTCTATCTTTCCAAATTCGGAATTGAACAAATTTGGTGTCATTGCATAGCTCTTGGAAAGAGCTTTCTAAAATGATATGGCACGTCTCCTAACACTTCTCGGTTTGAAAGTTATGGACGATTTAGCGCGTAGCATGAAAAATAGACTTCGCGATACGAAAACCGAGGTAAGTGGGCCCCACCCTAGGGCAGCTACAAGTGTACCTGCGGTTGCCTTAGCTCCCTATATATAGGGGATTTTTGTTGATTTTTGGGGAGGGAGAGCATTTTTTGAGAGAGAAAGTGTAGTCTAGTGAGAGAAATAGGAAAAAACCTCTCTAATACTTATCTAGATCTAGTTTTTTGCCATCAAATATTTCATCAATTTAGTATTTAACCATCAAGATCCAAGACCAAAGAGGCTTCCTTCACCCTCCCCAAGGTGAAAGATTCGACCTTTTTATAAATTTTGTATAGAAATATAGATCTAATATATTATATCAATTGTTGTGCTTGAGATTTGTTTATTTTCTAATTAATATTTTATTGAGGCTCTCATTGCACCCTAGATCCATATTTGGGGTGCGGGGATCCTATTTATGGGATTATAGATGATTAGAGAGGATTTTCTGCGGTTAAAATCCTCCTAATCATCCGATGATATCCTTGCGTTAATTTATCGATTTTGATTTAGATTCGACTCATTTTACCGATTATTTTGCTTGAAGGTTGTTAAAATTTGAATCTTTTTCTTAGATTCACATTAGACCTAGCTTGGATCTGACTTATTGTCGGTTTCAAAGTTAAAAGTTTTAACCTTTATGCTAGATTCAACATAGATCTAGTTTGGATCTATGTATTTCATTGTTTTCAAGTTGATTTTGGTTTACTCCGAAAAATCCTAGATTCATGTCTAGCGGTGAGAGGGTCTCACCTTTTAGTCGTCAAGGGATTCTAATAAATTGAATCACCTGATAGCCAATTTGAGATATATTTTCGGTTAGATCCCAGTTATATCATTTTCTAGATCTATGAGATCTTAGATCTACGAGATCTTAGATCTACGGATATCCTTTCCTAGATCCTAAATCTTCTCACATATCTCGTCAATACATAATAGTCCCTCGGAATGTCGGCCTCGTTGTTCGATCTATGAATTAGGGTCTTCGGAAGTCCTTTTCTAGATTTCGAGTTTCATTTATATATATATATATATATATATATATATATATATATATATATATATATATATATATTTATTGCGGTATTTTGATTGTTGCGATTCCGATCATGTGAGCCTAGAAATAAAGTCAAGGTTTCAAACATCCTGTTTAGTGGATCTCGATGTAATTCCAACGATGGACCTAGTTTTGATTGTAATATTTACGAGTTAATTATTGTACATGTAAATTTGGGCCTTAAAACGATATCGAAGGTTTCATCCCACAAAAATTGGATTTTAAGGCCCCGTGATAGTAAAAATTATGATTGCGGATGTTCGGGACTATTGAGATAGCTTACATGCCCACAAATGACCACGACCTCATTTCGATGCTTGATTTTACCGTTTATCACCAAAAAACGATTTTCAAATCAAACGATAAAGATCTTTTAAAATCAAATCTATCCAGGTTATTAAAACTACCTTAAGCTAAAATTGAAAGTAACGAAAAATCTCGATTCCTATTTGACGAAAGGTTTGAAAACCATGTTTTTCCCAAAACGTCACCCCGAAAAGGTTTTTTATCAAAATCAAAACTAAAATAAACTTTTTCCTCAAATCAAATCCTTTGTGCATAGGTCCAAAGAGATTCAAAATTGCTTTCAAAATTTCGATTCAAAACTAAATGGCGATGTCCTAAATTTTCTCCCGAATCACACACACATACCACTAAGAAAAAGAAAGCGGTAACCGTGTTTTCACGGAAGTCGGATGATGCCTAACATTTTCTCCTCGCTTAAGCAAGCCCCCAAATTCTATGAATCTCGGTTTCAAAACCAATTTTATAAAGTCACACTTAGGGCCATATTTCGTTCAAAATCCAAAAAATAAAAAACTGATGAGTTAATACATCCATTTAAATCTTTAGCAATTTTAATTGTACCATCATTAAAATCAATAGGTTTAGCATCTATGTCAATGACAAGTAAAGTTATAATGTCTTTCTCTATGATTTCCATCATTCCCGCAAGATATTAATCACCTTGTCTATGTTACCGAAGTTATTAGTCTTCATTATGTGCGGGCACAGCAAATCTATGACTATTATGTTTGAAGCACTATATGTATTGTATGATGAGAATGACGTGTTACTACCCGGTGAGAAGCATGATTATTTTTCTAAGATGCCATCTGTAATAATGATACCCATTTATAATATTGAAAATAACTTGTAGATTATGTCATGCAATGCAGAAGAAAATAAAGCCAAAGATGATGCTACCTATACAAGTAGGAACTCTCGTCGCAGAACACACCACTCCTAACACAAACCTTTCATTTCAAAGTCTGCCTAATACATCCTGCCAGTACATTCTGCAGAACCACAATAGCACCTTTTCATCTTGATATTACCATTTGAATCATGAATCTGATCCACCGCATAATTGTAATGATAGGTCAGCTCCTGTAAGGGAGGAATATTCTCTGCAGCAAAAAACATTATATGAGGCATTCTCTTGTCCTCGTGATCATAAAGGACATTCTGTGCATAAAGGTTGGGGGAGCAACTGTGATTGATAAACCTCCCCACATTACCACACTGTGCTGCATCAATTGTAAAGCCACCATCCTCCACAATCTTGCTAGAATATGCTTCTTCATCAGGTTTGAGAGAACAATCATTGTAGTTTTGCCCAATATCAAAGAGATACTCGTCATTTCCAGTTCTTTTTTCAGCTTCTGTGTCTTCAAGCAGCTCTCCTGTATACTCGCATATAAAACTTCCTGCTGAAATAGAATTTAGCGATCTTACACCCCAGCCTCTTGACTCCGTTTTGAAGATTTCAAGTTGAAATCTAATCCCATGCTGGCTGACCCTATTACAGCAAGAAGGAGGGCATTTGCAAAGAGGGCCGCATTCATAGACCAATGGCTTCATTTCAACAATAGCTCCATTGAAGTTGTATGGAATCTCTCCATTCTTTGCTGCACACAAGCATGTCCGACCATCCAAGCATCCACTTTTACAATCACAACCCTTGGGAGGAAAAGGGAGGCAGTGATCAGGATATATCATCTTAGTAATATAACTGAATGGAGGGGGCTTTTCATCATCTATTGTGTTAACCGCACATATTGGGATTACTTCTTTGCCTCCCGATATATCATCGACACAAAGACCCTCCCGTGTTTTAGATTTTTTAGATTTTTTCACTTCTTTCCAAGCAAGCTCCGGTTGACCTGGAATCCTTCTCAACTCAAACTTAAATACCAGCTTCCCATGCGGTCCCACTTCCTGCCAATACCTATCCACCGTATACAGGCCATCATAAACATACGTCATAACTCCCTTGCCCCTTGCATCTACAGAGTCGGAAGCCTTTGTCTCTTTAGATCCACGGATGACCCGTACAGCATTCTTCGCTGATATACTATTCTTCAAAGCCAAATTTCCTCTTTTAAGCTTCTGGTCTTCAGGTTGCTTATCCTTATCCTTTCCTACGATTCCCCCTTGACCAGAGTATATTAAGACATCAGCATTATCAAGTTCATCAGCATAACCCCCTGAAGCAACAATACTAGCTGCAACATTTTCTCCACGATACTTCGTGTAATCTATACCTGCCTGGTACAAACGATGAATGCCAACAATAGCGAGCTCTACCCTGTACTGAAACTCATCGCCCACTTCAACTCCAGGCACTGCTCCCAATATTTGTTTGTCTGTGTTAACTTCTTTCCCTTTCTCTTTAATAATCTTTGCGGCAACGAGATCGATCCTTTTGATGTCTTTCTGCCTTGACTTTGTTTGTTCTCCAAGTCTCGACTTTGATTCTTCCCCTTGCAGTATTTTCCTACAAATAGCCTGGAAGAGACGAAGTGACTCTCTCACTTTGTTACGGGCATCACCATGACTTGAACTGTTTGGACCAAAAGGAGGCAGGGTCACCTCGAATTCACGCGATCCCTGACCAGCAGGAGAAGCGTCAGTTTTGTCTTCATTGTGTGCAACATAATTTTCGTCGTCCTTGATAACCAGATCCAATATATCTCCATAACCAGCCTTCTGAGCAGAAAGTAACTTCTTCTTTGATTCTCTGCTTGAAAAACTTTTGTCAGTAGTTTTCTTCTTGCTACCAAGTTTAGACTTCTCCTGCCCAGTGAAGTCACGCTTCTTTGCTTTGCTTCTGCTCATACCATAATCCGGGCTAGTTAGAGCCCCTTCCTGTTTTAACGGATCGCTAGAAGCAGCCATCAGACCTTGCACAATTATCCTGTCCAAACCACCTCCCAAATCAACTTCATCCATTGACATCTTTCTACTAAGGCTTTCCTCTTGTGAGAAAACCACAATCTCATTCCCCACTTTTTCATCCTTCAATGTCTCTCGAAATACCCCATTTTCAAAACAATCCTTCTCTACCTCGAATTCACGCGATCCCTGACTAGCAGGAGAAGCTTCAGTTTTGTCTTCATTGTGTGCAACATAATCTTCCTCATCCTTCTGAGCAGAAAGTAACTTCTTCTTTGATTCTCTGCTTGAAAAACTTTTGTCAGTAGTTTTCTTCCTGCTACCAAGTTTAGACTTCTCCTGCCCAGTGAAGTCACGCTTCTTTGCTTTGCTTCTGCTCATACCATAATCTGGGCTAGTTAGAGCCCCTTCCTGTTTTAACGGATCGCTAGAAGCGGCCATCAGACCTTGCACAATTATCCTGTCCAAACCACCTCCCAAATCAACTTCATCCATTGACATCTTTCTACTAAGGCTTTCCTCTTGCGAGAAAACCACAATCTGATGGCCGCTACTAGCGAAACAATCCTTCTCTATCGCAATCAAACACTTATTCCCAGAATTAATTCTAAACCGATCCTCATCAGTTAGTGGAGGGGCATTCCTTCCACAAAATGGAGGGAAGTCACGAGTAGCAGAAACCCTTCTCTGAGTATATTTATTCTTTGAGCTGGTCTTGATAACTTCACAACTAGGTAACTGAACATCCCCATCGCACAACTTCCCTTTCTCCAAAGTCCAAGTTTCCCCCTCAGTCAACTCCGTCTTCACCAAAACCTCCTTTTCCGCCTCTAAATTATCTTCTATCTTATTAGCAACCACCAACGATTCCGTGTTGTCCTGAGGATTCACATTAATTTGAAGTACATCTGATTCAGATTTCATATCTATTTCTAAAGTTTTAGCGCCATGAGCTGCTACAACATCTTCTGCCTTATCAGCAACCACCAGCCCCACTGTGGTTTCTAGAGGGTTCACATTGATTATTGGCACATTCCGTCCACAACCAGGTGGAAAATCCCGAAAAGCGGAGACCTTCCTGGGCTTGTACTTGACTGGAATGATGTGGCAATTCTCCATCGGACTCTTATTCCCGTTCTCATTACACAAACTGCTGTTCACCAATGAAACCATCCTCCTCTAACCTGAGGAAACTCTGAAGAAAACAAAGAAAAGTCTGAAAAAAATAAACAAAAGAAAAAAAAACACAACAACAACAACAACAACAACAAAAACCAAAATCAGAGCTCGCAAATGAATGAAATCATATACCCCATACGTCAAATCAACAAAGAAAACGAAGGGAGTAACAAACTAGCGTTTCATAACCCTATTACATGAAACTGGAGGAAAATAAAAAAGAAACCTCAAATTACATGGGGGGAAAAAAAACACCCTCAAATTAGACCTCAAAATCAAATTTGTGAATAAGTAGAAGAAAAATTAACAGAAAATGCATGACATCAGAAACCAATTAGCTAATGAATGTAAATGAAATCAACCCTCTAATTGCTAAGAAGACTAGTATAAATAAAGGAAAAATAAAATGATTCAAAAGGAAACCTCAATTTAGCCAACGAAACAACTGTACCATATAAATAAACATCAAATTAGCAAAGAAATATACGAAAATCAATACCAAATTAGGGTTAAACAGAGCAAAACGCACCTGGTCTCTGTACGGAATTCGAACAAATTAGAGATGGGTTATATTCAGCGTTTGGATTTGGAAAGGTTGGTCCAACGTGATCGAATTTTTAGGGTCGAAATGTGGAAATCGAGGGGTTTGTGGCTATAGCCATGGGAATAATGGGTTGGGAGATGAGGGAATGAGAATGGATGAAGAAATGCAGTTTATACTTCACGACGAGTATTAAGGCAGTCTGTTTTTTTTTTGTATATTTGGACACGAAATGAAATAAAGATTACATGTAAAAAATAAATAAAAAAATCAATTTTTTTATTTTAAATACTTGGGCAATCTTATTTTGGCTGTTTGGATTGCGAGTTGGGACAGTGTGTGTTTATTTTTATTCATTAACCTTGTTTTTTTCCTTGAAGAAAAAATTAGAATTTAAAATAGAGTGAAATATATTGACATTCTTTATAAATAAATAAATAATCATAATAATATCACCATCATTATAATATAGAAAATAATATGTGTTGTAACTTTATATGTCAATTTGTTTTATTACGAGTTACGTGAATAATTATAGTTGATAATATTTTAATAATGTATTTGACATAGTAGACTAACTTTATATTCTTATTCAATCACATGTATTAGTATATATCACAATCGTAATTCGTAGAAAATTTTCGTAATACATAACGGGAATCTTATAATATTTTAGATAAGAGTTAGTACTGCTGCAAGTATTTAAGGTTGATCAAATAAATGTAATACTACCTTTGTTCTAAAATTAAAGACACATTTAAACTTTTTAGAGTTAATTTGTGAAATTTTAAAATTGATATAATTTCGTTCAAGTTTTGAAAATAACAAATATGATAATTAGTAGTATTTATAGTTAGTTTGCAATTGTTATATTAGTTTGTACTAAAATTAAATAACTTCATATCAATTTTGAATTTTAGAATTTGACGAATTGACTTTAAAAAGTCAAAATATATATCTAATTTTGGAATGATTTATATTTTTGTTAATGACAAAACTATCATGTTTAAATTCAATACAATTTTTTTTATATATATTTTGTTTGTAATTAATATTCATTTTCATCTTATTCAAGTAGTTGGCAGTTAGAGGCGTACATTGCTCGGGCGTTAGTCTTCAGGACGGTCAAATGAAAGCAAGGCCGGGCGGTCTTTGCGCTAGGAAAGGGGGCCTGAACTAGGCCTACGGGTCAAGTCTGTGGGCCTTGGGACGGGCTTCATGCTTTTACAGGCCTCCTCTTTTTTTATTTTTTCTTTTTTTTTTCTTTTCACACTTTTTATTGCTTTTAATAAAATTATATTCTTATTCTACTTTTAAAAAAGATACAAAAGTAATATAAAAGTAAAGTTCAAATAAGTTAACTATTTATTATTTAGAAATTTAAAGATATATATTATATAGATTGATATAAATAAAATTAAATGTATAATAGAAAAAATGATAAAAATATAAATACAATTAAATATAGTTTTGAAATTTTATGGACCAAAATACTCTCCACACTAGCCTTTTTATATACCTAGGGAGAGATAAAATGGTATATAAAAAATTAAAAAGCCTAATTTTTCAGGATTTTTTAGGTCTTTGGGTCTAATTTTTCAGAATTCAGGCTTTAACTTAATCAGACTTGGCCAAAAAATTTCAGGTTTCAGACCGATTCAGGCCTTATTTTAAGCTAGGTAAGGCCAATGTTTTGAAGAAAAAAAAATAGGCATGTTTAGGGCCCAGGGCCCAAAGCCCAATGCAAACCAAGCTTTTTCACTTTCTACAGACGAGGCCCAGACCAAGCTTTCAAGCTCAGACTTTTTGTGCACCCCTTGTAGCTTCTGGAATATATGAATTCTAGTTTAAAACGTATACTTTATGGTAAATGATATGAATATTAGGAATTTTAAAATTAAAGTATTGGTGAAATTTTGTGATTAGGGTGAATTAGGTATCTTGATACAGTTTTTTGTGTATATTGTTGTATTATTATTTTAATTTTTTGATAAATATTTCAATTTTCAATTTACTTTAACTTAAGTCTATATTAAATTTGAGATGAATATGATTTTGATTACATTTTACTACTGTATATGTTTGTGTTGATTTAAGGGCAATGTTGAATTAAATAAAAAGTAGTGATATTTATACCATCTCCATCTGGTAAACTAGTTTTTTTAATTTTTGTTAATAATTTTTTTCTTTTTCTGAGGATTAAAATTTGTCTTTTTATTTTGAAAAGTTATGCCCAAGACAAATTTATGTTTATTTTAATATTTGAGAAAAATAAGTAACTTCAATTTTTAGTTCATTTTCTTTTAAAATATTAAGATTTATTTTGTTTATTGTAAGAAATTATGTCAAGTTTGTTTTACATAAATTTTAATATTTGTGAAAATTAATTATCAATTTTTTTCTCTCTTTTATGAGTATTAAAATTTTTCCTTTTTATTATAAAAATATGTGTTAGCGAGTTTATATATATTCTAACAGTTGAGGAATATAATTAGTAAAAGAGTAAGAATATAATGTTCAAACAAAAGGAATACTTCTGATTTATGATATTTGTGTTATTTAATACATAAGTTCATAACTTAATTAACCGAATCAAGTTAATTAAATAAAAGTGAAATACATGCAAATTATTATTGAGTCATGCTATATATTGTGAGAGATTTCAGTCGAATTACGATTGCGACGTAATATCAATACATGACATGAGATTGAATAAGATTATAAAATTGACTCACTGTATCAAATATATCGTAAAAGAATTACTAATTAGATTTATCTACGTAACTTGCAATAAAAAAGTAGATATGTAAAGTCAATATATATATATATATATCATTTTTCATTATTATTTGAGGATATATTTATAGGGTTAAATACAGTTTTTCCCACTCTACTAGGGGTCGGTTTACAAATACATCACCGGACTGAATTTTTTTACAATAGAGTCAGTGAACTACAAATATTTATCAAATCGTTACAAATTCCGTTAAATGAGTTGACTTTTAACAGATACCTATGACATCAGACATGACCTACCCCACATCTAATTACACATCATTTACTTCACGTGGGTTAGTCCTAGTCATGGCCACGGTGGAAAGTCAGTGGTTAAAACCCATTTGGTCGAGTAAAGGCCAGACAAAGACAGAAAGGAAAAGAGCGCGAAGAAGAGAAGGAGAGAGAGATTGAGGCGCGAAGGAGAGAACGTGCTGGCGAATCTTGTGGTCTGATGCGAATCTTGTTCTTGGATACGAATCTACTAGTGCGAATCTTCTGTGAGGTATGCTAGATTTGATTAAATTAGGGCTTTTCATCTATTGTGGACATGGGTTCGATTAAATTAGGGCTTTTCATCTGTTGTCTCAGTCGTTGTTTGTCTTTATATTTTCTCCATGTTTCTTGACTTTATATATCAGACATGTGGTCCATGGGGTGGATTTTTGTCATTGTTGTCTTCTTCGGTCCCCCCCCATGTGATGTACATTGTCTGTATAATATATTTCCCCACTTCTGTTGTTGGCTGTTGGTAAATAAAAAATATTTTTTTAATTTTATTTGTATTTTTTTCGTTTTGACAGAATGAGTGGAATTTGTCAGTTCCATGTTCACTATGGGGGCAAATTTGTTCATCAACCTAAAACTGAGTACAATGGAGGTAAGGTTGAAATTTATCCCCGTGTTGATGTTGATTTCATCTGCATGACTGCAATTAATTCATTTGCTGAAGGGAGGTATGATAACAATGCTAAGGTTTATTTTAAGAATGATGGTCAAACTAGTGAAAATGGTTATAGATTGGTGCATGATGATGCCAGTATTAGAGAGATGGTAAAAGTGTGTCTCCCTTTTGGTGTGATTGAAATTTTTGTTGATCATGTATATTTGAATGAAGAAGGAGTTGTGAATGAACCACCTGTTGTGAATGAACAAGTTGCAACCACTATGACTGACCCCCTTAATACAGAAGATACTAACAAGGGGAGTACTAGTGCAAATGCTAAGCTGCAGAAGGTGAAGAGGACTAAGAAGAGGGCAGGTATGAATAGTCGGTGCAATCAGAGGAGGAAGAATAATAGAATTAAAATGAATCAGAAATCAAATAAAAAGAGTGATGATACACCAATTGTGATTGGGGACTCAGAAAGTAGTGATGCACAAAGTGATAGTGAAATATTAAGTAGTGATGATGAATTATTAGAGGCTAGGAAGAGGTGCAGAGAGTACAAAGAAGAGATGGCTAGATTTGAAGCTGATGAAACTAACTTTGTTGATGGGAATGCAGGTGATGGTAATACTGAGGGTGATATAGAAGGTGATGTAGCTGAGGGTAATGTTAAGGGGGCAGGTCAGGGTGAGGAGGCTGATGAAACTGGGAATGAGGGAGATGATGAAGGGGCTGATGAAACTGGTAAGGCTGATGGTGATAAGTTACTGAATGAGGTTGATAGAAATAGTGAGGGAGATAATGTAGATGCCTCTGATGATGATAGTGACTGGCATAGTGAGTATGAGGACAGTGATGTATTAAGGTCCCCCTCAGAGAGCAGTGAAGAAGAGAACCTAGGTTTTGTGGGCCCCCCTGTAAAAAAGAGAAAGCATGTACATTGTGATGTTTTTAACCCAAAAACAAAGAGAAAGCACATAAAGTTTTCAGAATATCAAATTTTTGCTAATTTCAATGAATTCAAGACTGCTATTAGAGACTATTCAATTGCTAATGGCAGGAAGTTGTGGTACAAGGTAAACGACAAGGAAAGAGTGCAGGTAAGGTGTGATAAGGGTTGCCCTTGGAAACTGTGGGCTAGTTATATTCAAGGAACTGAGAATGTGCAAATAAAGTCAATGTTGGACACACATAATTGTGTCTACAGTTTTAAAAACAAGTTGGCAAACACCAAGTTTTTGGCAGAGTTTTATGAAAATAGAATAAGGAAAAACCCAAACTGGAGGTTGAAGGACATGCAAGAAGAAATTAAAATCAAGTTGAAATTGGATGTAACACTTGTCAAGTGTATGAGGGTGAGGAATTTATCTCTTGCAAGTATACATGCAGTTATGAAGGAACATTATTCTAGAGTATGGGATTTTGGGGCTGAGATTAAGAGAAGCAACAAAATGAATACGGTCAACATCAAAACCACTAGGCTTAATCCTGAAGATGAGGTCAGGTTTAAAAGATGAGGTCAGGTTTGACTAAATTTGTTGACTAACTGAGTTTGTGTTGTACAGGGTTTGAAGAATGCCATAGCTGAATTGCTTCCTCATGTTGAGCATAGAAATTGTGCTAGACACATTTATGTTAACTGGAGGAAGAGGTTCACTTCACTGGCACTAAAGAGAGTGTTTTGGGAAGCTGCATGTGCAACCCATGATCAAGCACATAAGAGAGCAATGACTGAAATTAAGAGGCTTTCTGGGCCTGCACATGATAAGATTGTTGAGCATGATCCAAAGGTTTGGTCTAAAGCTTATTTTGCTACTCATTCAAAGGCTGATAATGTTGAGAATAACATGTCTGAATGCTTCAATACTTGGATTATCAAAGCTAGGTACATTTAGTTTGTTTCAATATGTACATTATTTTTACTCTTAAACTGACACTTACTCTTTATATTTTTTTCAATATTTCCTAGGTACATGACAGTTCTAACAATGCTACAGGAAATTCATGATCAAATCATGGTAAGATTGCATCAGAAAAGGGATGCTATGATTAAGTCAGAGGAAAGAATTTGTCCACGAATTAAGAAGAAAGTGGATGCATCCATCATTGCCTCTGCCCATTGTGATCCACTTTGGGATGGAAAAATCTCATTCCAAGTAAAAGAGAGAGGTAGAGCATTTACTGTGAATCTTAATGATAGAACTTGTGCTTGTAGAGTATGGGACCTTACTGGGATCCCATGTTGTCATGCTGTCTCAGCAATTCAATCAATTTATCAAAATCCATTAGACTATGTAGCCCACTAGTATACTAGAGATACTTACCTCAAGACTTATAGTCATACTCTTGAGGTGTTAAATGGTGAATATTTCTGGGAATTCACCGACTGTGACATCATGGGACCTCCACCAATACCAAAGAAATTGAGAGGTAGACCACAGAGGCTGAGAAGGAGAGAAGGCTGGGAAGACAGAGGAAATAATGGTCAAGTGAAGAGGGTGAGTAGAGTAGGAAGGAAAATGCATTGTAGCATTTGTAGAAAGTCTGATCATAGAAAGAACCAATGCCCAGTTAACGAGCCAAATGCTGAGCCAACAGGAGAACAAGGGAAAGAGCCAACTCAACACCCTACTGCACTGCCTGGTGTAGTAATTAGAGAGGGAGCCAACAGCAAGACAGTCAATATTCCAACACCTAATGTAAGTGTCCATTTAGTATGCACATTATTTTTACTGAAAATGATACAGACTAACTATGCAATATATTACAGTCCACAGGAAAAGGTGGGATGCTCTAATGAACAAGGGAAAGACATACCCAGACAAACATTTATGTTTGTAAGTAAAGTCTTACCTATATTGGTCTACTTTCTATACTACCATTAAATTGCTCAGTCAATTAATTTGCAAGCTTTTTATCTTTTGCAGATGCCAACTCCACGTGTGATGAATACTACTGATTTTCCAACCAATAATACCCCTCCAGTTAGTACCCCACCAAATGAAGCACACCTTAGTGGAATGGGCTTCCAAACACCAAGTCTCAGCTCAGTTTCTTCCTCAATTCAAACTAGAGGAGGGGAAAAAAGAAGACAAATGTTGGCAGCCAAGAATCGACACGAAGGCCATATAAAATTTCAAGGAAGAAGGCTGGAGCAAAGTTAGATAAAAACTAGGCTTTCTATCTTTTGGGACTGAGTTTTTGGAATATTAAGTTATTATGATGCTATTTTGTATGCTACTGAATGAGCCAAAATTAGGATTCCTATGAATTATGCTACTGAATGATGATTATTAATATGGAATATATATATTTTGGGAGATTGAATTATGGTTATGTGAATTTACTAGGTATTATTACAGTTGGTGAATACATAATGTAAGTGTCATTTACTGCACTGCCTGGTATTTTGAATGCTTGGAATATTAAATGCTTGGAATATGTATTTTAAGTTGTTATGGTTCATGACAGGGTACTTATGAATATTGAATGCATTTTGGTTCTGTAATTGCTATGTATCATGAAATGTTCTGTAATGAGGGGTGTTTATGGTTCATGCTATGTATCTGTGTTTTCCTAGTTGTCATAATAACTTGTTAGGTGCATAGGTTGGTGCCAAAATCATTAGTCTGTTGTATTCATTTCTTGCTTTCAAATAAAAAGAATTTAACAACATCTAACATCTTTGCACACTTTCGTATAATTCAAAACTCAAGTCAAACCATAAGAAAAATAGCATTCAATATATGTTTAATGACATGAAGTCATAATAAACCAAACATCAATTCAATGTTCTGCTCCAGTTTTGCCAAATAAGCATTCATCTCAATACCAAACATACATTCACATTTTAAGCCAAATCACTACATCAGCATTCAATACATACTTGCCAACCATCAAAAGCAACCTTAAGCATTCAATACATACTTTAAACCTTTAGATCTACACATTTGGTTGCAATACAATTAAAAACAACATCCAAGAAACTACTAATCTACAAATTTGGTTGCAATACAATTAAAAACAACATCCAAGAAACTACTAAACTAATCCATAATTTCTTCACCATCGAACTTTGCTTGTCACTTTTCTTCCTCAACTGTTGCACTTCTCTTTGCAGCACCAAAACCTCTTCTTCTTCATTTCTTTCTTCATTGTTTATCAATGTGTTACCAGTTTCCATCTTCTTTATTACTTCCATCAAACTCTCAATTTTTTCATTGCTTCTTTCTATCTTTTCCTTTAGCAGCAATATCACTTCCCTTGATCTCTCTGTAAATGGAGGATCACACCATTTAAAGAACCTACAACACAACCTCTTATCCTGCAACCAGTTAAACACAAATCCAAATATCAAGCCCATAGCCCATACAACAGATATCCTTTAACAACATACAACAGATATGCCATACTAATTTCATGCTCTGTTGGTCAGTAAAATTAATGAGGTAATTAGGTCAGCACAAACATAACAATCTTCCATTTCCCTTTCACTCTATGCACCAATGCTCTGTTTACAGTTTACATAAATTGATCTCAATCACAACAAAAATTAAAAATTATGTCACATACCTTGAAACGAGGACAACCGATGAACCTTCTTCCCGGATCAGCAGTTCCCTCTTTCCAAGCTACCCACATCGGTGCGACAATCCTACATCGGCATGTCACTGGAGTTCTAGGCATCTCCCAATCATCGACGCGATTTGTGATGCTATTTTCGCTGGAGCTCATGTTAGGGATTTAGGGATTGTCTTCTTTTCTTCGTCGGTCTAGGTGGAGGAAGAAGGCAATACAGTCGACTTGTGAGTGATTTTGGGGATAGCCCAGCTTTTGATTCTTCTGTTCAATTTATCTTCGTCGTCGGTCTACCTGATGCTGAAGGAAGATGAGTTACAAATGGTTTGGGGACTGATTTTGGGGATTTAGGGATTTAGTGGGTTAAGGGATTTAGGATTTAGGGATTTAATCCACGTAAGTTATTTAAACTATAACATGTACTGCAACGTATTGCCACGTCATTTTTCTGTTAAATGGTTAACAGACACACGCGAAATTATCACTTTTTGTAAATAACGTATAGTTCAATGAGTTGACCGTAAAAAAATTCAGTCCGGTGATGTATTTGTAAACCGACCCCTAGTAGAGTGGGGAAAACTGTATTTAACCCTATATTTATATATATAGTCCACAAAACAATGCAACTATAGTTGCCTACTTAGAGAACTAAAGTGTTACTTTTGTCAATTAAGAAGCTACTTTGATTCTTGATGACAACTTGAAGGGATAGATATATAATTCAGCCAAAATTTTAATGATTGCTCGTCACCTCATCCAAACAAGAGTGGAACTGTTTTATTAATGCTAACCAGTTAAGGTAACTCATGAAGAGAACATTTTAATTCCTTTTTGAAGAGCTTCCACTGCAATTTATTTGTAATTTTATTTGTCCAAAATGCCTCCAAAAGCCTTGAAATTAAGACACCAAAGACGACTACTAAATTCAAATGCATCCCAAAAAGAAAGTTTTTTTTTTTTTTTTTTTGGTCTCTAGGCAAGGAATCACAAAAATCAAAATTCATGATCATAAAAGTCAGCTAACAAAAGGGCATCACATAGTAATCTGCAAAACAACTACCAAGCTGCATACAAAAACTCCACAGTTTTAACACCACCTTTGTATGTTGTGCTATATATTACAATCTTTTTTCAACCTATACAAAAAAATCCCAGCAGCCATATTTCATCCCCTTAGCATTGCAAGTTTAATATAGCTTAAAGTTAAAAACCGAAAGCCTCATTTTCACAGAATTCTTCAAGTTTGGACTGAAAAATAATACGAGGCGGTCCAATGATTTTAGAAGTGGCACTTAAATACAGGTGATCAAAGTAGTGATTTGATCGGCATTGTCAAGGCCGGACATTTTCGTATATTGAGCTACTACTAGTGCTCGCTTGAGCGCCAAAACTTGAAGTCGGCAGTAGGAGTTCTGCTTGCGGGAAGGAGCTTTGGGACGGAACGTTTAGCAAAAGATCCTGACCACAACTTTCATCTTCAAACCGGAAAGAGTCCAGCATAAGAGAGGTACTACTATCAGGAGGCAATGCAAATAGGCTTTTTGGACTGAAGCAATTGGCGTCATTGTCTTTAAGTTCCTTGTGTTCATAATTGGTCTTCATCGTTACTCTTTTGGGGATCTTCATTGTAGTCTTTGCCCCTGAAAATTGAACATGGAAGTTTTTTCAAAATTAGTTCTGTATGTACCATACATATAGAAAATAACAGCAGGGCACAATCCATAAGATTGTTTATATAACCAAAATTAATGATTACAAGTAGGGTTAAGAAACAAGTTTCTCTTTTAGAATTTACTTTATATTGTAATCTCACCAGAACTTCAGGATTGAATATGTAAATACAAGTATCCTATTTCCAGGTTCAACATTTATAAAAATATCATGTCCTGTAAATACAAACTATCCTTTTATCTCCAGGTTCGGTACGTGAATATAAAAATCATTTTTAAAATTCACGAGGATCTGTTTTCAAGCTTGACAAATCATTATAGGTCAAACATTATGTTCGTAAATTTGCTAATATGAATTCTTCCAGGTTTAAAGAATTGGGTTATGTATTCCTGCTTGAACAACTGCAAGGAACCATGGATAAATACAATGGCAATTGAACTCATTAGTGATGCAAATAAGGATAATATGGTGAATGATGGAGGAGGTAGAAAGAAAGGAAGGGGTGACTTATGGTTCGTGCACATTAGTGAAAAAGCTAATGTTCCAATTCATCAAAGACTAGAAAGGAATTTATGTATTTAAGAATGTTGCGAGGATAATAACAATGAAATTAAATGTTCGTCGAACTATCTGACCACAATTCTCTATTTCTCTTTTAATAATGAAAGAAAATTCAACAACACAAGGAATGGATTTGCCTTTGGCCTTGGGCTTTGGGTATGGTATCTAATAAATACAGGATAAAATAGAAGCGTATATAAAACCAAGATACAAAACTATGCGAAAAGCAATTTCACATGATAAACTTAATTACTTTTTAGGTTTGAAGTAAAACTTGATTTTACTCCATGCTATGGCAAAGATCGAACTAGAACTGAGAAGACAGAAACGTCTAGGGGTGGCAATTTGTTACATGACACGAGCACGACATATAATAAGAGGGCTAGTGTTGAGTCTAAAAGGTTTCCATGTCATTAACGGTTGACACACACATTTAATAATAACTTAAATAGGTTGGACACGTATCACTATGGAAACCCATGAGTTTTTGTGAGCTTCTTTTATCTGGCTTGCAATGCTTTGTTTTCTCTTTCAATATAAAGATAGTATTAAAACTTTCCATCTTTGACCATACATTGACTGCCTTATTATTTAATTTAGTTCCAATAGAAATATGAAACGCACTAATCACCATCTAATAATCACCTAAAGAGGACTACAGCTAACCTGGAAAATTTTGAAATTGGCCATCACATGATCTTTTTACTTTCACTGATGGAGCAGATGCAATGGCAGCATGTCCGCCTGCAACTAAAGAACCGCCAGTACTACTTTTACAATTTATGCCCTACAGCCAAAATCAAAAAGTACTTATCTATAAATTGTACATTCATCCAAAACAATGATATTCATGACATGAAACTTAGTCTTGGTTTAAACCTTCTGTATATTATATTGCTCCACCCAACTGGATGTCTTCAAATTGCAAAGTGCGAGCCTCTTCAAGGTTCTATTGCATTCACTTTTATCCCCCGGCGAAGAGAGATCAAAAACCCCTTCTGCCAGAAGTTTCTGGAAAGCGGACAAGTCTTCCTTGAACTGAGGGCTATCAAACATGCTTATAAGGCTGCAGATTTGATAACAAAGAAATGAATATTAGCTTCTCAAAGGATCTTCATATTTAAATATGATAGTAAAAGCACTAGATACAAACCTATCTGGAAGTCTGACAGTATCAATAGAAGGTAAATACTTCACTAATTGCTGCAATTCATCATTTGTTATATGCCTCCCAAACTCCTCAAAGTTTAGAACATCCTGCACCAAATACACACAACTATCATCACAAGTACTCAAGATGCCTTAACCTGAATACATCATGAATCTGATGTTAAGGAGGATCATTCCATAATGCAAGTAATAGGAACCTCAATTGTCACGCAATTTGAAAAATTAATTTAATATAGTTCATGACGAGTTAAATACTAAAAAGGAATCTAGATGGTTGCATCAAACATCAAGACTTTGCGAGGAAATTGAGATGATATTTCACAAAAAATAGTGAAAAGTTAACATTCATTCAAATCCATTTTTCTCGATCTCAGTGAAGGCACAAAACTCAAGGTATTTATAACATATGTGGAGAACCTTGTTCCACTACTCAAATAGGCACAAGAAGTGCACTAGCACAATATATGATGAGCACGCGTTTGTATATGTTAATGTCTAAGCACATCTATACTAATATATTGAGCCAACACCTCCAAGTTTCATCTGACATCGCTCTATGTCTAAACTCTTAACGCACGGACATATATACATACATATATATATATATGAGAGAGAGAGAGAGAGATCACGCCAACTGCAAGTTTGCAGCAGCCCTGTTGCTTGAACAAATGTAAACATGTGCTAACAAATTCATAAGAAACAGAAAAGAAGAAAAGCAATCGGAGAAGCATGAGTATATGAACTAAGCGTATCATCTACTATCTTTCATTTTGAAGTGTTTACAATGATAAGACTACAACATGAATTGCGTGTGCTTGGAATTTAATCAGCATAAATTGCAGAGACTTGGAACTTACTTTTAGGTCTATGGAACATATTGGTGAATTATGATTCCCGAGAATCTGTAGTTTTTCTTGCTGGGCCTTCTCTCTGAAATTCCAAAACAAGCAAGTTCGTTAATAGACATAGTATAAGCAAGTAAAGTAAAATATTTCACATTTCTCCACAAAATTAGGAATTAAAGTTTCCTAAATTAGGTGCTACTTAGTTCCAGAGTTTTATCATTCTCTCTCCAAAGCAATAGCTTATGCAGTTCATTATAGGTTAACTGGAATTATAAACAACAAAAACGTTTTGCGATTTGTGCGACTACTGTGTGATTGCCTTTCCCTGCAAACCAAAAATTATGCACTTCATTAGGCTTGTGCAACGTTGCTGCATCTAAAACCTTAGATCTTTGTAACCTTATCACAGAATGAAGAATCAATTATCGCGTGTTCTATAAGAGGGTTTTGACTTTTCCAGAATCCAGACAAGTAAAGAAAAAGTACCTTCTGTATTGATCTTGTTCCATTTTCTGAACAGGCTTATTTGTTCTCCCAATTCCGGGGCATGAAACATTGACGCCCTTGTTAAAAGTACGCACAGGAAGGGTAGTAAGCTGTGAATAAGCCTCATTGGCTGAATGAGGCTTGTTATCAACTGAAAGGGAGCTAGCTTCAGATTCCTCTTCGCGAGCTATTGAACTTGGATGTCGAATAAGTACACTTCCATGTCCTATCTCAACAGAGACCATTGGAGTGTCACTCTCAAAGAGCAAATCCTCCTCGGAGGATCCAGAGAAGTACGACTGTTGTTCGTGTAAGATAGTATGTAAATCTTTGGTAAGCTTCTCGACTGAAGATGGCTTTGTGCGACTGACACAGGTCCTCTTCCTTGAGGGTACTGTAGTATCCCATACAATGGATTGAGCTGGGCCTGCATGGATCATTGACAAATCACTTAATGGAGTCAGCATGCATAGCAACTATATCATTGTATAAACTTTGATAACATCTTCATATATACAGCCAGCAAGAATTAGGAACTAGAAATATACAATTAAATAGTAAAGGGATAATAACAAACAAAAGAAACAAAGAAAAATATCAAGCAGCACAACAGTGATTGAAACTCTAGAGCTATAAGTAGACATTTGATTGAGGGAAAGCCTATATAAGTACATCATTGATCATACCATTTAATGATGAGTATTATTTACCCGTTGTGACAAAATTGTTGGTTCTTCAAGGATGTAGAACTACAAAATACAAAAGTGGCTACCATCAAATCCAAGTTTCTGGGAAGTAGCATGAAAAAGATTTGAGGTGAATGTTGTTTAACCTAATTACTTCTCCGGCTGTGCCAACATTAAAATACTGAGTAGTTGGAATCTATTTTCCAGACATCAACAACGTATTATGTACAAGCAATTCACATTAAAACTGGAAAGTGATTTTCCCTTGTTATATTCAGTAAATGACTATATATAAATATTATATCAGTCTCATTGAAAAATAAAAATAAAATCAGGCTCTTCCACTTTGAAGAAAGAGTTAAGATGGTGAAAGTTGAGGATAGCTGGATAAGTATGGATGTTGTAAATTTATACATCAAATTTAGTGGCCAACCAACCTGTCAAATCACTCGCACCTGCACTGCCAAGCTGCACACAACTCTCAGAGTTAGATATCGCGGAGCCGGAACTTGATCTATTACTTGTATCTTCATCAAAGTCCTTCCAGTAAACCTGATTATAATCAGAGGTATCCCCACCAGGGCCACCACCCTTCTGGAAACCATGACCAGGGGCAACCCCTCCAGCTACTTCAATGTCATGATTTTGCTTTCTTTTTAGCACCTTTGCTTCTTTATTTTTGATGGATATGGTCCTCACTCTTTGAACCCTGTTGTCCTCAAATTCATCTGGTTCCGCCCTAGCATGAAGAGGTGTGTAGTTTGCTAGTGTTCCCTTTGTTCTCCACCGGGATCCACATGCGTTGCATAGTACAGGCTTCTCTGGAGGCCCATTACGCCAAAGAGGGGTGCCTGTATCACAACTTTATTGTCAGCAAGCAATATTTGATCAATGTCAGCATGACGGCTAAACGCGAAAATCGAACAAGTATGTAAGCCAACTTGAAAATGCCAAAATATCTTCAAAATGTCACACAAACAAGAGTGGAAAAGCAAGTTCCACATTCACAATAAACTGAAAAAGATAGACCAAAGAAGAATAGATAAGTCATGACATTAAGTACACATTGGCATGCCATGACATATCCACCACATTGGGTTCCACGAGTATATAATTGGTGTCCTTTCCAGGACCATATCATTTTGAAATTTGCAGTGATCATTTAAAATGTGTCTTGAAACTTAATAATTTGTCAATGAATAATGAGCATACTTGCAAGTTCTGCTTGCTACTGTATAATGTTTTTCTCGTATTCCCAACATAGTGTAAAAGAAAAGCACTTCATGAAGGTATGCTCTGTGGAGTATGGAGCAAACTGTCGATTAGAATGCAGTTGCAGGCTCTAGTAGGGCGTCAAGAGGGTTCTTTATATTACTCATTTATAGAGTGTCAATATTATTAGGAGTAGGCAGATGATTGTGTTTAAGTATGAGGATAATCACATATTATTGAACTCCGAAGAAAGAACTTAGGAGCAATAACTTAAGGTAAACAATAAGAAATATATAATAATAGGCAATAGCTATAGCTATGTAAATAATCTAGCAATACTCTTAGGCGTCACTTGCAAGGCTTTGTTAAGATGGAGAGTCTTCTTTTAAAAAGAGGAGCTTTGAAGAAATTGGCTCGTTGAAATGCAGTAGCATCATTTCATTTCTTTTGGTACTTAATTAAACTAGAAGTTTATCAGTAGTATTCTGTATGGAATGAACCAATGATGTCGAATGTCACAGCAAGTGAGCTAAAACAAAATTATGGCCTTAAAAACTTTCTATTGTGTAAATGATTGGGGTACTTCCTATGTAAGCTTTTATCGCAAACCCCATTGGCATTACTGAAGTCTGAACCTTGGCCCCATTCCAAGTTCAGAGCTCTAAGAGAAGGCAACTTGTACTGAAAAGAACTGCCAAAAGGAGCAAGCACTAATTCATTCTCCCTCACTGCTAACTCTCCAATAAGTTAAAAGAAAACAAACAGATGGTACCAAGCACTCCAGCTGCAGCAAAGTGTAATGCCTAGCCAATCTCAAATAAAGCTCATATGGATGAAATAGTCCCAGCAAACTACGCCAGACAGGGCATGAGTAGTGGAATTTCAGTAACTGCAAAGTTTTAGACCAACAAACTAAGTTTTGAGAGTGAAGAACGTAATGCCATAAATTTTGAAGGCTGATAGTAACAACTGAAGTCCTATATTTATGGTGTACGATAAGTTATTACAGAAATGAATCCCAACTAGAAACTAAATTCCATTCGGATTAAGGTAAACGGGCTGGAGTCTGGAACATACAGCATGAAGATAGATTAGGAAAATGATAGAAAAGGAACAACTTTCATAAGTGACAGACTAATTTAGAATGAACTAGGACATGGTGACTCAATGCTTTCTATACTTTCCAATGACAAGTATTGAGAAAAATATTTTCAACAAACATCAGAAAGCAATGCATCTAGCTAGGATTAAATTTCATCCAAAATAGAATAGAACATGAATGCCAAAAAGGGTATGTTTCCCCAATTGAACCAGGAAAAAATTCATTTCAAAAATAAGGAAACTATCCTATTGAATAAGGTAATAAAATGAAAATCAACAAGAAATCAAGGTTTGACTAAGAATTAGGAACTAAGTCAAGCTGAAACACCTCTAAAGATTTGGGAAAACAAAGAGAAAGGAACACAGCCTCAGTAACTGCCCAGTAATGTAATAGTTGAAGCCAAATTTCTATCAGACAGCATATTTGGCAAGAGAGTCAACTGGGCAATAAACAGCCTTACCAATAACAAGAACAAAAGGTACAAATGAATGAAGAAAACCCAAGTTCACAGACAAACTCAAAACTTTCCAAACAAAATTTGATTTCAAAGATTCAAATGAGACATACTTGTTCAACACCCCAATAATACAAAATTAATGATTTACTGGAAACAACATATTTGTCATTAACAAACAAATCAGCATCTGGGTATGCTCTTACATGATTAACAAACTAATCTAAGCATATGAAACCAGATAGAGAATATAATAGACTAATTATTAGAAAAAGTGCAAAAATAACCCCTTTTTCTTGAATATTCAAAATTTTGGGAAAAAAAATAAATGAAGAACACAAAAAACTCACTTGTAACACCACAGTGATGGCAAGGTCCTTGCTTGCCCATGTCTCTTAATTTCCTTAATTTCAAACAAGAAAAATTCAAGAAATGGGGGAAAAGTAACTAGCTCTGGAGAAAAAGTTGAATAAAATTTATTTATTTTTATAAATATATATATATATATATGATAGTTCTTTTCACCCCTTTTTACGGCATATAATCTACTCTGCCAGAGATTCAAACAAAGTTTTCCAGAAAGAAACCAAAAACCCAGAAAATACCAGAACAGTTTATATCTTAAAGTCTCAGAAAAACCACTGAAAATAGCAGAGAAATCAAAAACAGGTGAAGAAATTGAGTTGGGTATTTCAGCTAGGCATCTGGAAAATCCAATGGGAAAAGAAAAGACTGATTGGAGGAATCTAATAAATGGTTGGAAAAGGGAGGTGAAATGGGGAAGGGGGTTGTGTTTGTGTATGACCTCTTCTTGTTGTATTGTGTATGAAGTAAATGTTTCAGCTTTCTATTGCTTTATTAATTTTGATGTTAATTTTATAATCTTTTAAATCTCCTTTTTATTTATTCATATAATATTGTGCAATGAATTGAGAGAGGTAAAAGAATATTATTGCAACATGCTGTTGACTATAGACTTTTCAACTATTTACACATTTTTTTTAAACCCCCCCCTAAAAAAGAAAAAACTGAAATGTTGAGGAAGAAGAAAAGAAGAGGGGTTAGAAAAGGAGGGGTAGAAAGAAAACAAGGAAAAGGGGTGGAAGAAACAAGAGAGTTTGTTTGGGCATTCTTCTATACTTTGGTTCCTCTCAAACATTAAAATATATTTTGAATAATGACATAAAATATTATTAAAATATTTGTATGATATATGAGATAAAATCTTCGAAACCTTTAATATTACTCTTTTTTTTTGTGATTTTTGGTTCACCAATCACCTATAGATAAAAATTTATAATCTTACTTCATATGATGATAAATTTATGTCAGTTTTAAATATCAATGTATGTAAATATATGAGATATGAAAAAATTAAGAATAATTACATACTAATTTATACTAATACCTTATCGTTTAGAATTCCACAATAGCCGTAATCTAATTTCGTCATAAAAAAGTTTATTAATAGATAAATTATTTCCCAAATTTATATTGTTGTGTGTGTATATGTTGACATGCATCAGATTTATCCAAGAGACTTGTTTGGGAATTCTTCTATGTTTTGGTTGCCCTCAAACATTAAAAAATATTCTCTCAGTTGCTAATTAGCATTATAATATTATTAATGACTTTTGAGGTTCAAGTTTAAATATTATTAAACTCAAATTTTGTTAATAAAATTAAAAAATAATAAATCTTATAATTAGTATTAATTTTTAAATAATTTATTATTGATTAAAATTAAATAAATTTATTTAAATATTAAAATTTAAGATGAGACATTTTTCTGTATTTTCTTTTGGTTCACCAATCACCTGTGTATATATGTTGACATTCATTACATAGATATGCTTATCCAGTGGGTAGTTTTTTTTTTGTAAAAATAGAGTTGTTCTAGTGTAACAGAGGGTGCTGTCCTTGATTGTCAATGCCACTTCCTCACCAGTTGATGTGGCATTGTGATCCAATGAGAGTTTACTTTTGGACCCCATATGATACGTTGTGCACTGATCACTGGATTGGATTAGTTGTTGGATTAACCATTATGGTGAGACTCTAACCATTGGTGTTAACCACTCTTACATAAACGAATAGGGTTGCTCACGACCTCGGTTTAGCTCGATTAGACTCAATAACATTCAATTCGATTTCGATTTCAATTCGGACTGTTAAAAAGAGTTGTATTCAAATAAGTTTTTTTTTTGTTTAGCTAAATAAGTCGAATTTAAAAAGTGAAATGTCCGATTTAAGTTCGACTCGTTTAACATTTAATTAATTGTTTTTATAATAAGAAGGTTAAACGAATCAGGATTAAACTCGACTAGTTTCAACTCATTTAAGTCGGACTCGTGTTTGAGCTCAACTCGTTTACTAAAAAGATTGTGTGCGTACACCAAATCTTAAACTCATTTAAAGTCCAATTTGACTAGATTCGTTTAACATTTGAACGAGTTGAAATTCGATAAGCCAAAATCGACTCTGCTCAAATAATTTACATCATTTGTATGTTATTTTTTGTAAGATTGTTTTATCACTTTGTGCACATTTGCTATGTGATTTTATAATATAACAAATCGTTACTTCGTGATACAATTAATAATGCAAAAAAAATTTGGGTCATTTTTGTACCGATAATTACACTTTAGAGTATCTCCAACGGTAATAGCAAACAAAAATTTCAAATTGAAGTTTGTTGACCCACGTGGTAATTTAAAGAGCATTATTTGTCACTTTAATATTTTGTGCCTCATTAGTCTCTTCAATTCAATTAATGCAGTATTTGACTTAAAAACAATAATAATTGATAACATTTGAAATAATTAATAACATTCATTTTTTTAAAAGATAACATTCTGAAAAATAAATTATATTTAAAAATTAATATTTAATTAAAACTAAATATTGGATAAATTTTTAATTCACGTGATTATCCAAGGTCATTGAATAAATTTTTATTCACGTGATTATCCAGACGGTCATATTGGATAAACCAGATGGTCATAATTAACGTGATTATCCAAAGAGTAATCAAAATAATATTTTATTCAATATGATAAATAAATAAATAAAAAGGAATGATATTAAATTTTAAAATGAGCTGTATATCAAACTCATCAAACAAAATAAATGTTTTTAACCTTTTTCATATGGTTTTGATTCTCTCAAAACAAAATAAATATTTTGAAGAGGCAAAGTCAACTTACCAGTTTTGAAGAGAGAGAAATGAGTTTGCAGATTTGATGACTAAGGTTAGATAGACTGTTGAAGATAATTTTTCTAATGTGACTCACTTATTTGAGTATTTCAGAGTAGTTGAAGAGGTTTATGAAAATATGATATCCGACTTTATATAACACATCTCTATCTCGTAAATCGCGATACAATTATTAGATCAAAATTATACCTTTTTACTCATAGGAAAAAAATGGAAATTATAATGGAAAATTAAGAAACTACTACTGCTTCCTTTCGTCCAAGGCTAGAGATATAATTCTTTTTCTAAAAAAAAAACAAAATCTCTCTAAATTAGAAATACTTTATATTTTAAAATTATAAAATAATATGATATTTCTATAAGTTAATATATTACACAATTATTTCTAATTAGCTAAAAGTTCTATGCAAGGCACAAACTAAATTTTATTTTTATATTTTTTCTTTTATTTAAAATTAAAAATTACATTAAAATTAATTTAATTAATTTTTTATAAATAATATTGGAAGGATAGAATATTTTTTTAGCGTATAAATATATTTTTATGTATGTGAAAAGTATATGAGAGTGTTTAATTATATTTTATAGTAAATTTAGTATATTACAGTGTTAATTACTATTAGATATTTTTATAAAAAACACATTATATTAGATTTTTTAATTTCTATTATGCTAATACTTAGTAAAAAGTTTAAATTAGTTTTTTTAATTACTATTAGATTTTTTTAGTGAATGTATTATATTAGAGCTTTTGGTTAACTATAAGATTTCTTTATGTATTTAAATACACAGTTGGTACAATGGCTATAGAAAAATATATATTTATTAGAAATACGTTTAAAAATTGAAATCTATTACGAGCATATTATATTACTGTATCTTATTTGATTGGTTTGGGATAAAAATTAAATATTTTAATTAATTTCAAAATATTTAGTAGTTTATAAAAAATTCACTCTAACATGAGAGTTTTTTTTTTTAATTTGATCAACTTTTATATATTGATATAGACTTTAACTAATATTAGAGATATATTTGATAACATCCATTAAATTTTAAAAAGTCATAGATTTAAAAATGTATTTTTAATTTTAAATGGGATGAAGTATATCCCATGAAATATGAATTGAAAGTTTTCAAATTGGACGACTACGCATCATCAATCAGTTGGAATTCTCGTATTGTATTGATATTTGTTTTAATGTTTATTAATTTTGTTATTTGATTCAACAGGGTAAAGGGTAGTATTGTTGTTGTGGCAAGCAACATGGCTTTTTTATTTTCTTTATTTTTTTTTATAAATGATTTACTATTTTAGACTTTTTTAGTTGAAGATTAGATTCGAACATATAATCTTTAATCTTGTACGATAAAAACAGAGATCTTACGATTAAACTCAAGGGTGGACCTACACTGGAGGTAGTGGGATCCGCGCCTCCATGGAATGTTTGGAAAATCTTATATATATATATATATATATATATATATAGGATACCTATTTGCATATTTTAAAAAAATATACATTTATAATAATTAATATTTTATTTATCTTACTAAATGAGTTTCATTTTGACTTTTTAAAGTTGATTTCCAAAATTTGAAAATTTAAAACTATAGGAGTTAATTTAATTTAGACAATACAATCATAAATATTACTTTATCTATTTCACAAAATGAATCTTCTTCGCAAATTTTATGAATTTTAAAGATATATTTTTTGTTTCATATTAACTCTTATATTATTCAGTGTTTGGTTTTATATTGATGGTCGGAATTGTTATGATAAATTTAAGAATATGATATAATTTTACACTACCAATAAAAATATGCAATTTTTAGGAAATTAATAATATTTCTGCATTTCATTTATAATATACCACAAATAAATTTATTAGACATTAATACTTCGCTAAATATATTGTTTTCTTTTCAAAAGATAAGTATTAAAAATCAACTCTTTATGCCTTAAACACGTTATTTATTTAAAAATTTTCTGAATGTAATTTTTTTTTATATTTAAAATGTGTCATATTAAAAATAGAAACTCATCCCCATAACAAAAACAAAAATTCAGGGTCGGCCAATGATTATATAAACTATCATCTTTGGTATCCTATTTTGGACTTTGATAGACCGTAAAATGTACATAGATAGCACACCTTTCCAATTAACTTGATCGTTGAACGTAGACCGTTCATTTTACCGAAAGTCACACGAATTAGTCAACTCATCAAAATCTTACTCCTTTTTTTATTATTATTATTTAAAGCACAATCCAATCAAAACTATGCTATTAAGAGGCATTTTCCAGTGGAACAGCAACTAGAATTTTTTGGTGTATATTTAATTAATCACCAAGTGCATGTAATATACATATTAAACAAATTCTGATTAAATTATATTTGCATCTTTAAAGAAATTAAAATCATTGCTTTTGTGAAATATTATGTCTTGAAAGGAACTTACTATGAGGTTCATTACTACTTGAGCTATTTTTTTGAGATTTCTAATATATGAATTGGTGTAGTTTTAGGCATTATTTGCAAACATAAATCACTTGTGTAGTTTTAACATTAACAACCACAAATCAGGCATGTCATACAATTGCACTTTACATGCAGACGCAGTTTCAAGTTCTACAAATCTAGTTGAAAATTACCTTTTATTTATATGAAGTTTTAAAGTAGATGTCAAAACTCATTCTCACTTCGGAATATGTGGGATCGATGAACTAGTCTGTATATAATTTTTTTAACTCTACTATTAAAAATGATAATAATTTTAGATTAAATTTGTAATGAGTTAAGATGATTCGGTTACTATGTATTGAGCCACGTACAACTTATTGAGTTATCGTACCACTTGAGTCATCCTAAGTTATAAAGACTCAAAAGTCTTGGAGTCACATCATAGGACCCAAATATTATAGGGGAAGTTTGAATACTTTAGCATTTGCCAGAAAATATATAAACGAACTACTAAACATGAAGGTGTGTGCAAAAGTATAGACTTATGAACTAATTGAATTAACAGATTTAACGTATCTCTAATTTTAAAATGGAGGTGTAAGATTTTAATTGAGAAAATGACTAAATTTTCTTGCTATAGCTAGGCGCAAGTGAAATTGATAGGCATGCTAAAAACCAGTTGGTGGGATCTAAAATGTGTTAAGAGTGGCAAAAAGAAGTCCAAAATTTAGGTGATTAGATGTAAAAGTCTAGCTTGTGGCCTAATTTGGCCACATTTTACTTAATTCAATTAAACTATTTCCTCCGTTCTTATTTATTTATTTTTTAGAGATTGAAATTTGTTTTTTTTATTTGTTATTTGTAAATTTCAAGAAAATATTAATGACTTAATTTTTTTATTTTTTTCCCTACATTAAATACTGACTTATTTCTCTTTCATTTTTTCCAATAAATTTTAGAATAATAATATTGAAATTTTATAATTAGTTTGGTCAATCAAACAAAACATTAATTATATCTTTTTATTTTTTCTTAAAACGTCAATTAAAAAAGAAATAGAGGGGATAACATTATGCAACAATATTATTAAATAGTCACTAATTAATGATCTATATATTAATGAAAGATATCATTACAATCATTATAAATTGTATGAATTGATTTATTATGTCTTAATATGTTTGGTGTGCACATGAATTGATGGGATTATGCTCAATTTACAACACAACATTTGCGCATAAACTAATCGCTTTGGGATTATCTCCTCACTCAATAATATGTGAGGGCACATGTAGTCTTTATTGGTGACTTGTGATCGGCTTTATATAGAAAGGGGAAACAATATATGTTGATAAAATGTGTCTATTTATGTGTCCTGATTAATACTAATTTATTAGGTATCTAAAATTTTAAGCCCCCCTTTTCTCTCTTTTCTCTCTACCTAGAAACTCTAACCTTCAAATCTTTATATTTAGATTTAGAAAGGGTTTCTTTTCTCTCTTTCGAAAAGACCCTGCTAATTTATTATATAGTGTTGTTATTTTCTTTTCTTTTTTGGAGTTTATTGTTTCCTTTTATAGGATTTTATTTTCTCTTTGTGCGGGTTAAATCTCTTATTCTTTCTCCACTCTTGTGAGAGCTATTTTTTCTTTTTCTGAAAACTTGAATTCTCTCCATGTGAAAAGTTGTTTTCGTTAATAGTTATAGATGATTACAAATATGTTGATTGAATGCGGTATATGACATGTCTTCAACAATTGTTTTCTGATTATTTTATTTATTTTATTTTATTAAATTAAGAAAGTTTGTAATTCAGGTTTTATTTTTAGATATAGTAGATATCTCTTCAACTCTATCATACATGTAATTAGTATCTTTTTATTTGAATGAATTAATGTTCCATGATATTGTTCCTAGAATTTGTCATATATATATATATAGACATATAGATGAAATAGTTCTTAACTTATATTGTTATCCTTTGTAGAATTATATTTACTCAACACAAAATTCTCGACATTTTCTTTTATATATATATATATATAGCAAGACTTTATAGAAAGTTATTAACATAAGACTACTAATTGAAAATAAAGTTTATTTGAGAAAATAGATTATGTGACTGATAAAATTTTATTCTCTCTATTTATAGTCTTAATTGAGGTACTACCTTATAGACTTATAGTTATTATGTCCTTATTATAGGGAGGCAATATCATATAGCAGCTATGACCTTTCATGTAGATTATGTTTCTTAAATAATCTTTTCAAAAGGTTATATAAACCACAAAACAAGGTGACACAACACGGGGGCAAGGTTTACTGTTTACAAAAAGAAAGAAAGAAATAAATGCATAACAAAATAATTATTCTTTTGGAGAATGCTACACAACATGGGGGGCGCATCTAGCTAACCCTACTATATTATTAAAGGAATAAGTATAGGGGGACATGGAAAAAGGAACCCAAAAATTAGACCTTTCTAATTTCCTTTTCTTTTTTTTTTTGGGGTTTAGTCCAAATATATTTATACTATGGATTTAAAAAAAAATCAAAAAAAACATAAAAAATTAGGTCCAATTTGGATATATATCAAAAAAATGGTTGTATGGGCCCATACAACCATTTTTTTGATATATATTCAAATTTGACCTAATTTTTTATGTTTTTTTTTTGAATTTTTTTTAAATCCATAGTATAAATATATTTGGACTAAACCCAAAAAAAAAAAGTAAAGAAAATTAGAAATGTCCAATTTTTAGGTCCCAAAAATATATCCCCGTAGGAGGACTCTTATTAAAGTCGTGCATTATATACATGTCAATTCACTAAATTAATATATGCTCTGTATATTTGAAATATACTCAAACAGTTTTAGTGATATGTTTATTAAAAAAAACGATTCTTACATATCGCAGTGTATTTTTGTCAATTCATATAGTCGCACCTACCGGCAATAATAAGACTATATCTCTGCATGCTGGTGCTATCTAACGCCTTGGTTCGCCCAATATAAGAACTACAATCCCAAAAAAATAGTTTTAGTGATACATAAAATTATAAAATTGCATTGTTCACAAATTCATTCCTAGTATTAAAAATTATGGTAATGTTAAGGGTATTAAATTTTAGAAATAGTATCTCTGTTCCAAATTATAATATTAATATTGACTTTTTAAAAAGTTAATTTCAAATATTTTCAAATTTAAAATTGTCACAAATTTATTTAATTTATGTCAATACAATTATGAACATCACAAACGATCTAAAAAGTATTACTAGTTATAAAAGTTATTTTTGTCAAAATATAAATAAATCATGTCAATATTAAGTTTAAAAATATTACAAATGAACAAATTGAGTTTTCAAAAGTTAATATTAATTTTATAATTCGGAGCGGAGGGAGTTAAATTTATAATAAAAAATATTGCGATGTGATATATAGGACATACTGAAGTCAGCTCATTAGAAATATAAAAAGAAACATTTCAGTTCTTACAAGTAAATACTTAATATCAACAAAGGTGAGCGTGGTACGGTGCGGTTATAAGCACCCATCGCAATATGTGATTTTTTAAATTAACAACCACGTCTATGCGATTATTTGCGGTTGCAGTTATTTGCAGTGCAGTTGCGATACATAATCACTTTAGAATATATGAAAATTAAAAAAAAATACCAACGTAGAGTGTAATATTGCTTCAAATTTAAATAGAAAAAGAAAGGGGTGGTTTTAAAACAAAACCAATTCAACTAAAGTAATAAAGAAAGTTTTTCAAACAAAAACAATTCAAATAGCTTATTGGACAAAGTACCCGATAGATCTTCATAATTGACCATAATAAAAGGTTAAAGTATACCACTGAACATAATTAAAACTAATTGAGTAGAAATTTTAGTATCCGCACAAGTATACTAAAACCTATTATTTGGAATTCAATTTCTGTTTTTTAATTAATATTTACAGCTATTAAACATATTTATACCGGGCACAAATATAATAAAATCTGTTTCTTTTCCACATCCTTATTGATCAATTCAACTATATATAATACTCCCTCTGTCCCAAATTAATTGCTCAGTTTTGACTTTTTAAAGTCAAATTGACCATTTTTAAAATTAATTTTTTTTACTATTTTTGCTAAAATATAGGTGACGAGATTATAACCAAAAGAAAATATATACAATTTATTACTAACCCCAATTTTTATAATTTTAGAAATATATTTATATATGCTTAATTATTGATTCTAAAAATAGTCAATTTAATTTAAAAAAATCAAAACTGAACAATTAATTTGAGACAGAAAATATGTTTCTATTTCCTCACTTTTCTCCAAGCAACAAAACAAAGGGTTGTTTTAAGTACCTTAGCGGAGAAAATAACAATATGATAAATGAGTATCATGAAGATTCACAAATCAAAACAATGTAGATATAAATTTTCAAATTAATTTACTTCACTAATTGAGACTTGAGAATACAAGTCACTATTTGACATTTCAGATTAGGACCTTATGTCTTAGAGAAGATAAAATTAGGGACAAAATCAGGATTTAATCTTGAGGGGGGCCAATTTTTTTATCAAGTTATAAATAATTTGGTGGGGGTTCGGGGGCAGTGCTCCCGAGCCAATTTTCTTTAATACTTTTATACTTTCGGGTCACACACACACATATATATATAATATTATAGGAAGATATACATATATTGAGAGGATATGAGTCATATGTGGTTAAAATTTGATTGACAAAATTATAAATTTTTAATTTGACCCCGTATAATAGAAAATTTATAAAATTTAAGTGGGGTCAATTTATATATAATACTTAAATTTTTTAAAATTTACCTTACATTATAAAGTAATTATTTTTTTCAGTGGGGTCAATTGACCCCACAATTTTTATATAGATTCTCCATTGCAGTACTACCCAAGTCTTTTTAGTGAGCTTCCATTATCTATCTATAAGTGTATGATATTAGCTAGTTAAGATCAGAGTGAGACCGATGTGTAAACTTATATCCTGCTACAAAGAATGTGTTGTGGTCGTTAGTTTGGTAGTAAAGAAATTCATTTTTCTCTGAAGAACTGTATTTTTCTTAAGGGGGTCAAAAATAATTTCTTGAAACTTTAAGGTAAAACTTAAAAAAAATTCAAACCTTGGGGGGCCGTGGCCCCCTCCGGTCCTAACATAGTTTCGTCCCTGGATAAAATAATATACGTATATAGAGAGAGACAGAAGCAACATATTTTGACATTTAGTATATAATAAAAATATAATAAATGTAAAATAATTTTACTAGTGCGGTTTGTGGTGTGGTTATGAAGGTGTATTCGCAACCGCAATCACAAATGTGCGATTACTTAAAATAAAAACCGCACCACATCCGCATCCACAATTATGTGATTTTTTGTGGTTGTGTGTATGTGGTTACAATTGTAATTTTTCACTCTCCCCTGCTACATAGAAAGGGGAATGGATAGAGGAACAAGTACCGTAAGCACCCTAAGTTTACCAACCTCAGGTGTCCAGCTCATAAATCTTGTGAATAGTAGTATTATTTACATAATTTAATTATAATGTTATTTTTTATTATCTAAAATTAACTTAATTTCTGTCAATTATAAATATAAAATATATCTACTTGACTTCAAGAAGTTAAAATTAAATTAATATCTAAGCTCATTTAGTAGGATTTCGACAAGAAAGACAATCTCAAGTTTACCCTTAATTTCATATTAGTGATACAACACAATCTTTTCCCCCATCTTTAGCCATTCAATATTAAAAATATTGTTATATATTGCGATATATGTATGTCGAATTACAATCGCTAAACATATTAATAGATGAGATTAAATAAAATTATAAGAGAGTATCACTTATTACACATCTTTCCAAAAAAGTTATCACTAATATTTATCTACGTAATTGATAATCAAAAAATTAACCTAAACATTTCCGGTATATATTATTTTCGCAATATTAATAGCAAGAAAGGTTGAACTGTACTTTTAATTAATAGAAAGAAAAAAGAAAATACTATGAACTTAAAATTAAGATAATTGTAAGTTGTAAACATACAGTAAAATAAAGACAATGAAAAATAGACTGCATATATATCACCCCCCCCCCCCCCCTCCCCCCCTCCTGTAAATAATCTATTTACTTAACCTAAAACAATTTTTATACTTTTCGATGGAGGTTCCTGACTCGTACACCTTTTTAGGTCCAAAAAATATTATACACGAGTGCTTGACCCAAAAAATCCAAACAACTGAATCATCACCCATAAATATAATGACACGCGGTAAGATATCATTGGCTAAGCGGGCCCTACCATAGGACATGTAACCCAACCCAACACAACCCTATGAAATTGACCAAACCAACCAACCCACTTCACAGCTTCTAGTTGCATCATGGTTCATGCCAAGTCCATCAATCAATTAAGATATCTGAGTCATTGAAAGTAATAGAATTATTAACTAATTAAGTAAATGACAACGAAAATTAGGTCATGTTTTGGACCCTTAGGTAGCCAAGGAAACATTTTGGATTTACATAGTTTTCTTTTTATTTAAAAGTAAAATTGTGATCATGCTAAAGGTGCTTGTTATTTGTAAGAGTACTGCAATGGGAAGTGATAAACTTCACTTCATATTTCATCTTCTTTTTGTTTTTTTTTTGGGTGCTCTCACTTTATAATTAATTAATTGAATAATAATTTCGATGCAATTTATATACTCCTTTTCAAAATAATAATGACTTATTTATAGTCATGTTCTTCTTATTTTATTTAATTTAAATTAAACACTTATTATGAGTCAAAATGACCTAAGTTAATGCTCTTAGGACAATGAATTAGGCCTTGATCTGAGCTTATAGTGCATCCAAGTTGCTAGAACTAGTTCGAGCAGTGAGCTGATGTGATGAGTGTAGAATCCACACGCTTCCTGAGATTGATTTTAATTATGTGATTGGGGACCATGATTTCACCAGCCTCGTCAAGGATCTAAGTAGTGGATACAGTAATACCTTATCCCACATTAGAACATGTTGGTAGTATTGAATTATTTATAAGGTCTCAAACCTACTGCATATCAAGGGTATCGACAACTCATATAGGTTGCCCTATGCTAACTCAAAATGACCCAAATTGATACTCTTAGGTCAACTAATTGAGTCTTAATCTAGTCGGACTTTCAATTTGTTAATTTCTTACTATTATATTCTTCTTTTCTTTTTTCTTTATATTTCAAAAAAACACAAGCATATAAAATGTAACCAAACTCCCTTCCAATTAGAAATGGCAATAGGGCGGAGCGGGGGTGAGAATTATACATCTCACCCTCATCCCTGGTCTCATAAATATTTTTCATATTCTCCGCGGAGATTAAAACTTAAAAATCATCATCATCCCCACCAGAAAAAGAAAATAGAAAGAATTTAATTGTTAAAAGAAATCCTTTTTAGATAGATAGAATTCTTATAATGATTCGTGAACTAATGCAATGTATTATTTTTTTCGTAATAAAATATGCTAGGTTAAAAAATTTATTGATATTACTGTAAAAAAGATTTTATTCAAAGATTAAGTTATTACTCTCAACGCCCATCTGGACTAGTTGCACTGTCAAAAGGTCATCAATTGGAAGCGGACAAGATGGCGATGAATTGCGAGCCGTGGGGGCCCCACCTTCCTTTCCCCCTCCCATGGGCGAAAGTCTTGTTCTGTGCTTCTAGTCCATGCCTCTCTTCTCAATTTTAGCACAAAAAAATCATCTACTTAAATATCATGGTACCGTCACCGCACCCCCTTTCCCAATCTTCTATATCAAGAAAGAATTCGGCAGCTGCATTTTGAGCCGAATGTGGTCTTCTTGGACCATGGAAAAGTGTTATATCCCAAAGGCACTAAGAAATCTAAAAGGAGGGGGGGAGAGGTTGAATAGATCATTTTAAAATTTTCTTTTAAGAGATTATTACCAACTTATAATTTGAGCAAGTTAATTAAATGACTTTGCACAGCTGAATGATACTTTGAAAAATCCTTCAAAGATTTAATTGAATTCGCAGTTCTGAATTTAGCACACAAGTGGACTTAAGTCACAATTAAATTTAAAAGATTTTACAGTAAAGTAAATGCAGAATGTAAAGGAGACACATAAAATTTTAAGTGGTTCGGAGCTCAAAGATCTTCTAGTCCACTATTCTACTAGTTGAGTATGTATAATCCACTAAGGATGGGTAAACACAAAGATCTGTTCACACATAACAATTTCACTCTACGAATCACAAAGATTCCTTCAAGTCATAAAGACTTGGATATAATAGATCATTAAGATCTCTTCAAGTTACTAAGACTTGGATACAAAGGGTCATTAAGACCTATACAATCACTAAGACAGAGTATGATTTGGAGGTGTTGCTTATCCGCCTCGCTCTAACCAAGGTCGCTCATTCCTAACTAATTGTCATAACTAAGTTAAAACTTATTAAAACTTGAGTTTCATAATTCTATTCGGATTAGAATTTTAAGCAAATTTTGTCAATATAAATGCTAATAAAGAATTCCATTACAAACTTAAATAAAATTAAAATAATTATTTTCTCATAATCATAACTAAATAAATTTATAATAATCCATTCAAATATTTAGCCTAATAATTTACAGTTATTATGTTTCAAATTCACATATATCATTAATATAATTAATCATGTGATTTAATAAAATTTCAAGGCTTAATGAATTAAATTAGTTAGTATATTAATTTAATAATAAATTTTACGACCAATATTAATATAATTAAATCGCGTGATATGTTAAGAAGTTTTTTCGACATCTTAATATTTTAATAAAATTATAGCAATAAAATTATCCTATATAAATGTAATAAGATATATAAACTAAATAAAACTATTAAAAAGAAGACATGTAGTAGTTATTAATGGATAACATATAGTAATTATTCAAATTTGTATAATATTTATACTAATTTGAATAGGAAAGAAAAAAATCTTCTTTTTTTCTATTTCTTCTAGAGATAGAAATATTTTTAAATTTGGATAGTATTTAATTGATACAAATTTGGATAATATTTATGCTAATATGAATTAGAAAAACTGAACCAAATATTGGTGAAACCAAACCAAGTTTGTACTTTTAATTATATAGTTGACAAGCTCATCAACCCCGTGCGAACCACGAACGGTATAGATAATAATTTATTATATTATTAAATAGATAAATATCAGTTGGATTTTGAGAAGATAATTGTAGTTATTAAATTATTAAAATAATAAATATTGAATTATATATATAAGTTACTTCGATCAATTATTAAGCTAAACATTTGAATGGAGTGCATACTTATTTAGTTAAATTATGAAAAAATAATTATTTTAATTTTATTTAATTTTATAATGAAATTCTATATTAGTGTTTATATTGACAAAATTTGCTTTGAATTCTAATACAAATAGAAGTATGAAACTCAAGCTATAATAAGTTTTAATTTAATTATGACAATTAGATATTTTGAATTCACTATAATTTTTCAACTAATTTTTATAGTTATTATGTTTAAAAAAATTATGACATATTATTACTCCAATTAATCGTGTGATTTAGTATAATTTTAAATTTTAATAAATTTAGGTAATATATAGTATAATGTGTTATGCTGTCTTAATTAATTGCATAAAACTGGACTAAAAAAAATTATAATTAAATTGGTAGAACCAAAAATAAAAATTCTTTTAGAAGTTACTTTTTCTATTAGAAATTGGTTGGGTTTCTTTTGAATAATTTACAAATTTAGATAGTACTTATACTAATTTGAATAAGAAAGAAAAATATCTTTCTTTTTTCTATTCGTATTAGAGATAGAAATATTTTTAAATTTGGATAGTACTTATGTTAACATGAATAGAAAAGTTGAACCAAAAAGTTGTGAAACTAAACAAAGTCTATGTTTTTAATTATACAAACTCACCAACCCCCGTGCAAAGCATGGATGTCATAAATAATAATTTATTATATCAATAATTAATAAAAATTAATTGTGATTTCGAGAACATAGTTGTAGTTATTAAATAGTTAAATATTTATTCAAATAACTAATGATTGAATTATATATTACAATTTCTTTCAATCAATTATTAAGCTAAATATTTTAATGAATTATTGTAGATTTATTTAGTTATGATTATGAGAGTATAATATATAACATAGTTGTAGCTATTAAATAGTTAAATATTTATTCAAATAACTAATGATTAAATTATATATTGCAATTTCTTTCAATCAATTATTAAGCTAAATATTTTAATAGATTATTGTAGATTTATTTAGTTATGATTATGAGAATATTGTTTTACATTTATTTAAGTTTGTAATGAAATTCTATATTAGTGCTTATATTTACAAAATTTGCTTGAAATTCTAATCCGAATAGAATTATGAAACTCAAGTTTTAATTTAATTATGGCAATTAGTTATGAATGGATCCACTATAATTTTTAAACTAATGTTACAATTATTATATTTCAAATTCACATATATTATTAATACAATTAATCATGTGATTTGATAAAATTTTAAGTTTTAATAAATTAAATCAGTTAGTATATTAATTTAATAATAAAGTTCACGACTAATACTAATATAATTAAATCACGTGACATGTTAAGAGGTTTTTCCAACATCTTAATATTTTAATAAAATTGTAGCAATAAAATTATCATATATAAATTTATTAAGATATATAAAGTAAATAAAACTATTAAAAAGAACACATGTAATAATTATTGATGGATAACATGTAGTAATTATTCAAATTTGTAGAGTATTTATACTAATTTAAATAGGAAAGAAAAAAGATCTTTTTTTCTATTCCTTTTAGAGATAGAAATATTTTAAATTTTGGATAATATTTAATTGATACAAATTTAGATAGTACTTATACTAATATAAATTAAGAAAGCTGATCCAAAAAATGATAAAACCAAACCAAGTTTGTGCTTTTAAATTATATAGTTGATAGTTGAATAGGTGCAACTTAGTACTCCCTCCGTCCCTTATTATTTGTCTTTTTAAAAGTGGACACATATATTAAGAAAAATAATTAATACTATGTTTTTTAGTTAAAAATAACTTTAAATGTCAATATTGTCCTTACATTGGAATAAGAAAGTGTTACTTATTGAATAAAAAATAGTGAGAGAACCAAAGTTATATTTAATATTTAGAGTAATATTAAAAACTAAACAATTAATGTTTAATTAAAATTCTCAAACGACAAATGTTAAGAGACAAAAATATTTTTTAAAATGATATTTAAAAAGGGATGGAGGGAGTAATTAACAGTGTCCTTTCTTTTTATTTTCTCTTTGTTTTCTCAGTAAAAATACTATTAAAAAAAAGCCAGAGAAATTAATGAGAGATTCCATAAACAAACAAGAGGGAATGGTGGGAGTTGATCACGATAGCAATTGATGAGATACATGTTCATTTTAATATTATAGGGACCAAAGAATATGCTAGTATTACTATCCTTTAAAAGAAAGTGGCCTAGCTTTAGAATCAATGCACTTGCATAGTACTCCTAAATAAGGCTGTTTGGATGGCTGATTTGGAAAAGACTTGTGAAAATAAAAGAAAAGCAGTTTCTCTCCATTATTTTTCTCTCTTCATTATTCTAAGTCTCTCATTGTTTGTTTTTTTCTTTCTATTTTATCAATATTAAGTATTAATACTTCAAAATAATTAATATACGCAAGTGTATCCTCAAGGGAAGTGTAAATAAAAGAGTGAGGTGTAAATTAAAAGAGTGAGGAAAATCAAACAACTGCTTTTGTTTTTTTTTCTTTTTTTTTCTTTTTTTTCCTTTTTTATTATTTAAGAACTTTTATTATTACAATTCAATTTTAAGAATACATTTCATCTTAAGGCATAAGGGACACGACCCAAAGATTCTATTGTGCTTCCTTCAGATAGAAAATAATTCACGCCAGAATTGTTGACTTTTATTTATCCACGGTCCTAATGCTTTACTCTAACCAACTAAGTTTTACTCTAACCAACCAAGTGAGTGAGAGAAGGAAGGTTGAGTGCTAACGATCCTATAACATGAATGATTATGAGCTAAGGGGGGAGCATGGGGAAATGGGCAACAAGAGAACTAGGGTGAATCTAAGAGAAATTTACCTTTAATCCTCTCCTTCTGATAGACTAAAGAAAACTCATTTATCACTAGACTATCCTCTTTAGGCTATAACAAGCTTTAATCATAGCTAAAATTGTAGTAATTTGGATACCAACTCTGGAGTGATAAATTTGTCAAAGAAATATTTGTATGTTTGGAGGAAGATTGGCAAGCCCAAGCCCAGGATCTAGTTGGATTATGATGGTTTCTTGAAGTGATAGATTGGAGGACAGATTTAGAAACAGCATTGGCCATCACAATGGCCCATAAGATGTAAATCAGTCCATAGTACTAGGGTTAATAATGTCGCTGACCTTAAGTTGTTCCCAACCAAGAGTAACTGGCCCTCCACCTGTTCTATAAAAGTAACACAAAAACACCATAATCATGCCACATCCAAATGTTTCTACCAGTACCACTTATCCAACAAATCTTATCATTGGCTTATTTTAACACAACTTTCCATGTAACACTATGATATGGCTTGTGGACCGCATGCCAAATGTTTGAATGAATAAAGTACTTGGATTTTATGGTAAGGTCGGGATCCAGATTTCAGGAATCTGTTCCCAACTTACTATTTGTCAAACTTAAAAAAATAAGTTGCATTTTGTATAGCAGGAGAATTGCACTTGTATAACAATAACTCATTTATATACGTTTAACAGAAACCTACAATTTCACCAAATCGAAATCCTGGGGGATAGTCCAGATTCTCCCCATCACATTCATGAAAGAAAAAGTCAGATTGTACCAATGAGTTCTAGGTAGGGCTGTAATTCGAACAAGTAAAACTCAGCTCATTTACGCCCTTAGTTGTAGGGATTCTCGAACCTCATCTTTCTTACCTTAATAAGCATATCCAATGGGATAAGATAGTGTTTTTAGACATGACAAAGTGCCCCCAGATGAAATTTCAAGTAACATGGTCAATTATCTGGCAAGTCGCCACCAGAATGGTTCATAACTAAAGAGAGTAAACAGAAGAGAGGAAAGAGTAGCCTTAGAAAGGGTGAGACGACCAGCCAGAGACAAAGTGTCAGCTTCCCAAGATGTGTTTGATCAAAACTGTCAACATCATAAAGTCTAGTCTTACTCGTCTTTACATGTTGATCTAGAATAGTCGAACTGGGCATGGTGCCATTAACTACATTATCAGCAACGCCTCTAACTATATCCCAATGTTTACAATCAGTCAGTCCAATATTAAACAAAACCCAAGAAACCAGAAAAATCTTTAAGGTGGGGTGAACTGATAATAAATAATAAATCATAAAAATATATTCACGTTATCATTCACTTAACCATGATTGTAATTTATTCATTAATTCTAGTAAAAAGTAATAGTAATTCAAAGATAACGCTGAATACTGAAAGGAAAAAAAAGGCTCAATTATGAACCTTTCTTTAAATAAAGGTGCACCAAAGATAAACATAACATGGCTCAGGTTAGATTTTTACTCATTTTGATCAAACCTAAATTTCCAAATATGAAAGATCTTAAAAGCAGTACAAAGCATAATATATTTTTTTGGTATGCAAGTTTGGCCCCAAGTACGGGGATTGAATGTTATTCATCAAATCCTCTGCCATTTCACCCGCCCCTTGGGGTTGTGAAAACAAAGCATAACATCTCATTCAGAAAAATCTGAGATATTGCAACAGCTAAAAAAAAAAAAAAAGGAAGCAAAAGTTATGTATGTTATTCAAGCTCGGCACAGTGGATTTTCTGTTATTTGCATCACCAAAGTGATATAAAAGCTTGTCAAAGATTCCAGGAAAAAAAAACGAGGAGAAAAATAAAAACAAAGGAAGGGTTGCGTCCTGAATCTACTGCTATTTATGCTTGATACAATCAACTTACTTCGGCACCAGGGGTGGTGGAGGATGACTTTTCCGGGATTTGTTGCTTTGCTTCTGCATTCTGCATATTTGCTATTTTCTCTGCTTCTGCTTTCTCAAGCAAAGCCTGTTTTTGCATTGTCTGCATCATCTCCTTCATCGACTTCTCCTCTCCATCAAGCTGCATTTTCATTATCATCTGAGCTTCCTTATCAATTGGCTTCAAATAGTCATCAATGGCAGCCTCCTGCACACAGGCAAACATGTCTTTGAGCACCAAGTCTTGATTTATTTATTTTTTATAGAGAAAATGAACAATGAATCCTAATTACTTAGAACCAAGACACTAAACAGGAGACAAAGTTTCTTTTTTACTCCCTTCGTTCCAGGATAAAAATCCTTATTACTATTTTAGGTAGTCCCAAGTATGTCTACTTACCTTAAATAATCTATTTTTTACAATAATTTGCCTATAATACCCTTGGTATTAATTGTCATATTTCTATTCTATGCATATTTATGGAGCATCACTAGTCATGTACAGAAAACTATGCAATTAAATGAGAATTTAAATATGGACAATTTTGTCATTTTATCCTCTTTCTTAATATGCGCAAAAAGTCAACTAGGACTTTATCCCAGGGACGGAGGGAGTATTATACAAAGGAATTTTTTTTTGGACAAAATCAATAATCTTACATCTTCTAAACTAGTATCAAGTGACCAAGAAGACCGAATATATTTCTAATAGAAGTTGACTAAATGAAAGTGGTACTTACAGGTTTTGACCAAAAAAAATTGATCGTACACAAGGCAAGGTGAAGCATTTGAATTTATTGCGACAGAACTAAAAAATTCTTCTTTATTTTTTTCTTGGAAGAACTGAAGTATAATTCAAGATAAACTTATAAACTCGGAAAGTAGTTAGATATACTGGTTAACAGATTCCATCTTTTAGTTTTTTGATGTTGGTAATTTCCTTTTCTTTTCTTTTTTCAAGCAGTACAATCTGTCATCCTGTTTACCACAACTTCACAGAAGAACTTCAACAAATGATTATCACCACAGATATTGCTAGGTAGATATTGAAATGACTAAACTTATGACCACAGATATTGCTAGAGAGATATTGAAGTGTGTATTCTCACGGTTAGGGTGATAATAATATGAAGACATGCAGACTTCTTACGAAAGATACATGAATAAATGAGAAAAGTCTGGCTGTGGTGACCACACTAAAACAACGTCGTTTGGATGGTAAAATGATAAAATGACAAAAGAACCATTAGTAAAATTAGTGAATGGCCAAAACTACCCTTAAAATAAAAAGGGACCACATGGAGACGGCTGTGGAGATGGAGACCACAGCCATCTTTCCCCTACATAAATATATATTAATATATACATATTGATAAGTTTGTCAACATTTTAAATCTACATGAATCTTGGCGGAACGTGACAATATTCCAGCAAACAGCAAGATATTTATGGCAAAGGTCAATAAGTTTATCCAATATGACAAGGTCAGGATTGTTAAGTCTTTTCAAAAGAGTTCCTTTACAGAATTGCTTTAGGAGTAAATTCCTAATTTAGAATAGCTTCTTCTACTACTACTTTATCCTTTTTTTTCCTTTTTAAAGAACCAAAATTGCTCAAATTTACTTTCTCAGGCTTACCCCGTAAATTTTCTAAGTGACAAGGCCGCCAAAATGCTAGATTCCAATTTACAAGTTTACAAATATTACAACCAATAGAACCTACTGGTTGTCTGGTTCTACAAATCAGATTACCATCAGCTTATGGTGTCCTAGATATACTTGGATAATTAAAGGAAGATCATTCTTACATGAAATCAGGAAAACCCACTTGAGCATGGGGATGTGATCTTGAGCAAAAATTGGATGATGCAGTTGGGGTCAATAGCCATTGATTACAATACAGTACAGGATTTTATAAATTACAATTACAATACGAGAGAATTTCAAGTCCCTCAGCTGAAATGCAAGAAGGAAAAATTGGCACCAAATTTCAAAACTTTCAATTTGATCCGAAGGGAATGCCAAGGGAATAAAAATTTAAGATCCATGAGGACATGAAGCATTTGAGGGGAAGGGCCAGTAGGACAAATAATGTAAATCTAGGGACTTACTTGTTACTTGGTAGATTATTCTAGAAATAGTAGGCACGTGGGTGGTAGCTTACTTCATGGTGCACTTTAGCATATTTGGTTCACACTAGCAGTCTCTATATAAGTGAGTAGAATGTGATGGTTATAGATACGATGAATCCTTGGTAACAATTCACGAGCCCTAAAAACGATCTTACCTCACCTGAATGAAATAAATTACAAGGGTGTTTGTCCATTCTTTAGCTCTCAATGTTTCCTCTTCTCGCAATGTCTATATAAGTGAGTAGAATGTGATGGTTATAGATACGATGAATCCTTGGTAACAATTCACGAGCCCTAAAAACGATCTTACCTCACCTGAATGAAATAAATTACAAGGGTGTTTGTCCATTCTTTAGCTCTCAATATTTCCTCTTCTCGCAATGTCTATCCAAAACCCTAATTACCATTATTAAACAGTTGAGGCATTGCTAGGTTTAATCTTAATAAATAACCTAAAGTCATTGGTACCAAATCCCATACCAGGGGGCAAGAACGTACTTTTAAAGAATCTCCTTTATTGATTCGCTAATTCATTTAAACCCAAAATCATATCATGAGTTTTTAGTCTGAAATCAATCATCCCTGAGATGGAAGAAATGGTTTAAACCAAGCATAAAATGGCATCAAAACGATTACAAATAAATTAGCGTTTAAACCATTTCTTCCATCTCAGGGATGACAAATTAGCGAAATTAACAGGAATTCGGGCCTGGCTGGCCCTGGCTTTACTCATCGGAGCAGTAGGAGTGAAATGAAGCAGTGACAGTTGTGGTCGTCAATATCAAATCTCCAATGGCTAGGGATCAGTTTTGTAAAGCATTGATTTGGGCCACTTTCTAAGCTTTTTTGACTAAAGAATTTCATACCTGGTTTATAAAAAATGAAGAAAAAGAAATCTAAGTTTATTTCTCAATTTTAATTTAATTCATTCCAAACCGAAACACAATAGAGGGAGAGAAAAAAGAGAAGAAAGTAATGCAGACAATAAAGATAGCAATATCTCCCAGCATGCTAGACGATGATGGTGATGGATGCTATGGTGTCTTGATGGTAATATCAAACGATGGAATATCGGTGGTGGATGTTGGCAGTGGTTGGTGCAATGGATTTAGGACTTTGCAGCACAGTTGTATTTACATAAATGTGCAGGAAGACGAAAGTGGAAGGATGATTTTATAATAATTTAAATAATAGCTGTCCAATAATTTAAATAATAATTTTTTACCTGAAATAAAGGAAATATTGTATACCTGTTTATGATAAGGGCACAATAGTACGTTCAATAATTAGCTAACAGAATCACACCTCAGGGGGTGACTGTCATTTTTTCAAAAGTCAGGGGTACTGTCTGTTGTTCATATCGAACATAGAGGGGGTCCGAGTTTAATTTACACAAATAATTATGCACAAACATTAACAAAGCAAATTAAAACATACCATTTCTTCGAGCTTCTTATTTACGGATTGCATCTCCTCTACCATACGCCGCACCTCTGATAAAATAACCTGCTCAGGGATTTTTTTAAGGGCTGCCTTCCTTTCTTCTGCCTGACAAAGAAATAAAGAATAAGAAGTGAATCACATACTCATCAAAATGAGAAGAACACCAAACCAAATGTCTTTCTATAAAAATACAGCTACGTAATGTCGGCCTAGGAAGCACAGACACGTCCTGGAAGCCCACGAATTCGTGTCGGACACGAATTCACTCCGACACGCCTCCGACACGTGTCCGTGAGCTTCCCTTTTTTTCTTTTTCTTTTTTAAAACTCGGACACGTCCCGACTAGCCTTGGACACACAAGGGACACACCTAGGGTAAAAAAAAAAAATTTTAAAAAAAATTTCAGTACTTAAATTGCAAGATAAAAGTTAATTGAGGATACCCATATGCAATTAGTATCTTTTAAACCTAATTCCTTCAAGTCGGACCATATGGTATAGGCTACATATGTTATAAATTTGTATATGGAGTTATGGACCATGTGGGCTGCCTAAAATGGGTATGTTATAAATTTGTTTAAGTTTTTATCATGCTCTATTAATAATTAAATTTATTTATTATAAAAAATACATTTATATTATTAAAAATATAAAAAAAAATGAACGTGTCCCTGAAATATCGTGACCTGTTTTTTTGGAAAATGTCGTATCCCGTGTCGCATATCATGTCGTGTCCGTGTCCGTGTCTCGTGTTCGTGTCCCGTGTCTGAGTCAATGCTTCATAGATGTCGGCAATTGAGTTACGAGAGTATTTTCACCACAATTTTATGAATAAAATTATAATACCCTTATAAACACAAAACTTCCCAAACCTTCCAGCAACCCAATGAACAGACAGGCAAGTGGAGATATTTATAAAATCTACCACTAAATGTAGTCTAAGAGAAACAGATAGCGACATTCTGTTATCATTTGTGTTTACAGTCACTTCTGCTTTTAGGAAGTAAAGTAAGCAATAGATTCATCTCCTATGCCTGAGAACCCTACCCCATTCTCATAAGTACCAAAAAAAGTTTGAATTATTAATACCGAGGACTTGTTGTGTTAGATCGAAATGTCAGCATATGTATGCACAAAAGGTACTGCAAGGTGAAATATAAGGGTTCTGGAAAACATAACTGATTGGTCAATGGTCACCACTTCTTTTAGTTTAAATACCAAATTGATTGCATTATACAAGAAACTAATATCCTATTGCTTGCAAGATGAGGATGTTTACAAATGGATAAGACCAAGATGAATGCATTAATGCAATCACAACATAGTACCTACCTTCTTATCTCCCAATGACAACATTAGGTAATGCTATTAACTGATCAAAGTATCAAACTACCTTTCCACACCATGCCTAGTTCTTGTTAAACACTCAACTCAAAGTTACCAGAACTCTCATTAACTTAGCGAACCGCGTATTGGTACTTACGTTCTTAGTACCAATACTCTAAATTTAGCGTACTAAAAATTCCTTTGTTATTTTACATATAATTGCACAAATATCAATATTCTAACTTAGGATTTGATGCTCAAACATTACATTTGTACTTAATTATTTATAAAACAATCGCTTATTGATTCAACTAAAAATCTTTTATAAAACTTAGGGGCTGTTTGATAAAACTGAATGAAACGGTTCTGAATGTTTAAGCAATCTGAATGAGCTGAATGAAATTGAATACTAAATACTGAATGAAAAAAGTTGTTTGATAATTGATATGTCTGAAGTATCTGAATAACAGTCTTTTACTATTTTACCCATCTTAAATTGTTTTAGTTTTTTATTTCATATGCCTATTTTAAAATTTTATTTTCTCTCAAGGACTTGAGCCTCTTTTTTTATATATATAAAAAAATTAAATAATCATAAAATACTTGTACCAAAATAATCATAAAAAAATTTATATGAATTTTAAATTTAAAAATATATTAAATTAAACGTGTTTTGAATAACTGACAATAAATACAATTATATGTGGAATTTCAATGACAACCAAAAGAAATAAAAATTAATAATAAAAAATAAATAAAATGCACACAAATTTTCCCCTAATATTAATAGAAATATAAAAAATAAATCAAATTAGTACAAAGAGAAGACAGAGCCCTGAAATCTCTGACACAAGGGAGTAGATAAGTAAGTGAGTAGCCATCATCCATCAACAAAAACCCTTATCCCCTTGTTTCTCTATCCTCTTTAGATTCCTTCTCCATCTTCTTCATCCATGGCTCTTGAATTATGGGGGTCGCTGAAAGAATCAATCACTGTATACATCGGCCTTTCTCCGGCCACTCTCTGATGGGGATCAGTTTTTAGTTCGCTTGGGATTGATTTGTTTGATGTATTTTATTTATATTTGGACTGTTATTATTTTAGAGCGTCATTGGTATTTTATTTCCATTAGTAGGGTTATTTGAGTCTTTTATTATTTTCTTCATATTAGGGTTTTATGCCTATTTAAACACTAATGTAATCTGATTTTAAGTACGCTATTGATTATTTAAATATTAAGATTATTAATTATCGTAGAGATAATTCCTCTTTAGGGTAATAGACGTAGAGTTGAATCCTAAATCCCTAGTGGTTTATGAGCAGATCTAAACCCTAGATTTTGTGTTCTTTTTAATTTCGTCACCTCAAATACTCTACTAATAACCTGTCCTACATCATTTGTGGTATCAGAGACTAACCTGGGGAATCGCCTTCAAAATCACTGTTCACCATCAGAAGCCTCGCTGGAAAATTTCGCACCAGAATCAACACGCCGCTATCAACACCATCATACAAAACCCAACTCGTACAAAAAAAAACCATCACTGCCAGACCTGTTGCCATCATACAAAACCCCATCACTACCGCTGCAACAACAAAAGCAGTACTTTGTCATCAAGTCGAGTCGACCCAACTCGGACCCGACCCAGATCAAGACTTCACATAATCCTCACCATCGTCGATTAACAACCTTGATCAACAACCACCAACGGAAGTCCAATCTGTGACGCCAAACAACAACCAGCATCGCTACCATCGCCGACCATCAACAACACTTGCAGAAAGCAGCAGAAGAAGAAAGGGAAGAGAGAGATTGTGTTGCTGCCGCCGCTGGAAAACCTCACCGCTGACAACACTGTTGCTCGTTAATCCTTCTGCCGCGTCGCCGAACTTTCGCTCTCCATTTTCACCTTCGCCGTCATTACTGCTTTTGTTTAGAAAACAAGGGAGGTAACCCTAGACTTTCTTGCTCTCTTAATTCGTGAAACCCAACAGCTATATACCCCGATTGCTAAATTCACTTTCCCGTTTCCCTTATTCACTTGCTAAAATACGATTTTACCCCCATTGTTTCTGGAAAATTCGATTTATACCCCACACTCTATAATCAGTTAGGTAAAAAAAACGAGTACCAAAACTGCTATTAAAATTTTTCGCAAAATATAGGATAAGTACTTCAATTACTTGGATTTTCTTTGCTTGTTGCTTAGTACTAAAATTTTTCAAAACTCGTTTGGTTTTATTCTCTTAAATTGCACATTATTCCTATTAGTTGGACATCATTTAGTCGTGATTGTTGATATTTTGGAAACTGCGATTGCATTTGCTGTAGGTTATAATTTAATTGCTAAAATCAATTATCTCAGTATTGTATTTGCATCATGATAACCCGTAGTGGAACCCAATATGGCCCAACAATGGACGACAAAGTAAACCTCTTAATCACTAAAATGACTAATATGGAAAACCGTGGGGATGCTATGTCTGAGGAACTTGTCCTATTATCTGAGAGGGTTCGAGTCCTTGAGCAACGAACACAACATTTAGTTGAGCCTATAGGAGAAAATGCGGGAAATGATGACATTCCCGTTAATGAAAAAATACCTGACGGAGAACCTGAGCTGAATAGGCAAAGGGAACACCTTGAGCCTCGAAATATTGGGTACCCCGAGAGACGAGACCGTAGACATCGAGACGTTGGGTATGGTGAACGTAGGGACAATGGCTACCGTGAACCTAGAGATTATGGATACCGTGAACCTAGGGATTATGGGTACCGTGGACCTAGGAATGTCGACCTTTATGACCGAGGTTATAATGATGACACTAGGAAAATTAAGGTTGATGCACCCGAATTTGACGGTAGGTCTGACCCTAATGTCTTCCTTGATTGGTTGTCCAGTATGGATAAGTTTTTCGATTGGTATGAGATGTCCGATGAGCGTAGAGTTCGCTACGCCAAGATGAAATTAGTCAAACAAGCGAGTTTGTATTGGGCTAGTGTTGAGAGAGACATTGAGCGTTTGAGGGAGCCACCTATTAGGCACTGGGCAGAAATGAAAGCATGTCTTCGAAAATATTATTTACCCATCGGTCATAAGGATAGGATGTTTGAACAGTTGACAAATCTAAAACAAGGCAATTTGTCTGTTTCTGATTATGTCAGTAAGTATAGGGAGTTGATGGAGCGTTGTGAGCTCGTTGAGGAGACGAGATTGACCATCATTAGGTTTAAGGAGGGATTGAGAGATGATATTAAATTCCAGATTTTTCCCAGCCAACTCACTTGCCTAGATGATACTTACCAGGCTGCCTTAGATCAGGAATACAATGTGAAGAGATCATCTTTTAGGAGAGCGACCTCTTATACAGGCCAATTTAGTGGTCGTAGTGCCCCACAAGGCAGATCTTTCTCCGGACACCAAACTACCTCTAGGGCGAGTAACACAGTGAATGGACAGAGTAGAGACCTTCGACAAGGAAAGGGTGCTCCAACACCCAAACATACAGAAGCTAGTCGAGAGAGGTGTTACTCATGTAAAGAACTTGGCCATAAATTCTTCGAGTGCCCTAACAAAAATCGAGTGGGAGTGGTACATGAAGGGCCCGAAGAGGAGGGTGATCTTCCAGAAAATGAGGTTGAGGGTGAGTATTGTACCGAGGATGAGGAAGCTGATGCGCACCTCGAGCATATTGACCCTTCTTTAAATGTCATGAGGTGTATTATCGCTAATCCTAAGAGGACAGAAGATTGGAAGAGAACTGCCATATTTCAGACGTATAGCAGAGTTGGTGGTGTCTCTTCTAGAGTGATCATTGATGGGGGAAGTTGTTTGAATGTCATTGCCAAGATAGCAGTGGAGCGATTGAAGCTAAAGGCAGAGCCACACCCTCAGCCATATAGCGTCGCATGGGTCAATAAGACATCTATTCCTGTGTCCCAAAGGTGTCTAGTACCGATCCATCTTGAGGGTTATGAGGAGAAGATTTGGTGTGATGTCCTTCCCATGGATGTTGCACATATCCTTTTAGGGCGACCTTGGCTATATGATCATGATGTGACACATTATGGGAGAACAAATACATATGTGTTCACACACAAAGGGAAGAAGATTAACTTGGTGCCTATTAGACCCCGCACATTGTCTAAGGGACAACCGAAGGAGAACAACACCCCAGTACAACCAACAAAGTCTCTTCATATCCTTAATAAGAAGGAATTTGAAAAGCACATAAACGAGACTAAAGTTGTATATGTTGTTGTGGCTAGAGAGGTTAGGAGAGTTCCTGAGGGGAGTACTAGTGATATACCTAGTGACGTGAGGCAAATTCTCCATGAGTTTGCCGATGTGATGCCTAGTGAGCTACCGAGTGGCTTACCACCCCTTAGAGATATCCAGCATGCCATAGACCTCATTTCGGGGTCTTCTTTACCTAACCTACCCCATTATCGGATGAATCCTTCGGAGCAGGAGGAGATGAGACGCCAAGTAGGTGAATTGTTTAGTAAGGGCTTTGTGCGAGAGAGTTTGAGCCCTTGTGTTGTGCCAGCCTTATTTACTCCAAAGGCTGATGGAAGTTTGAGGATGTGTTGTGATAGTCGAGCCATTAATAAGATTACTGTCAAGTATAGGTTTCTCATACCTAGGCTTGATGATATGCTAGATATGATGAGTGGAGCTCGAGTATTCACCAAGATAGACCGACGGAGTGGATATCACCAAGTCCGTATCCGTGAGGGAGATGAATGGAAGACTGCCTTTAAGACGAGTGACGGCCTGTATGAGTGGTTAGTCTTACCCTTTGGTCTAACCAATGCACCTAGCACGTTTATGCGGATTATGAATCAGGTGTTACGATCTTATATTGGTAAGTTTGTAGTGGTCTATTTTGATGACATCCTTATTTATAGCAATACCCGAGACGAACACCTATCTCATTTGCGTCAAGTTTTGACAACACTTCGGAATGAAAAACTTTATATAAATTTGAAGAAGTGTTCTTTTGTGCAAGAGTCTGTCGTATTTCTTGGGTTTGTTGTATCAAAAGATGGGGTTTCTGCTGACCCTGAAAAGGTCAAAGCAATTAAGGAGTGGCCAGAACCTTCTAACATACATGGAGCTAGAAGCTTCCATGGGATTGCTACTTTTTATAGGAGGTTCATTAGAGGGTTTAGTACCATTATGGCTCCCATCACTGACTGTTTAAAAAAAGGGGAATTTGTTTGGACTAAATCAGCCGCTAAAGCTTTTGTGGAGATAAAAGATAGGATGACACAGACACATGTCCTTGTGTTGCCCGATTTTGGGAAGTTGTTTGAAGTAGCATGTGACGCATCAGGCGTGGGCATAGGAGGAGTTCTTAGTCAGGAGGGTCACCCCATTGCGTTCTTTAGCGAGAAATTAAACGAGGCCCGACAAAGATACTCTACCTATGATAGGGAGTTTTATGCAATAGTCCAAGCGCTTCGGTATTGGCGACATTATCTGTTGCCTAAAGAGTTTGTGTTGTACTCCGATCATCAAGCGCTTCAATATATTAACTCCCAGAAGAAGTTGAGTCATCGACATGCTAGGTGGTTTGAGTTTCTTCAGGACTACACTTTTGTCCTCAAGCATTGTCGAGGGGTAGAGAATAAAGTTGTTGATGCGTTGAGTCGGGTATCCGTTCTCCTTAATACCTTGAGTGTGAAGGTTATAGGATTTGAGCGCATTATTCATGAATACCCTTCTTGTCCAAATTTTCGAGCTATATATTCTGACCTACAGAGCCCTAGTATACCTTCTACAGGCGATTTTCATATCCATGATGGGTATCTTTTCAAGGGCACCCATTTGTGTATACCTAGTACGTCCATGCGCGAGCACATAGTTTGGGAATTACACGCGGGTGGGATTGCAGGTCATTTTGGTCGTGACAAGACCATTGCCATAGTGGAAGACAGGTTCTTTTGGCCTAGCCTCAAAAGGGATGTGGCTCGAATTGTTTCCGAGTGTCGTACATGTCAGACTACCAAGGGTCGGAAGCAGAACACAGGGTTGTATATGCCTTTACCAGTACCTCATGCGCCGTGGGAGGATATTAGTATGGACTTTGTATTAGGATTGCCACGAACTTCTAGAGGTCATGATTCTGTTTTTGTTGTAGTGGACCGTTTCTCAAAGATGGCACACTTTATTCCATGCAGCAAAATCGACGATGCCCCACACATTGCATCACTTTTCTTTAGTGAGGTAGTTAGACTACGTGGTTTACCTTTGTCGATAGTTTCTGATAGGGACGTAAAATTTATGAGCTATTTTTGGAAAACCTTATGGAAGAAGCTAAACACGACACTAAAATTTTCTACTGCCTATCACCCACAGACTGACAGTCAAACTGAGGTAGTTAATAGAAGTCTAGGTGATTTAATTAGGTGTTTGGTAGATCACGTGTCTAGATGGTATCGAGTTTTACCTATGGCTGAGTTTGCGTATAATAGTTTGGTTAACCGTTCTACCGGAGCGAGTACATTTCAGATTTACACGGGTTATCAGCCTAGGAAGCCTATTGACTTGGTTCCTTTGCCCCCCTGCATATAGGTCTAGTGAGTCTGCCGAGACTTTTGCACAACATATTCATGATTTGCATGCTGAGGTAAGACAAAAAATTAATTTAAGCAATGAAAATTATAAGTCTGCTGCAGATGTTCATCGCAGGTATCAAGAGTTCAACGAGAATGATCAGGTGATGCTTCGACATCGTGGCGAGAGGTTACCTCCAGGCACTTGGAAGAAAGTGCATGCTAAGAGGACGGGTCCATTTCGAGTTAAGAAGAAAGTTAGTGCTAATGCTTATGAGTTAGATCTTCCTAGTGATATGGGTATTGGTCCTGTATTTAATGTAGCTGATCTTACCCCTTGTCATGGACCTTCGACTCCATCTTCTACTAGCCCTGTTGAGCCTACCATTGTTCCTTAATTACCTGTACCACCTGCACCCCCTCTTGTTTCTTCACAGTATACAGCAGATGGCATCGAGGATGTGTTAGATGAGAGGGTTGTGTCGACCAGGCGTGGAGAGTACCATCAGTATTTGGTGAAGTGGCAAGACAAACCTCACAGTGATTGCACATGGATTAGCAAGGAGGAGTTCCACCGCATTGATCCCGTATTGTTGGAGCGTTATGACAGTTTCCTTTCGACGTAGTCGAATTATTTCCAGCAGGGGAGAAATGATGGGGATCAGTTTTTAGTTCGCTTGGGATTGATTTGTTTGATGTATTTTATTTATATTTGGACTGTTATTATTTTAGGGCGTCATTAGTATTTTATTTCCATTAGTAGGGTTATTTGAGTCTTTTATTATTTTCTTCATATTAGGGTTTTATGCCTATTTAAACACTCATGTAATCTGATTTTAAGTACGCTATTGATTATTTAAATATTGAGATTATTAATTATCGCAGAGATAATTCTTCTTTAGGGTAATAGACGTAGAGTTGAATCCTAAATCCCTAGTGGTTTATGAGCAGATCTAAACCCTAGATTTTGTGTTCTTTTTAATTTCGTCACCCCAAATACTCTACTAATAACCTGTCCTACATCACTCTCCGCCTGTTCAGCTTAGGGAGGTTACTGAAGAGGAGCTCAAGGCTTATGACGGCGCTGATCCCAAATACACTATTATGCGAGGGTATTTAAGTAAATATTTCATTCAGCCTAGTAACTGAGCGAGTCAGCCACAATTTTTTGACAAAATCGGTTAGACCGATCCAGTCCCATTCAGATTTCAAATTTTGTAAACAAACACTCTTAATGGCTGATTCGCTCAGATTTTGGGTCATTCAGACTCATTAAGCTCTAAACAAACACCCATTAGGTGTATTACATTTAGATTCTCATAGAATTCCAAATTATAAGAACTTCTATAAATATACCTTGCGTATACCGCGTATCGAAACGAACCACAGTGACACTGATTCAACTTAACATTTTATCCCTGAATTTGTTTAAGGTTGAGCGTCGACATATCTACATATGTATATGTGTTTCAATTATCTTAATTTAAATCATCAAAACCTTCCAAACAAACTTAACAAACCTTTTCCTAATAAACAACTAAAAAATTTACTAGTGAGAAAAAATAAAAAAATAAAAAATAACCCAACAAAAATCTCACCTAGAAAGGTGCGCCCATAACTCATACAAACTCATTTAATCCAAAAATTAGATAAACATGTTACACATATAGAGAGAGCAGATGTGAAAGTTATAGAGAAATTGAGATACTGTGAGGGGAAAAGTAGAATACCTTAGCCAGACGTTGCTGAACCTGGAGTCTGTAAGATCGGATTCGTCGCTCTTCATATCCAGAAAGAACCCTGACGTAGAACATTGCTCTCCTTCCGAATTCTATAAACTTCTCCATCCAATTTCACTCTGACCAATTGAATCGAATCAAATTTGATCAACAACTGCTGCTACTGAAATTGGAAATGAACAATCATCTGCTGCTTAACATTCGAACGATATAAATTTAAACAATACAATACTTCGTTTAGTAAACTGTACTACTTATAAGTCCGTCAAATATAAGTAGCTTTTATTGTTTTGAGATTTTGTATGAGACTTATATTTTTATTTGTAAATTGACTTATTAGTAACTTTTGAGAGAATTAAAAATTTTACTTCTCAAAAATGACTTATAAGTCATTTTAAAATAATAATAAAGTTTCCAAATTTAAATACTTGTTTGCCCTCCTTATTTAGTAATTTAAATTTTTATTTATAAATTGACTTATTAGTAAATTTTGAGAATTATTAACTTTTATTTCTCAAGAAATGACTTATTAGTCTTTTTAAAATAAATAAGTTTGCCAAATTTAAATACTCTTTCGCCCTCCTTATTTAGTATTCTTTATAACATATTTTAACTTATAAGTAAGTCATTTCAGTCAAATACTCTCACAATTTTTTTTTATTAAGTTCTTACTTATAACTCAAATTGATGTCAAAGAGAAAGAGGTATTATTCTCTTTCCGTATTCAATATTAAATCAATAGAAACTCCCCTAAAGCCATAGATCTTTGCTCGGGATGCTCCCAAGGTTCATCGATTTTTATTTAAGGAATTAATATTTTCACAAGCAAAATTTAATATTTCCACAAAGTGTGAGGTCCATTTACTATTCATGTAAGAGAGAACTTGTTGAACTAACACTTTTGTTTGTGAAAATATCAATTCTCTTTTATTTATATGTCAGAGCTTAAAATAACTTATAAGTTTTTTAAAATTAAGTCATTACCAATAAATGCTTTTACTTATAAGAAATTCAAAATAAGTCATTTTAAAATAAGTATTATTGTGTATGTACTTATATGTTTTAATTATCGTTGAGTAAAATGCATTTATGCACCTAATGTTTTAAAGAAATTCCGTGTAACCACCTTTCTTTCTTTCTTTCTTTCTTTTTCCCTTTCCCCCCAAAGAAATCAAATAGGAATTTTGAAAATTATAGAATTTGTGAAATTGGAAACTAAAGGATGATGATTTTTCTTTCAATTTGTAAGATTTTGGTTTATCAAGTGTGAGAAACATTAGAGTGGTTCATAGTTTGGGTCTGATGAGAGGAGGAAAAAAGTACAATTGCTACCCTTTCGGCGGTAATTAACACATCACTTTCTGCAAATACTAGGTATTCCAAACTTTTTTAGATAACTCACACTCATTTGTCAAGATACTAAATTCTAGAGAGAATACTAGTTATTCCTAATCTTTTAAAGGAAAATAAAAAGAGAAACCTCAAATTAGACCTCAAAATCAAATTTGTGAATAAGTAGAAGAAAATTTAACAGAAAATGCATGACATCAGAAACCAATTAGCTAATGAATGTAAACGAAATCAACCCTCTAATTGCTAAGAAGACTAGTATAAATAAAGGGAAAATAAAATGATTCAAAGGAAACCTCAATTTAGCCAACGAAACAACTGTACCGTATAAATAAACATCAAATTAACATAGAAATATACGAAAATCAATACCAAATTAGGGTTTCAAAGTAACAACAAACAGAGCAAAACGCACCTGATCTCTGTACGGAATTCGAACAAATTAGAGATGGGTGAGATTTAGCGTTTGGATTTGAAAAGGTTGATCCAACGTGATCGAATTTTTAGGGTCGAAATGTGGAAATCGAGGGGTTTGTGGTTATAGCCATGGGAATAATGGGTTGGGAGATGAGGGAATGAGAATGGATGAAGAAATGTTGTTTATACTTCACTACGACTAATACGGCAGTCTGCTTTTTTGTATATTTGGATATGAACTGAAATAAAGATTACGAGGCTGTTCCGGTGAAACCAATTTGTTACTATTTAGGTGTGCGAGACTTATTTTATACTTCCGCTGTCCCAAATTAATCGCTCAGTTTTAATTTTTTAAAATTAAATTGACTATTTTTAGAATTAATTATTAAGCATATATAAATATATTTCTAAAATTATAAAAATTGAGGTTAGTAATAAATTGTATATACTTTCTTTTGATTATAATCTCTTCACCTATATTTTAGCAAAAATAGTAAAAAGATTAATTTTAAAAATAGTGAATTTGACTTTAAAAAGTCAAAATTGAGCAATTAATTTGGGACGGAGGGAGTAATTCATAAATTAGTTTTAAAAAGTAATAATTTATTGTTTTTCAAAAAAAATTATAATTTATTTTAAAATAAGTAAATTTGATTAAATGTAATGACTATTTTGTCTTTATTTTAGTTATCTTTACAATTCATCAACTATATAATTAAAACTATAAATTTGATCTAGTTTAGTTTCACCAAATTTTTGTTCAGCTTTCCTGATTCATATTAGCATAAATACTATTCAAATTTGTATCAATTAAATACTATCCAAATTTAAAAATATTACTATCTCTAAGAGGAATAGAAAAAGAGAAGATTTTTTCTTTCTTATTCAAATTAGTAGAAGTACTATACAAATTTATAATAATTAATAATTTAATATATACTATCTAAATTTATAAAGTATTCAAAAGAAACTCAACCAATCTATAATAGAAAAAGTAATTTCTAAAAACAATTTTATATTAATAATATATGTGAATTTGAAACATAATAACCGTAACATTAGTTGAAAAATTATAGTTGATTCATTCATAACTAATCGTCAGAACTAAATTAAAAGTTTTTAAAACATGAGTTTCATAATTCTATTCGGATTAAAATTTCAAGTAAATTTTGTCAATATAAACGCTAATATAGAATTTCATTACAAACTTAAATAAAATTATAATTATTTTCTTATAATCATAACTAAATAAATTTAAAATAATTCATTCAAATATTGAGCATAATAATTTATTGAAAGAACCTATAATGAATAATTCAATCATTAGTTATTTGAATAAATATTTAACTATTTAATAGTTACAACTATGTTTCTCGAAATCATAATTATTATTTTTTTAATTATTAATATATTATTATTCATGTTGTATGTGCTTTGCACAAGGTTTGAGGAGTTTATTTTAATTTATAAATCATTTTAGTCAAACACTTTCACAATTTATTTTAACTTAATTTCTAATTTATAAGTAAAAATAGTGTCGAATATTTTTATTTATAAATCACAATTTAAAATAACTTATAAATCATTTTAAATTTTAACTTATAAGTTATTTTAAAATAAGTCATTGTGGTACATGCATGTACATGTAAAAAAAACCATTTTTTTTAAATACTTGGGCAATCTTATTTTGGCTGTTTGGATTGGGACATATGAAGTAGGGACAGTGTGTGTTTATTTTTACTCATTAATCTTGTTTTTTTTATTGAAGAAAAAATTAGAATTTAAAATAGAGTCAAATACAATGACATTCTCTAAAAATAAATAAATTATCATAATAATATTCACCACCATTATAATATGAAAAATGATATGTTTTGTGACTTTATATGTCATTTTTTTTGTTGCGTAGATAATTATAGTTAATAATATTTTAATGATGTATTTGACATAATGGACCAATTTTATATTCTTATTCAATCATATGTATTGATATATGTCACAATCGTAATTTGTAAAAAAAAAATCGCAATATATAATGGAACTCTTATAATATTTTAATTTGCAGAAAGTTTTCACAATATACAGCGGGACTCAACATAAAAAAACAGATCAAAAAAATTGACTATGGACAAGAGAACCACAACATGGGCGGAGAAGTCGTAGAAGAACTCGGGGAGCAAGCGCTGAACTCGGCAGAGTGTAGAGAGAAAATTTTCAATACTGTAAAGAGAGAAAAATGAGAGTTTCAAAACTTAAAAAATATGGAATTGAGAGTTATCATAGTGAGGGCAAAATTGTCATATTATTTATTTTACAAAGTTATTTTTGGTGATGTAAAATATCTCACTTTTCTATCCTTTCTCGTCCCTCCAAATCCTCCCACTTTTGAACGGAAAATTTTGAGCCAAAAATTAAATCAATTTTATCTCAAAATCTCTTTCTATCCTAAAAAAACTCACAAAAATAAGATTCAAAAGGATTTTAATTATTTTCCATACCATTGCCTTCAAATAAAAACTTCCAAACGGTATTAGATAACTCGTACTCATTGTTCAAGATACCAAATTCTAGAGAGGACTTGAATCGCAATTAGGAATCCTAACATATTTTCTGTGTTACAACAATGAAAAGAGAGCAAATAACGAAGAAAAATGTGATGAGATGAATTAGAGGGAGAGAATTAATTCGAGTTATGGTTAACTTGAGAGGGAGAGTTTGTTCACTTGGGAGGGCAAACTTGGTATACGAAAATATAATTGAAATTAAATTATAAAACAAAATTTTATTGTGAAAATATCAATTTCTTAATTTAAGTACTTGCACCAATTAAAAGATAAATTTTAAAGAATTTATATTTTTAAATTCACATACTTCAAATTTCTCCAATGGAGTATTTCTAATCATTTTTACACCAGATGTTAACTTAGTTCTTAATATTAATTTTTTTACTATAAATAGTTAAATTTATTTTTGTTGATTTTTTTCTTTTTTGTCCATTTTCTTTTCTTCCGGATCCTCATCATAAATTATTCTAGTGAACGGAGAGAACTTCCCATCTCCGTGAGTCCGTGTGATATCTTTCTATCTAATGATGAAAAAACATGAACACACTCGGAAATCATGAGAAACATTTTCTCTCATTACTACAATCTTCGACCAAAAAAATTTAAAAAAAATTAAAGATACATTTGTAAATTGACAATTTTAAAAATAATTTTATGTTCTCAAACATAACCTTAATATTATTTAAAAATTCAGTTGTGATAGTATGATATTAAAAATAACAGTAAAAAAATAATAACAAATTAAGAACATCATATTTCTTTATAATCTTAAAATAAAATTATATCTCTAATTTTAAGTCTGAGGAATCGTATGCCAAACACTCTTCCCATAATTAAAAAGGAAAACAAGACTTTGTTTCCATTCCTTGTTCGGACATCAGTGAGCAGGTTATGCACACGTGACGAGAAATCCAAGATATGGAGAGAGAAATAATGCTTACACAAATAAAAACAGGTCATCCATACATAGCACTTTGCCAACAAACTCCAGCATTTGGGCCTGTTGCTTCCTAAATTTGGCTGAATAACCTCAGCCATTATACTTGGCCAAAAATCCAAGACAAGCGTCAAGCATCAAAATGCAACCGAAATGAACACATAAATAGCATGAGCATAAAGAGATGACTTGCGACGAATATTACCAGACATCATAACTGCAGGAGTTCTAATATCGGAAATAAGTAGACTTCAACATATACATCTTAAAAAAGATCGAATTTGTACCACTAACCACTGAAAATAACAAACCACGACACTTCGGCTGTGTAACAGAAGAAACAAACTTATAGACATCAGAAAAGGATTTATCATCCAGACTTAAGGTCAGACATGCTTCCGGCTATTCAGTCAATTTCAGTTTCTTCTCTTCTTCTTCTTCTCTTCTTTCTCGGATGCATTCTTCAGCTGTAAAAAAAAACAAAAAAAACACACATCTCACATGGATGTTAACAAAAAACAGAAGGTAAAGGTAGAATGACTGGTCACAACAACAAAAGTCTAAACCAAAGTACATGCAACTATATCCAAAATATAAGAATGCTCACCATGATAACAAGGATACGAACAAAGACGGCAACAAAGTCTGTGAAAAGTGTCAGGGCATGCTTCACATAGTCCAGATCTCCGAGGTGAGCCTTCTCGATTATATCCTGGGTATCCACCACCATGTAGCCCACAAAAACCAGAAGACCAAAGTACAACTGCAAAAGAGTGGAACAACAAAAACATCAGAATCATATTGGCATTGTTATTCAACCCTCAAGGAATAAATTGGATATCCAAAACATAGAACCGTACGAGACTTGAGGTTATTACTCCAAGGTCTCGGCCATTTTTACCGCACTTGAGATTTTATGTACGCAACTTAACTATCAATACCGGCTCTGAGCAATAGCAACTACTTATTTCATACCTCAAATTTGAACATGGCTACAGAGCCCCCAAAGATGGAAGATGCAAAGTGCAGCCAGAAAAGGATGGAGAGACCAGAAGAAAGAAGGCCACCTAGGTAAAGGTACTCTCTACGCTTTGCTAACATGGCTGCAGCTGAGAAACAACCAAAGGCCAAAGCGGTTCCCACAAATGCACTGACCAGAATGCTGCAGTACAAATAAGAAAATTTCAGTCCCAAATAGAGGAGTAATCAAACAATCAAACAATAATATGAATCAAAAAATCTGCTAAACAACTAAGGTAATAAAAAGGTTGGTTCATACATCTACTCATCTTATAAAATTTAAGGGATTGTTTGTTTACATCTGAATGAGTTTGAATCTGACCGAATAAGTCATTCAGACCGTTTGTTTAATAATTTTTAAACTCTGAATGTGTAATGTGTCTGAACGATTCATCTAGAAAATTGTGGCTGAATCAGTAAGAAGGAATGCTGAATAATATTACTAACAGTATACTCCATTAAAGATTGTTCACAGTTTATATTTAATTTTTCTTAGATAACATTTTTTATTTATAATTACATAATAAATTTGTTCATAATAGCCTAGGGAGTTAAAATAAGAAAATACATGTATTTAGATGACAATTATCAAACACATTATTTCATTCTCCATTCAGAATTTCTACTTCATTCAACTCATTCAGATTCTCTTATACATTCAGAACTTTTCATTCAGTTTTATCAAATAGCACCTAAAAGTAAAACAAAAACACTACACCTACATGGCAACTACTAACTGTTACACACCACAAGCAATAAATTATATATTTCAACCTAAGAAGGTAATTAAGTAATCCAATCACACAATTGCAAGATATAATACAATGATTGGAAAAGAAGAACCGCACAAAGTTGCACCAGAAGTTTGAAAATGACGAAAAAAATTCAGAGATCAATCTAACAACTCTATGTCATCATAAGTTAAGGAAATTGATGATTGCCAATACGAATGAGCCAACATTAGAACTGGCTTAATGCATTGATAGTGAATGGACACTGGCAAAAAAAAAAAAAGGGTTTCTTAATCCACTTTTAATTTGACCAGGTTTGCAAATGTAAAATATGACAAAATTACAATGAATTTTAAAATTTTAATCTTTATTATAAGTGAAACTTCAAAACATATTAAAATAAATAAGGGAAGAAGCCAAATTGCATGTAAACATTCCCACAAATCCTATATAACTGGAAAACTCACGGTTATATAAGAAACTTCAAATAAGTAAGAAAAGTTGTGGCTGCCCGATTGCATGTAACTATTACCATTTACTAAATGAGTATAATGGTATTCATACTAAAACACAAAAAAGCCAACACATAAATTACTCGAATAGGTACTACAGACACCAACGAGTCAGAATGATACTTGAATAAAAAACAGAGAGAAATTCCGCCAAAAATTCCATATTAAAAATGGTTAATAACAAAAAAACAACTATAAATTGTAATGACAATTACCTGGGATCAAAATCAATGGCCAGTTCAATCAGAGGACCAATGGAGGCGCCTTCAAAAAGTCCAGCTGCCATCAGAAGTGAAACCCTCTTTTGCTGCTCAACATCATCTATGAAGGGTCAGCAATTCTTGCAAATCTAACAGGCAAACAAAAAGTCTAAAGGGACATAGCAAACAAGTAAACTACCTCTTCATAAGGTGGTGTTGAGAGTAGCCAAGCAATGCTGGCCATGCATCCGAGTGTTGTGAGAAGACCCCCAATATTCCAAAGGATATGCAGATAAGCCCCAACCGCTGACGCAACGAGCGCACAACATAGTGAAAGATAAACCTGCAAGTTAGCCAGCCATGACAATAAATTATTGAAAGCAACAAATAAACCGTTCAAAGAACTATGACTATATGTTATAGCTTATTAACTTAATGCCACAGGCCCACAACACAGTAAGCAACAAACAGTTAAAACTCAAAAAATGAGACATACAGTTGAACCAAATTCTAGAATTGGTCATGTGCAAGGACATTGTTCCAATAGATTTTTTCTAAACCAAAAATACCTAAATAAAATTCAAGTACTAACTAATAAAAGAAGGTACTCCCTTGCCTCTTCAACTTCTATGTCACAATAGAAGGAAACACTACAAAATTGATTTTCTAAAACTCAAAACTATAAAAACCAAGAACAACATCACTACCATCTGTGTCTACAATATTTTTCACAAATCTCAAAACTAACATCTATCATAAGACTTGAAAATTATTATGTTCTTCACAATTTCACTTCATTTCTCAGGAAACAAAACGCTTGACACATTATATATAGCAAGAACTCTGTTTGTGACCTCATTGTGCAAGCAATTTTTCATAATCAACAAAAATATCAAAACGAACATAAAACAATAAGATCATAATTATAAATTTTACATTTCTCTCGAAAATCCTTCATTCTCTAGGAAAACTAAACGCCTCATACAAATACAACCAGACATGAATTAGAACTCCGTTTAATCGCCGAAGATTAACATTAGGGCAAATTTAATTATAAAAAAACAGCATCAAAACATAAGATCCTAAAACTGCTGCAATAAATTAAACGGTGTAATCAATAGAGGAGATTAAAATGAAACCTGCTTCAGATGAGTTTGAACGGTAGGAGAGATTTGACGGAAATTCTTGAGAGAATCGTAACTCCAACCGTTACGAGAAGATGATTGCGATTCGAAAAACGATGCGAACGCGTCCATTCTTTTTAAAAAGCCCTAAGACTTTCCTTTTTGATGCGATATTGACAGATTCACGAATCAGAAAAGCCAAAACGTAAAATCAATTTATGACTTCAGTCTCTATATATATATACAGGGAAGGGTGTCGGTTATCGGATGAGATCTATCTTTCGCGAAGTTACTAGATAATAAAATAATAATGTGATACATATAATTAGTTGATTATTCATTATATTTAAAATAAATTTAATACATAAAATCAAACCAATTATACACATTATAATATCTAATTTTAAAGTTTATTCTCTAGTCATCAAAATAGTATTAATTTTAAAAAAAATTAACCCTCAAAATTATATTTTATTTAAGTTCGATTACAAATAATGTACGAGGAATGACCCTGGCAATATTTTAGAAAATACTTTTTCTTTTTGTTAATTTATTTATTTTTTATTTAGAAAATTCCAACCATGTCATAATATGCATTATTAATTAGATTTTATTTTTTATAGTCCTCAAAGTATTCAAATAAAAAATAAATAAAATTATGCTAAACAATTTCTCAAATTCCAAATTAAATTAGATTTTGTTTTTTTTAATGTCTCATAGTTTAGACAATGATCATTTAAATTTATTTAAAACTAATATTTCTACTCACACATTATGTGTGTGCGATTTAAAAATATTTAAGAGTTATAATTAGTGAGGAGAAATAGACGAGAAAAGATATGAGAAAAATAAGAAAATAATAAAGAGTAGAAAAGATAAAAGATTAAGTTTTAGTTAACAATATTTTTGAAAAGTTATATTTCAAAATCCCCTTTCACTTTCCCATGCATGTTAATTTTATTAATGACACTATGTTTTAATAAAAACTATTAATTATAATAATAACATCAAAATTTGCTATTAAAGCATTATTAACTAATTTTAATATGCATGAAAAAAGTCAAAAAAGATGTATGTTTTTTAGTGAAGATCAAAATAAATAAATAAAAGTAATTCTATATACGTAAATAGTTGTGTACAAACGAGAGAGAAAAAGTAACACATAGGTCATAAGATTTTAATTATTGATAAGATTTGTAAACTTTTTAAATTATTTTTTACCATTTAATACATAAAATAATATTCATTTTGTTTTAAATTATAAAATTATTATTAATTTTTAAAAGTCAGTTTGACATATTTTTAAACTCAAAATTAGTATGATTTCTCAAATTTTTTGAAATAATGAATCTTATAATTAATAATATCTTTTACATATTTTATAATATTTATCATTGAATTAATTAAAATTACATGAATTTATATTAATTTTGAGTTTAAAAATATTTTAAATTAATTTTAAAAAATTAATAATAATCTTATATTTTAAATTAGAAAGCATAGTATTTATATAGAACTGATTGTACATAATTTGTACCCATAGTTACTCATGAAAAAAAAAATCAAAACCAAAATATAAACGAGATCTGGAATCCACAATTTGGCTGGATATAAAAAGGAAATTGTAATTATTATTATATAATTATTTAGGGACAATTTATAAAGCATTTAAGCGCTCTAGAGTTTTCCAGCTGAATGCAGACAGATTCCATTGGTTGACTTGACGTAATATACTGACAAAAAAGTGATAATAATGTCATAGTAATAGTAATATGGGCTAATGATAAAATTGTCTTCAAGTTTGGACGAAAATTAATTTGATACTCAAAGTTTGGGAATACTCGCCGGAATACAATTTAAAACGATTTGGCAAAATTGTCCCCTAAGTTTGGACAAATGTGTTCCCTTTTGACCGGACCGACCAATTTTCGCCGGAATACTCGCCAGAATACGATTTGACTACTTTTGAATTTTATTATTTTATTTTTTTGTTTTATAAATAAATATTTATTAATATTTTACGTTTCGTTTTGATTTGATTTTGAATATTTGTGTTATATTAATATTTATAAATGTGTCACTCAAAAGGGAAATTATATTTATATATAATTTATTATTTATTGTCATTAATTTTATAAATAATGTTAAGATTTTATTTTTTAATTTTAAATGTTAGGAGAAATGAATAAAATAAAGAATAACATTATTTGAGAAAATATTTATTAAATACAAGTTAAATATAAACTAAATGTATTGAGAAGTTCAAAGTACAAAAAAAGGTGATCAAACCGTATTCCGGCGAGTATTCCGGTGAAAATTGGTCGGTCCGGTCAAAAGGGAACACATTTGTTGTTTTAAAATACTTAGAGGTATTGATTGGAGATTCTCAAACTTTGAGTATCAAATTGATTTTCGTCCAAACTTGGGGGGACAGTTGTCATTAGCCCTAGTAATATTTATTCATTATTACTTTAAATTGATTTTAGTGTGTTTTGTTGAACGTTGGTTTATACTCTGTTCTACGGTATTATAAACTTAATGTTTTAAGAGAAACTATAAAAATTAAGAAATATAATTAATATTTTATTTAATTAATTAAAATGAGTATACAATTTTAATATTATTTTTTAAAATTTATTAAAAAAGATAAAATATAAATAATTTAATATGTAATGTAGGGATAATGTGATAAACTAAGTCATTAATATTTTTTTAAAATTTACAAACGATAAATAAAATGAAATAAATTTTATTCTCTAAAATGACAAATAAAAAGGAATGGAGGGAGTAATGCTTAAAATATTTTGAAATTTGAAATGGCTTAATGTTGGTGCATTAGATTTGAAATGCATTAATTTTGGTGCATGAATTTGTCGTGATTATAAATTATAGTTGTAAATAAAATAAGTTATGTTTAAAAAAATATCTCTATATATAAAGCGGCTCCGGTAGAGCGGCTGACCTATTTCGAGAATTTGTGTCATGCTTGAGTTTTTTTTTTACTCTTTTTTCTCCTACACTTTTAAATATATTATTATTTTATCTTTTTTTATATTAATTTTTTCATATATTTCTATTTAGTCTTTAAAATTTTATAAAAAATTTATTTTATTTTAAATAATTTACCCACATAACACATGTGCCACCGAACATAAATAAAATCGAATCCACAATCATACACATTGTCCCCCAAAAAATTTAAATCAAGAAAATTAATACTTTTTGAATGATACTTTCCAAGATTTGGGTTACCTCAAATAAGTATAATATTTTAGCCTTGGACCAACTAGTCATTAGAAGATGTCGTGTCGTACAAGGGTTACCCTAGTTTACCTTATCAAAACTAATTTAACTACGTAGTGTAATTTAACATAAAAGAAATAAAAAAATAAGAGAGAGAAAATAAAAATAAAAAAATAAATAACTATTTTGACAAAATTAATAAGAATAGAAAAAGTTAAAAAGGAAAACATAAAAAGCTTCTTAAAATTATTAACACCAAAATAACTGCTTTTTATTCCTCCTGCTTTATTAAAAAGAGATGTTATCAGGGTTGTTCTGTCTTGTGACATTTGAGTGTTGGGCTCATGCGATTGGAGAGTATTTGAACCAAATAAAAAGTTAAATATAAGCCTCCAAATGCCCCCAAAAGCTTAAAAAATTGGTGTACCTCGTGAGTCATGACTAAACTATTTCAAATATTCTTCTTTAGTTGGTACAAAGTACAAACAATTGAGTATTACAACATGTAAGAAAGATTATTATATGCAGGTGCCAGGGGAAAGGCACAACTTGAATGTGGATGAGACTAGCTGAAAACTATGTTACACAGTTACATTATAATAGCAAATCTCTATAAAGCTTTATAAACCTTGACAAATCTGTGGCTGAGTGTTTAAAAGAAGGCTAGCACAGGTGAGCCCTTGCCTGAGAAGCCTCTGCTTCCTTAGCTGCTCATGGCACGGTGCGAAAAACTCGTGCCTAAGTGCTTCCTCTGCACTTATCCTCAATCTCGGGTTCACTGTCAAACATCTGTCCAAAAGATCAAAAAATGATCTCGGGACAACCTTGAGAAAATCTGATCTTCGTGTGTTGAGTCCACACCAATCTCGCAGTTTCTTAGATGGCAAGTGCTGCTTATCAAAAAGTTGCTGCACCAAAATGGTATTCTTTAGTAACAAGGTAGATATCAATAACTATATATAACAAGGCATTAAGAGATCTTATCCAATAATTTTATCAAGTTATTTTGGTTGGTTATGAGTCAATACCGAGTCAATTATTCAGTACTCTTCGTTCTTTTGATACAATGTATAAACTTTTCGTATACCATAAAATATATATTTGGATATATACATGCATGCATGAGTTGTGGTCAATGTATAAACTTTTCGTATTCTGTAAAATATGTAAAATTATCATCAATATTATATATGTATTATGTCAATGAAAAATGAAAAATATATCAATAAAAAATTATCAAATATTTTTGAAAAAACTGCACGGGCTATTAAACTTGTATAATCAAAAGGCTTAAATACATTTTAGACCTTTAAACTTTTCACATTTTAAAACTTAAATCCTAATGTTTCAATTTTAAGACATTAAACCTTAATGTCCCTAAATTCCTATAAATAAAATCTTTTGGCCACTGGATTTTGCATTTGTTTGTTGGAATAAGTCACATGACTCAAAATGAAAGGGCAATTAAGTCCTTTTAGGGTATATATCGCTTATATTGGCTCTCACACTAATCGCTTGCCTACAATATTTTGTGCTTTCAAAGATATTTAGGGGTGAAATTACCCAAAATACCATCATTTTGATCTGTTGTACAAGCCGGTTGATGGAAGGTTTTATTTATAGAAATTTAGGGATATTAAGGTTCAATGTCTTAAAATTGAAACATTGGGGTTTAAGTTTTATAGTGCAAAAAGCTTAAAAGTTTAAAGTTTATTTAAGCCTAATCAAAATATAGTAGAAAAGATGGACATAATTTAAGTGATACCACTGGAAATGATGATTCACGGTTGTGCAGCTTGGCAACTTCCCACAGATCTTCACTGCCCCTAAACTTTGCAATGTCCTTTATATTCCTGTTAGAGATAATCCCAAGATTGGCAACCTGATTGAGAATAGAACTTGTAAAAGGCACTAAAATAGAAAGCATAAATTCTTACTGGTCAGGGTCACCAACAAAAGGTGATCTTCCAGTGATCAGGTAGACTAATGTGACCCCAGCAGACCAGATGTCAACCTTAGGACCTTGATAAATAGACCTGAACAATGACTGCACAATGAACTCAACCTTAGGCTTTTTAAGTAAACAATCAACTTATGAAAACTGGGGAAATGGGGAGAAAGGAAAACACACAAAGTGGATCAACCAGATCATGATTTTTTTTATAATTAAAATAAAATAAAAAAATTATAGTGAAGTAGAGCTAAAACATTATTTTCTTTCCCTGGTAAATTCTACTATTACTTTTAACAGGGAATTTTATAGGTTCAGGTAGATACTTTCTTGCATAATCCCTCAATCCCTTTCTTCTCTAATGAAAGTTAGAAGTTTCAACCAAATAGAACAAATGTGAGGAGAAGATGGTTCCTATATGGGGAGGCTATAATAAACCATGAGGTCCACTTTTTTATTTAATGGTGTCTCTCACCATCCCATGTCATTCCATTTTATAAGACAACAGCTGTTAATGAAAAGAATGATTTAAGTCATCTTTTTCATGTACGTCGACTATGAATTAAAGTCAGAACAAAAGAGCCGGCTATCTCTTTTATTATAGAAGCCTGAGCTGGACAATATTCTGTTCTAATAGAAGTGAATAAAGAAACTATTCTCAAAGGCTTGTTGATTTTCTCTGCAGTTGGTCCAAATACTTACAAGTTGGCTGGGCACACTCACAATCCTAAGATTGGGGATTGGCAAACAATACCTCCATTAGTCCATTGACGTTTCAATCCAAAAAAAAATAAGAGACAATAAATGAAGAAGCATTCTAAAGATTTCTTACTTTCTAGCCCAGCATTAATTTTAATCAATTGGGAGCATTGAGATTCTAAATATAAGTACACAAAATGTATGCCACTACTGTAAAAACAGAGGGAGGATAAGTAAACATGATTGAAGACCAGAGTCAGAAAGTGAACTCCTAAACTCATTATTCATTGGAATTAAAAGGGTTCTTTGTAACAGTTTCCTTGATAAAGTTCAACTTCACTAATATGCCACTAGTCAAGAGCTCAAGAGCTACATTTTGTACTTCTAGTAAGTTTTTTTATGACCAGCCAAACTTTTGATATTCACAAGTGCTCAGTGGGTAAATAAATTTAAAATTTTCAATTGGAGAACCTTTCTGCTCATTAGATGTTAATGATGACAAGATAATTTTGATGATACAACAGATTTCTAAAATAGAATACAATAAAGTAAAAGCATAGAGTAGTAGAGTTGCTGCAAAATGATGGCAGTCAAAGTTTCTTACCTCTGGAGCCCTGAAACCTTTTGTTCCAACACAGGGACCTTCTCTCTTTTGCTTACTTTCCCCTATGGACAAGTAAAGCATAATCAATCCCTATATTAACATCTAAGTTTGTAATATCCAGTCATTCGGTAACCAAATGTGGAAATTATACCTTTGCTCTTCAATAAGCCAGCACCAGCAACAGCAACTCCTGTGGAGTGCAGTGGCATTGGAGTAAGATAAACAAGTTTTCTATTCACTCTTTCGGGAAGGGCAGAAATCCTCTTTCTCTTAGAAGCTGGACTACTTGCAACTTCATGATTGGGACCCTTCATTGCTTCTTGTGCTAGGCTGATTAGCTCCTTCCTACCTTGGCAGGGCATGGGTTCCCTCAACCTTTCTGCTGAAGGAATTCTGGTGCTTGTTGCATCTTTTGCAGAGGTTATCCCAGAGCCATCAGCACCCTGACTTTTTATTATATTCCTAGTACTCAAGTTAGCATCTTCTTTTGCTTGGTTAGTCTTCATTTTGAGGTTCTTGGGTAATGAAAGTGACTTGGATCCTTTTCCTGCCTCCTGATTTATTGCTTCCAAAGCTTTAGCAGTTGAAAATTTCCTACTTTTTGCAGGAGGAAGAGATTTTGGATGGGAAACTGGAATGTGATTGAAGCCCATATCATAGCTCATTGCTGATTTATCTGTAAAATTATAACAGAATGAATTCATCAAAGAATTCAGAATGAGATCTGATTATCGTAACAAGAAAGAAAATACTAACTAGTGTAGGAAAAATGTAGTATTGTTCTTTAAATTTTTCTCTGCCGCTCTCAAACACCAAACTCTTATGCTAGACACGGAGACCTTCTCCTTTAAAATGGAGACATGACAGCAGTATAAAAGGTTTTATGGATATTCAAATAGAAATCAAAGCTCACCTGTGGTTCCATATTTCTGATGCAGGTCCTGCATAAAGAAATGGGTGAAGAGCAAAGCATGAACCGTCAGATTATGTTTCATTTCAGTTCAATAAAAAGTATAGGACTGCCATAAAACTCCAAAAGCAAGGTTGAAATTCCCAAGACAAGAATTACTCACCATAGCAAGGTTAAAATCTATCAGATAACCTTTATTGAGCTTACGGGAGAAAAGGAAGTTCCCAGGCTTAACATCTCTATGAACTACTCCCTGCAAACTCAACAAGACATACTAAGTTCCTCAGCTCTTGGAAAACATGCGACAGTAATATGAACCGAACATATATCAAAATATGTTTGCAATTGCAATTCTTACCTGCTTGTGTAAACCAGCAAGAGCTCTGAACAAACAATACCCATACCACTGAAGTTGAAAAACATCTATTTCTCTCTTCAAGACCTAAAAATTTGATTAAAACTGAAATTAGATAAAGAATAAAAATCACCCCGGAATCGGTCAAATTCCTCGAGTTATTTACCCAAAGAAAAGAGAGAGACAAAGGGAAAAGAACAACATGTTACCTCGGGTCTGTCATGCTCGACATGCTCTAGGACTAGACAATCAGCACTCCCATACTTGAAAGAGCCTTCATATTTTATCACAAAGTTCTTACCCCTGCAATATAAGTTGAAAAGTCAAAACCATCAGTGTTTAACTTCAAAGCATAACAGATTCTTCAAGTGAATGTTTCAGCATCTTACCCAAACCGCTCCAACATTTTCATTTCATTTTGAATATGGTGTCTATTAGCATTATCATGAGGACCTGCAAAATCATAGCCATGCCATTTGACACAAGGTAAGCATCTTCTACAAGATCTTAAATCAGCATCCCTAATAAAGAAAAAGGTGTTGTCCACTTTTAAGCCATATGAAGAATTGTGTATTAAAAGCTACCAAGATTCACTTGGATACTAGGATTCACTTGGAAAGTCTTGACCAATTCGAAAGATCATTTGATGCAGTTGAAATAACTGAAAATTTTCTTGTTGGGTCAAGTAAGGGAAATACCATTGAATTCAAACAAACGGTGTAAACTACCATAACCATCCCTTTCAACTGTGCAACCCAACCAGAAATCTGATCTGACTTTTTAAATTTTAGTATCAAGTGTCAACTATTATTGCATCTTACTTATTTTATCAAATGTATTAAAATATTAGAAGGAACTAGCACGCTGAAAGATATTTCATATCATACATTTAATAGCCAATGTTACTCCATCACGCTTTCTCTTTGCCCTGTAAACTGTACCATAACCACCTGCACATTTATGATTGCAAATCAACGAAATCAAGTTAATCGATACATTTTGTCAAAGATGTAGCTTTAACCGACATATTATCAAAGCTTTAATACCTGAACCTTCTTCCTCCTCTACCGTAAAAGATTCAAAATTAGGTAGTAATTTCGCCTCCACTTGATTCTAAACAGGAAGTATCAAGAACTAAAATTAGTAGGTCAAATAATAACAACAAACTTAAACTAAAGCTAAAGATAAATCCTTGAGTATGAAATAAGGTGACTCTATTGCACGATGGAGCTTACTTTGAGATGAGGCAAGACAGGCTTTCCCCTGATTTCTTTAGAATTCTCTTCTTTATCATCAGTATGTCTGTGCTGTTCATGGTTTTGCTTTAGCTTCTGCTTCATGGAGATTGGCCTTTTATCTCTTTCACACTGCTGCTGCTCTATAAGAGCACCACTAGCCTTGTAGTTCTCAATTGTCTCGCAGTCTCTGAGAACTTGCAGTCTATTATTTTGTGCATCCTGCTGAATCGGCTTCAATTCGGATAAGGATTTAGAAACCTGCTTCTTATCAACAGAAAGCAGCTCTGCTGAAAGAATAGCCTGATTCTCAACAAGTATTGTTCTTCTCTCTCTGCCCAAAGAACGCAATGTTTCATTGCTCCTCAAGATAATATTTCTTTTGAAATCATCTTCGCGAGGCATGTCCATGTTAGTTGTATTAATCGGCAGATCCTCAACATCTCCTTTACACCTGTCAGAATTACTTATCTGTTCCTTTTCTCCTCCTTCCCTGACTCTTTCATCTTCACCTGATTTACCTATAGCTTTACAAGTATAAAGTGTATTATCAGCCTCCACCGGTGAAATTATCATCTGTTCATCTACATCTGGGCAATATAGCTCATTTAGATTACGTCCACATATAGAAAAAGGCTTGCTCATCTTAGCTTCTTCCAAGACAACTGGATGCTCCATTCTACTAGGAAGAAGAGATGCTTCTCGATGCGACATATCAGCCTCTATCCCTTCTGCTGTTTTTGTATCAGGAACATGCGGATCATGATTGAGTAAACTAAATTGACACTTCGATATACTTGCACACCCAAGCTCTTCCCTGTTTACAAACACATCTATCTCCCTCTGACTTTCCTGTCCAGCATTATTTAATCCATAACTTAAGAGGCTTCCACTAGACTCGATAAGTGAGGAAGTTGTGAACATCACTTTATTTGATTTATCTGAGTTTTCCAGATGTGTAATCATGTTCCTACTTATATCTACCTGGAAATGTACCTGCAAGACCACATCAAGAATATAGAACAAGATACTTCTTATGTTTAGTATTAAAAAACTGATCACTTGTTAAAGAAGGAAACTCATCCCGTGGGGGACTCACAACCTATTAAATTGGAACAATGAGAATAAAAAATTACAAAATTAAAAGATGCATATAAAGCAAAAAGAAAGGATTGTAGAACAAGCCACATCTATAAAGTTGGTGTAAGTTGAGGATGGGAAATGGTTTTAGATCTTGAAGCAGCCACATTGTGCAAATACAGTGGTCTGAGATACACCCTTCCAGCATTATGCTAAGGAGAAACGGAGAAGCCAAGACCAACAAATGGTAATGGCCTAGAGCAAGCCATGCACAGGCCACAGGGCATTCACTTGTACACAGTCTTCTATTTGACTTAACACCTTTACATAGAACCTCGACCCGGATGACTGCATATATAGTCAAGTTCTTACCCAATATCAGCTTGGCCTCAAGTATGTAGGATAGTTTCTTTTGAATATAAATATATTCATATTTCTATCTAAATAATGAACTTTTCTTTTGGATGATGGTGGAACTACCCTTAGGTGTGTCATGTGTGCAATAGATGTTTGTGCACGCAAAACCCCACGAACCATGCACACCAAGTATTCCAATAGTAAATTATGTGAATGTTCCCAAGAAGATCATTGCCTCTGTGGAGTATTCAACTCATGACCTATGCCTTGAAAGGCAAATGTCACTAAACTCACTACCGCTTGAGCTAACTATTGGGGTTCTAAATATTGAACTTATGTTAAAAAGAATGTGAGCTATTGTCAAGTTCAATGCAATAAACTATACATACTTATGCATAGCCCCATGACTAAACTAGTGAGGCTCTTCAGATGACAAGGACATTCTAAAATCTAGACCTACCAATGGTACTTGTATCCTGCCTTGTATTGCAGCCAAACCTAAAGAAATTTTGTTGAATATTTGTAGTTTCTTCAAATATACACAAATCTCATCTATTTTATGTTAAATAAATTTGTCAAGGGAATGGTTTTAACCACCAACGTTGCAGTCTGCTATGCAGCCTCAACCAAGAGCTCAATTGAAAACATCTTGTAAAATATAATTAACAGTAAATGGAATCAAACTAAATTGAACAATTTGTTGACCTGAATTATAAACTCTAGAATTCTCCAAAATTGACTAAATTTTACCTGAAGTAAAAAAATATTTCAACCGAAACTATAACTATGGTAACTGATTAGAAAAGAAAATGAATAAGGAAATAAATATAAATTTACCTTAGCACAAGTATTTTGAATTCCATTAGATTTAGCCAACACATTTTGATCCTCTTCCTCCTCTGGATTTTAACCACCAAAAAAACATCCAATAGACAAATTAAACTATTGAAAAACAAATATCAAGACAAATTAAATAAAAAATAACTCTATTTACCATCCACATTTTGCAAAGAAGCACCCTTTTTTACAACTGGCAAATATTCAAATTCTGTTCCATTTCTCTTCCTCTTTTTACAATACTTTTTCGCTGCATCAGCCCATGCTCTCTTCAACTCTAAGAGTCCAATATTAATCCCAGGCAAAAATGCTGAAATTGCGTTTAAATTCGACACAAACTTTCCGAAAGCCACATATGCAACCGAAGAAAGAGTGACGAATAGATTTTCAGTCAAGGAGAGAGGCGAATTAGGTATTGAACAAAGGAATTCGACAAATTCCGGTGAAGATCGGAATAAAGTGCATCGGGATGCGAGTTCGGTCGGCCGAACTGGATGGCCAAATGTTAGTAGAACACCGAGTAGGTGCCAAGCTTTGAATAAATCATCGTTTTTGGTAACTGTACTGAGTTGAGTACTGAGTTCAGTACCAAGTTCTGCGTTTGTGAGCTTAGCTTCCATTGAAATTCAGATCTACAGACAGAAAATGGAGATTTCTGTGTAGGAATTTGGTAAAATTGAAGAGAGAAGAACGAATTTAGAGAGAGAAATTTGGTGAAGGATTTTTCACATGGTGGAGATATTGATTTGGTGATTAATGTGTGGAGATTTGCAGAAATGTGTGGAGAGAGAAAGGTGGAGAGGAGCGCGAAGGAGAGTCGAATAGGGTTTGAGAATTGGCACGTGAGGAGTTTCCCGCCCAGTTGCTTGAAATGGTTTAATCGTGCAAAGCTTTTGAGATAATTGCAAGAAGGTCCCCTTAGAATGTTAATATTAGGAGATTGTCTAGTTTTGGATGATTAAATTGCGCTCTCAAAGTTGCAAAATGATTGAAACAAGCCTAATAAATTGAGCTGTCAAAGTTGCATGAATAAGCTTAACAACGACTTTTCAAGTAAATTTTATATATAAAATTTTTGAACGATATTTTAATTAATCTCGAATCAATTAAATAGTCTAAATTTGATGACTTAATAGTTCAAAAGTTTTTCTTTTTCTTTGTTTTATTTTTTTATATTTACTCAATTCTTAGTGACAAATGATACATTATATCTTTAGTAATAAATTTGTTCTAAAATTTTGTGGAAAAAACATAATTTTTGAGCTTTTGAGTTGACTTTTGGAAATATCAAATTTTATGACCAAAAAGACATGAAAATTAAAAAATAAAATAAAAGTGTCTTTTGAGCTATCGAGTCACCAAAGTTGGACTATTGAATTGACTCAGGACTAACCAAAATGACTCAATACTTGCTTTGTTATGTATTGGTAAATTTTATATATAACATTTTTGAATGACATTTTAATTGATTTCGAATAAACTCAACAGTCCAAATTTGTCAAAAGTTTTTTTTTCTTTGTTTTATTTTTTTTTATCTTTACTCAATTTTTAGTAACAAATGATATATTGTATCTTTAATAATAAATGCGTACTAAAATTTGTGAAAAAAATATAACGTTTGAATTTTTGAATTGACTTTTGAGAACATTAAATTTTATAACCAAAAAGATAATGAAAATAAAAAAAATATATTTTAAACTATCAAGTTATCAAAGTTAGACTACTAAATTAATTCAGGACTAACCAAAATGACTTAATACTAACAATTTTAGTATAGATAGATTCATGACTTGTGGGTGGTTCTGAGATTTGTAGGGTAGGTTTAGATTGTAGAGTAATATATGGTTTATCTGATGTAAAAGGAATTTTTATTTACAATGAGATATTTTAATAATCAATTAGTCTCACATAAAAGAAAAAATAAAACTTCACATAAATGAAAAGGCAACTCAAACAAATTCGAGAATTGAAACTGAGAAATAATAATCAAATAACCTTAGTCTTTAACTATCAAGCTAATACCTTACTGAGAATTTCATTTAACTCTTAAATTATGTTTTTTGTGCACATGCATCTTAATCTTAAAATCTAATATGAAAAACTATTAATATCCAAGTGTCTTGGACAAATATTAATATGGTAGAGAAAAGAAAAAAAAATAGGAGCCATGAAGCCCTGTAGGACTAATTTTTAAAGACAAAGGGAGTATTTCTAAGGCTAGACATGATGGAGCCTCAATCAATAAACTAGACAATATCAAAATTTTAATCCCGGATGAAGATCAATAAAGGTAAGATGGTACCTTGCATTTACAAACTTGTTATAGGAAAGTGGATTCTAAGAAGATTTCTCATAGTAACAAAATGTAGGTTTCTCATAGATTTCTCACAGTAGTAACACCAGATAACTGACTTTTCCTAATTTCGCTACAAATGATTTTTCAACTCTCATTGACTAAAACTCAATTTTCAATACTCTTATGCCCTTCTTGGAAGGAAGAAGTGCCAAAGTATCCGAACGATCAAATCAGAAACATATATGGAACAATCAATTTCTGAAGACAAGAAAACAAAGCAGGCGACCTGTTCACCTAGAGCAAAGATTAGAATTATACAATGAAGGAAAAAATAGAAAATGTCCCCTCAGATTGTCGAAAGGGTGAAGTTATTGTGTAGGAGCTGTAGGAATTGTAGGTGGTGCAGTAATTGTAGGCGGTGTAGGAATTGTAGGAGGTGTAGAAGGTGAAGACAATGACAGGTTCAATAGAAAGCCAACCATAATTCCAATGAGTGCCACGAAAAGTGCAAATCGGAAAGAAAAGCCTGGGTCACTTTTCCGATTCCTTCTTCTCTTCAACATTTCCTGCAAGAATGGGGAAAACAAAAAATATGAAAATGGAGGTCATCCCTTGTGTACCTGCGTTTAAAATAAAAGAGTGTAAACTGTAATAATGCATTAATTTTTATGGTGAGTTGAATGATAATGACTTCAATCGAACTTTCATCAATCTCATGACCAGTCATTTCTATGTATTTTATTTTGACACATCAATCTCATGCCAGGTGATGCTAGGAAACCACGTGGACGGACAGGTATGCCAACCTGACCTCGAGAGTTCATACTGAAAGAGAATATTGTTGATGATACATGTAAGTTGGAGTCCCACATTGGAAAAATATGGGTCAAGATTTTATGGCTAAACCTTTGTGTTAAGATTGGATTTCCAGCATACACTTCCTCCGTTCCAAATTAGAGATACATAGACTTTTTTGGAGTCAATTTGTGAAATCTTAAAATTAAAAATCAATACGAACTTGTTTGATTTTATTATAAACAACTGCTAGTATTGTAAACTAATTAAAAAAGACTACTAATTACTGTGTTGTTTTCAAAACTTAAACAAATTCCTATCAATTTTGAATGTCAGAATTTAGCAAATTGACTATAAAAGGTCGAAACATCTCTCTTAATTTGGAGCAGAAGGAGTATATTAAACCTTCTATTTGTGCACAAAACATGGGGGCTCCCCATCTCCCTTAACTGCTAAAATCACTGTTATGGTATATGAAATTTCTGAGCTATTAAGCGATGGAGGTCGCACTCTAGGGAAGAACAGTAACATGAGGGTCTCGAGAAAGTATGGTGGTGCAAGTGTGGAATATGGGTTCTTAGAAAAATTCATGTTAACATGTGGCTAATTCGATGATTTTAGGTCTAATTTATGGAGTGACTAGAGGGGTACTTATAAAGATATAGGCTTATGAAGAAGGTGCAAGTTCAGGGGTAGATTGTAAATTTACATGTTAAGTTAAAATATTTAAAATAAAATAAAAAAGAGAGAAGGATTGATATACATTAATACATGAATGAGCCAAAGAACTAATGGTTAATCATTCAAGCAAGATCGATCTAAGATGACTATTAGACCATACCAAACAGGCAAACATCAGATTTCAGCCAACTTTAATCCACATAAGTTACTTTTTGGCATAAAAATATCTCAAAAGTCCATTGGTAGAAATTGTCACTCTCTATGCCTACATATGATATTCCACATAACATTGGTTTGTCTCCCTTTTGAAATGTCATGTAATCTTTTTCCCATTAGAAAAATATAAATTCGTGGCTACATAAATGAAAATCTGAATTTTTTTTAATCAACTTTACAGGTTGAGACGTAACAAGATTCTCTGGTAAACCTTGACATATGACAGTATTCTAAACAGCCAAAAACTAAATATTCATTTGCATTCGTGTGTGTGTGTGTATGTATATATATAGGTTGGCCGGTTATGTAATTAATTTTAATAATAAAAATGAGTGTGTGTGTGTGTGCATAGAAATTAATTACATTGGAACCAACTATATTGGGCAAGAAAGGTAGAACAAACTAACCAATTCCCGTTGCAATTGCTGTGTTTGTTGGACAGCTGCATCTCTTTCATCTCTTAGTCGCTGCAAAACCTGATTCTACATATTCAGAAAAGAGACAAAAAAGTCAAACATGAAAAAAAAAGAAGAAGAAGACCAAATCATCAAATCAAACATCGACGAATAGATTAAACGCGTTTCATCACATGACTAGTGAACATTGAGAATTCCCGCTTTATATACGCTACCATTCAAGGAAAACTGAAATGAAGACCAAAAACTGAAAGAGCAGGCTGTACTGTATATATGTATACAAGACCAAGTAACATTCAGGATTCAAATAAAGAGGACAACCCAAATTTTTATGAATTTGTTTAAATAGTCAGGCCAAATTTGGAATTCAACACGTAAAAGTACGACTTTTCAACAATTTCCCAGAAATTTTTATGCCTATTTCTATGGCAATATAGCAAATATGAAAGCACGTGGTTCCAGATACCAGTAAAGGTTCCGATGCCTCATGGATAGTTAATATGAGCATATATTCGAATTTCCAAGGAAAAATAATATTGCAAAGAAAAAGAAAGAGACATTACTAACTTACTATGTAAATAGGTAATGTTAGGGATCCCAAATTTTATGTGCCAAATACACATGACATATTACATTGGTTGCTTAATATATACATTTATTACATATGGTCCACCATGATGCTGAGCAACCAATATTTTAATGTAACCCTAGCATTAATCCTATGTAAATAGGTGACCCAGAAATACACATGACATATTACATTGGTTGCTTAATATATACATTTATTACATATGGTCCACCATGATGTTGAGCAACCAATATTTTTAATGTAACCCTAGCATTAATCCTATGTAAATAGGTGACCCAGAAAACAAGGGTTGGAAACATGTATAAACACCTGAAAACTAAAATAAGTAACAGAAACAGAGGACTTGCTCGCAGAAGACACCAGAAACCGTGACAAAGTTGGCTTTCGACAGGATAGTACGTTAAAAGCAATGACTAGTGCTGAGATCTTTTATATGTTGGCTAACATGCTACATAGCACATCAGAGGCAAAATATTATTCTCTCTATCCAAAATGAGATTCTCATTTGACTTTTTTATACGCATATTATGGTTTTTAAAAAGACACTAAAGATTTTCTTTTCGATAGCTTTTTCCAAATCTTAATTTTAAAAATTATTTCAAAGAAACAATCCTTAACATGCGTAAAAAAGTCAAATGATGCTCTTATCTTAGGATGGAGGGAGAAGTTTGTTCACCATACCAGATTTACTCATTACTGGATAAAAAGAGAGAACTCAAAACCTACTGGTCCTACTCACAGTTAGACCTGGCAAAATAAGTCCAGAACCATAGGTCAACCCAGAACCACTTATTTTTATTGGGTTGGTTATCTATTTTGCATAATGTAGTTCAGTTCAGTTTTGGATCCAGATTTTAAAATAGAAATCTAGGCCCAATGTAGATAACCATTTTCAACGCACATTTATCAAAACCAATGTTCGAAAAAGCTAAAAGCGGTACAACGCGTTTTTCTCTGGACGAGGCGATGTGTAAGCCTCGAGGCGGAGCGAGGCGTAAGCCTCGATTAGAAAAACTAAAAGTCCTCAAAAAATTATTAAAAAATGCTAATAAAATCATAAAATAATCCATTATTAATCAAGGTCATAAAAGACATAAATAACCAATGTCACCTTAATGTATCATTACAAAACATCAAAACAACATAATATTGCTTTGCATGTGAACTTACCGTAAAGATATAATAGGAATTTATCAATTTATTTGGATAGATAAAAAGGGAAAAAAAATTAAAAAGATGAAATTGTAATAAAACCAAACATGCAAGAGCAAAAGTGGAAGAAAAATTATGACAGCCTCAAGGAAAGCAGTTATTTTTCTTGCTCTTCCTTTATAAAATAGATAGATAAAATAGATATCAAACTAATCTCAACTTATTATTTTAAGGGTGAACATGAAACACAATTGTATTCTTAATGCTCACAAAATTTTTAAATGAGAATTTTTTCTGCACCGGAAAGAAGTAGCTAAGAAAGATCACAGTAGTTCTTTTTATCATTATATTTTCACTAGAATTTTTTCAATTTTTTTTATCAGGCATGCAAATGAGGCGTAAGCCTCAGCCAAATGAGGCGTAAACCTTGAGGCGAAACGCACTGAGGCGCAAGCCTCAGCCAAATGAGGCGTAAGCCTCTGGATTTCTCCTTAAGGCGTAAGCCTCGCCACAGCAACCTACCGCCTCGCTATGAGGCGGGCCTTGAGGCGTAAGCCTCAAAAGCAATTTCGAACAATGATCAAAACAGTACATGACTTAACTCTCTTCTGACTTCTCCCTCTCTCACATTCGCCCAGAAAAAAGACAACTTTAATTTTTATCTCCTTGCCTTGGTTGCCTCTTCCCTTCCATTAACAGGAACATTTATTCCTGTGGTGTCTTTAAGGTTAGATCTCTCTTTCTACACACACACACACACACACATATATATATTGATCGATACATACATAATTAAGTGAAGTTGTATTTACATATTTAGAATTATTCCTACTTTCTGTGATATAATATACTTCCTCTGTTGCAAAAAAATAATACTCCCTCCGTCCCAAATTAATTGCTTTTTTAGGACCTTTTAAAGTCAAATTGACTATTTTTAAAACTAATCTTTTTACTATTTTTGCTAACATATAGGTAAAGATATTATAACCAAAAGAAAGTATATACAATTTATTACTAATTTCAATTTTTATAATTTTAGAAATATATTTATATATGCTTAATTATTAATTTTAAAAATAGTCAATTTGACTTAAAAAGTCCTAAAAAAGCAATTAATTTGGGACGGAGGAAGTAATATATTAGTTACATTTAGTTTTAGACAAAACAATTATAATGTAATATATTGATATGAGAATACATTTAATTTTAGACAAAATAATTATAAAAATTATAAAAAATTAAGAAAGTATTACTAATTACAATAATTATAAGTTAAATAAATCACACTAATTTTGACTTTAAAAGCATCTCAAACGAATTTTAAAACATCAAACTTTATTTTATATTTTGGAACGGAGACAATATTATTTTTGGGAAAATGATATATACTGCGAATGTTTATGTCGATTATTTAATTGTCAGTTACGTGAATAAGTATTAGTGCTAACTTTTTATTTTTATTTTCGTTATTTATGGGAAAATGATATATATAAGTATTTAGAGAAGCAAATCAAGAAAATATCATAAACTAATGGGAGATTCTTTGTTGCATCTGTACTCCAAATTTTTAATTTTATTTTCATTATTTATGTGTTATCCGATTTATCAACGAGATTTAATAATTTTCAGTCTGGCTTTCAGATCAATCATAGTACAAGATCACAATTACTCTTGGGTCACATGAGAACGAGGTGCCTCTACAATTTAGAGGAGCATCTCTCGCTTTTCTATTTGGATTGGGAGCACATATCTACTATTTGTTAGAGAGACTAAAATATGGTTAACTAGGTTCAACCTATAACTATAGGGTCCAAACCATTTAACCTATATTATAAATGGGCTTATATAGTTTTGGTTTCTAATTGACCCATGCCAACTTTTCTATAACCCAAAACCAACTATAATTACTTTTTGCCAGGTCTACTCACAGTTACCAAATATTGTAATGGAAAACAATTGCAGAAGTTACCAAATATTGTAATGGAAAACAATTGCAGAACATCTGCTACATGTAAAAGGGTTTAGTTAATTAAATTGTTAATGGAAAAATGAGGAAATGAACTTGTAGAAATAGTGCACCAGAAAAAAAGATAGTAAAGGACCAATTACTTACATCATCATTAGTTACAGAGCTGCGCATCTGCATTAATGAGGGAGAAGATGTTATGGCTTAGAAAGTTTGACATGAGATTCTTTTTCACATACATACATTAACTGACAAATAAGTTGAAGTTGAATGCCTGATAACTTATTTTCGTCCACTAACCTCAGATTATGAGTCAGATAGATTAACAAAAACTTTTTTTGCAATAAGTATAGGTTGCTCCCTACGTTCCACAAAAAGAGTCTCATTTGATTTTTTTTTCCTACTTAATTTCCGACATCCTAAAAATTCAAAATTGATGTGAAATTAATTGAATTTGACTAATGCAACAGTTAATATTGTAAACTACTTAAAGTATTACCAAGTAGAAAATAGTTGTTTAAAAAATTAAAATAAATTCAAATTACAATTTGAATTTTAGAATTTTGCAAATTTACTAGGATCAATGTTAAATAGGATTCTTTTTGTGGAATGGAGGGAGTAATAAAAACTTTCAAAGGTAAACAGCACAACATTGGAGTACAAATGACTTTGTCCTTAGACTATGAGTGAAGTAAACAGAAGACTGCTGAAGGCAAATTGTAAGTCCCCCCCCCCAAAAAAAAAAAACAACTTAATTGAGAAAGGATAATTAAAATATAACTCACTGTGCTGGTATCAGAATTTTTGAAGCCATCTTCTTCATTTGCCAAGCCTGTTTGAGGAAGGATGTACACAACCTTAAGCTTGCATTCTTCTACCGTTTTCCCGCTCTCTTTATTAAACTGATTCAGCAATATCCGTCATTTTCCAGCCAAAAAAAAACACAAAAAATTAATTTTTATTACTCCATAATCACATAACGTGGAATTTCTTCATGTAACAATTCTTACAGTATCTTGTGGAAGCTCATCAACATCAATATGCGGTGGCACATTAGTGGTTTGAAGGAGAAATTTATCTTTGCACTGCATAATATCTGGAGGGTTCTCTCGTTGAGCTTGAAGGGTAACTATACAGCAACAAGTTGAAAACAGTTAAGAAATGAAGACATCTAATTGTATAACAGATCTGTGAGTACCAATGAATTCAGTTATGATTGTGAGGCAGAAAGCCAGAAGCTACCAAATATCGTAGTTTGTTTGATAAAGAAGTCAAACCATGATTCAGCCTCCACTGAAACTTATTTAATGATAAAACTATGTAGCAGAGACACTTCACAAAGGAACCATGCAGGGATTGTACATGGTACATTCTTGACATGCCTAACCTACACTGTCAGACCCTTAACATGGCTCCCATTTATAGTATATATCCCTGACACTGTTAACAAGATCAACATATTGAAGCATCCAACTCAAAATCAATTGGCACTGAGTGGAGTAGCCTCTCAAGTTATATATTGAGTCTCCAGGTTTTAGTTACCCGATGTGGGACTTTATATCTCAACACGCCCCCTCACGTGTGGCGTAATTTTGAGCCAAATACGTGGACAATTTTAATTGGGTGACGTGGAGCATGTGGGCCGTTGGGCCTACACATGAATGGTGCCTGCTCTGATACCATATTGAAGCATCCAACTCAAAATCAATTAGCACTGAGTGGAGTAACCTCTCTAGTTATATATTAAGTCTCCAGGTTTTAGTTGCCCGATGTGAGACTTTATATTTCAACACAACACAAGTTTCATGTAGTGCAATCCTACTAATGCAAGAAGCCTATAGTATTTAAGGAAACGAATATAACAGTTTAGTAGTATGTAACACAGCTTTCAATATCATATTTGTCTGGTGTAACCTTCCAAGTAAGGCAATTGATGACATAGATCTATACAATTGACTAACATTCATAGACATAATTAAAGTTACACAATATTGTATTTCCATGTCCTAACCATGCCTGTATACTAACGTTTCTTGGATTTATAGCATATGGTTATCCATTGTTGTTGTTGAGTTTATGTTTGTATTTGTGCACACCGCCACATATATACGTGGCTAATTTCTATCTTAATCATGTTCATGTATTAGAATACCATTACCAATTGTAAACCAGCCTATTATTCTACTGGCTTCTTCATTCCATAATCCATACTAAAAGAATAAGAACAACCACCTCTTATGACACACGAGTCCCAAGGCTGGATGACACCAGTATTTGGTCGAACAAAGTACTTCTTTGGAGATGTAGTCTTAACCTAACAAAAGAGAAGAAAATGCATATTGGTCATACATGATGAACTGAATTCAAAAATAGCCAAAAAAAAAATAGTCTTCAAAAAGAAACAGCCAGAAATGATATAGGTGTTTGATAGTAACCTTGAAGGCAACATGTTGGTCTGTGGTGTTTGCAACTTTAAGATCACAATAGCTTTGCTTCTCCAGCTCAACTGATAACAGACACGGCCACAGAATAAGTTAATCACAAATTATTATAACTGTGTTAAGAAACTATAAACAAGTAAAAAAAGGAATCTAAGAGCCTTGCATAAATTAGTATCCAAAGTATCCTAATATGTTCACTTGCTTCATACTGAATCAAGACTACTAATATCCTCTTTATCTCCATACAAGGAAGTAGAATATAGTTTGGCCGCGCATAAAGCAAGTTATAATGTTATTGAAAATAATATTCTGTTCTAGATATGAGACCACAATAAACAATTTGAAGTATTATTTTCAAACATTTATATCTTTCAAAAGTTCATTTTTATTGAAGTTTTTTTACTGAATTAAACAAAACCATGTTTCTGCACAATGAAGTTATATAAATGCAAAGCAATGCAGCTATATTTTGAATTCCTCTTTACACGCGTCAGGTACTGAGATAACAAAAGCAGCACATTGTGAACTGGGACAACATGGTTCTGTCAGAAAGATAATAAAAGATACAAAGCTTTTCGAGCTAGTTAATTATGCATGCATACAAACACATTTATATACTACCTAACCCTTTTGCGAGTTGAGTAACTTGAGTTTCCCTAATACTCTCTTTGTTCCAAAATATTAGAGCAGGATGAATTTGATTTTGTACCAAAAGCAGTAAAATGAATTTTGGAAAGAACGCGAGCTTCATTATTGGGGAAAAAATCGTTAGCCTAAACACTCCCTAAGTATTTATTATATTAAGTATGCAGATAATTTTTATAAATTTTGGAACGTAATTTTTTGAAAAAATATAAGAGAAAATTACTCATCTCGAAATATTGTTTCGAGAGATGTCAAAAAGTAAAAGTGAATGTAAACACCCCTGTAGATAAATCTCTATAGTAAGTCGTAGTGTTATAATTAAAGTAGATAAAAACTCTACTTAAGTTTTAAGCTTTTCACAAAATGCTATTCCCTCCGTCCCGTATTAAACATCCTAATTTTCTTTTTAAGTTGTTCCACAATAAATGTCTTATTTCTATATTTGTAACTACTTTTATCCTACTTTTTCACTTAAACCCTCATAATCTTTTTACTCAACTTTTGTTGGAAATTGAAAAAATGAGAAAATGTTTACATTGAGAAGTGATGAATTAGGATACCACTTTCTCTCTCATATTACCAGTATAACATGTTTTCTATTTAATGGCTCTCTAGACTTTTTTTTCTATTCATTCTAGCTTTTAGTACTTATTGGGAATGTGTGAATAACAAAAAAATGATCTAAAGAACTACTTCACATGAAAAGAAGTAATACTACATAGAAAAGTGGAGAAATACTTCAATTAATGAGTAATTCAAAAAGGCAATTCAGGTAAAAAATATATTATTAATCAGCGTGCCGAAACCAATTAGGACGTTTATTTCGAGACGGAGGGAGTATTATATTTTGAACATAGAGAGTATAATCTTTCTCAATTAATCTCCTAATCTCCTTAATCATCTAACAAGTTCACTACCTCGGAAGTTAAAATAATTATCCATTAGCTGCATGGATGGAGGGAGAGCGGATCAAGTAGTGGTCATGGCCCCTCCTAGAATTTTGTAATTTTAGAATAATATATTAAGTGATTTTCAACTTATTGCAAGTAAATCCCCTAAATAGTCATCATCTTTTTTATATGTGATGCATAATTTACAAATAATACATTCCACCTGCAATTATTTTCTCCTAATTTTTAGGATTTAGCATTAACGATTTAACATTTTGTAGATGATCTAAAATATCTTATCACAAATTCATGCTCACTTAATAAATTGGTTATATTAGTATATAGCATGCTCTACTTTAAGGTCGATAAATTTCTTAAGCTTTTGTTGTTAAATATATAAATGCAAGTTCTTCAAAATTTATAATTTCATATATCTTATTATGTAAGCTTTTCCAACAAGTATTAACTAAAGAGAGTATCAAATTTTATAACTATTTTGATTTATCAACAGATTAGCTGACACTATCAACAGATTCATACTACATTTTGTGATTAAATATTTTTCTTTACCAACATTCATTTAGTTGTGATCAAACTTCATTCCTTTTGAATCAATTGACGAAATTTAAAGCAAAAACTAATTATCAAAATAAATCGAGAGTGAGAGAGAATAAGGTGTACATTGGAACTTGAGCTCTGGAGGATCAACAGAGATGAACTGGTTAGTAGCACCAGTCATTTGTGCAGACGGCCACACCAGATCAATCCTCCAATAGTAAAAACAGAAAATAATCAATTAAACCTGCTTCTTCTTCTTATTATAATATATTCCAGAACCTGTAATGAATGAGATCGACAATAAAATCACAAGCCCTAGGTCAAAAAAATGATCTCTAATTGAACGAACGGAGAGAGAGAAAGAGATTGAGAGAGGAAGAAAAAATAGACAAAAGAACCTGCCGAAAAGTAAGGATCATAAAGAAGAAACATGCGGTGTGGCGAACTGGCGATGGTGGCGTGAACGTCGGAAATGGCTAACGGTACGATTTGTGGTCGGAGCTCCGAGCTTCAGGCACGAATATCGCTTCTCCGGTCCGAATGCTGGAAAGAGAGAGAGAATCTCTTTGTTTAATATCAGGAAGGTTCAAAGTTCAATCAATCAGAGAGAAAGGGACGGAAAAGGAAATTAGGAATGATGGGCGGGCACCTGGCAAGTAAATATGTGAGAAATGATGTTAGTTTCAAAAGCTAAAATTGGAGTACTAATCTAATCTGGGAGTGGGGTCAGGGGGTCAAGTGACAAGTCACTCATGAACACTAATGACTTTAAAGGCAAGTACTTATTCGTTTCAAAATTCAATATATAAGATCATCTAATTTTAATGAATACAATAATTAAATGTTATTCTCTCTGTCCTTTAATATAAGTCGTTTTAGAGTTGTGTACAAGTATTAAAAAATTAATTGTAATTATTTAATATAATATCAATTGTCTATATTGTTCTTGTATCAAAAAAAGGAATTTTTATTAGGAGGTCCAGATCTTCCTAAGACCTTTCATTACATTTTCGACACGTGTAATGGTCATACATAATTAATACAAATTGGCCCCCACATGTTATGAGCTATTGGTTAAAAAAATAATTATTGTACACGTGTCAAAAATGTATAGGAAGGTCATTTTCCTAGTTGGAAGACCTAGACCTCCTAATAAAAACTCCAAAAAAAGATAGTGTTATTTATTGGATAAAAAATAGTGAGAGAATCAAAGTTATATTTAATATTTAGGGTAATATTGAAAACTAAGCAATTAATGCTTACTTGAAATTCTCAATCATCATATATTAAGAGACAAAAACACTTCTCTAAAACGTCTTATATTAAGGGACAGAGAGAGTATGTATTATCTAAAAATAATATTTATTATTTCATTATTTTTCATATTCTTTTTTTTAATTTTGAGTTTATAAATATCTTGAATTGACTTTCAAAAAATAATACTCCCTCTGTTCCTAAAAATTTGTCTTTCTAGGGAGTAATTTTTGTTCCAAAAAGATTGACGTTTTGAGTTTATCAATGCAGATGGAGTAATTTTTTCTAACTTTACCCTTATTTGAAGTTTTCTCTTACTTAATGGTTTTTCTCAAAAAAAAGCAAAACTCTTCTTGGTTGTTGAAACGTCCTTACAAATCCCTTCCTTTCCCAATGTTTCTTCTTCATAATCTCATGACTGGTAGTATACTCTTTTTTGGAATTTACAAAGTTAATAATTGGTTGAGATAATTAAAGCAATGGTAATATAGTATTTTTTATAGGGAGTAGTTGCATTCCTTAATCTACGTGAATTAACCTTAAACGATAATTTTTTAGGAACAGAGGGAGTAGTATTCTTATACTGTATTCATTTTAAAATTAGAGATATAATTTAACTTTTGAGGTCAAACGAAAATATATTAAACTTCAAAATTGGTATATCTAATTATTATAATAGCACAAACTGTATTATTTAACTTGAAAGTTGATGAGTGAGTTTTATACCTACGAACCGGATGCGTTTAAGACTTGAATTGTTGTTTATTCTTGAGTGTTTGTGTTACTTTTCATGCATTTCTTTTGCTTTTGTAAGTTTTATTGATTTGGAATTGAATTTGGAACATTAGATGGGAGCTGCATGGAAAAAAAAAAGCAATTTGGCCTGACTCGATGACGGCGCAGCAGCGCCGCATTGAAGAAGGAAAAAGGCGCGGTCGGCCCTGTGTGCATAAAGTGTAAAACAACATCTGGCATGTGAGCGCGATAACGCAGCAATCATAGCTTATCCTGGCGCGGCCACGCCAGGGCGATTACCAGAGATGAACAAAAGGCCTGAGGCCTGTGGCCTGGCCTTGGTCCGGCCTAAGCCTGACCTAGTCAAAGCCCGGTCTGATCAAAGCCTGGTTCGACCTGGCCCGGTCTTGAAGGCTTCAAAAAGGCCGTTATTTTAGTACAAAAATCTGGCCTGGACTAGTCTGCCAAAAAGTCCGGCCTGAACTGGCCTGTGGTCTGAATCTGGCCTGGACCTGGCCTGGTTCGACGCAACAGGCTTGGCCTGCTTACTAGCATGTTACTTGTTACTTTAGTTGTTTGACTTGTTTCTTTTAAAAACAACTTAAAGGTGCACCAAACCTTTACAACAGAAATAATACAAAATAAAAGGGGAATATATACTTAATCCTCTGCAGACCCATATAAAAATGCAACGGAAATAGTTCCAACTTCCAAGACTAACACCATTACACCACATCTTAAAGGTCTAAAAAAAGCTGAGCTCACTGCCCAAGACCCAACTCCCAACTCCAAGTCACATGCATGATGCAACTATGCAAAAGCTTTAAAATGTGCACCAAACCTGACAAAGTCATCAAATAAAGTAAATAAAAAAATTAAAAAAAGGAAGGCTGACAAGTGACACACCTCAATCCATGTCTCATAAATATTAAAATATGTAATAGTCACACACCTTTTCATATTTACTATTGGTATGAGTGCATGACCAATGGGAAAAAAAAAAGCCTGACACACCTCAAATTTCAAAAATTAAATTAACTTTCATGTACCAACCTAACGACTATAATTTTATAACGGTTATTTTTTTTACTATAAAAATCGTAAATTTACTATACAAAAATCACAATTCTTCACATCTTTCTCTCTTACCTTACTTGCAAGCTCAAATTTTTAATTTATTTCATTGTTATAATTCTTAAAATTTTATATAATATATATTTACAATTTATTAGACACATAAATCATACTATTTATTTTATTAATACACACATACTGTTTATTTTATTAATACACTCATATTAATATAATGGATTCTTCTAATATTCTACAAGTGTCATCATTTATTCAAAATGATCCAAATATCATTATGCCCGAAAGTGTCGTTCCGGGTTCGAGTGCAACATTTCCACGTCCTACCGGCGAACAAAGCAAACGTAAAGCGGCTGTTTGGAATCATTTCATCAAAGTGTGGATTGCGGAAGGTGTTAAAAAAGCTCATTGCAAAATATGTAACAACTTTTTTGGGATTAAAGGAAATAACACATTACTCCGTCACTATGAGTCGTGTTCGAAAAAGTATAAGATAACTGATGAAAGCTCGCAATCACAAATTGATCGTTCTGGTTACAATTGGAGTTACGATCATATATTACAAAAGGAGTGGCAAGCTAAGTTAGTGATCGAGAAGGAGCTTCCATTCAATTTTTTTGACGATGCGCGTTGTACCGACTACATTCAAGGTGTATTGCAACCGAAATATAAACAAGTAAGTAGAATGACTACTAAACGTGATGCAATTAAATTATATAATAAAGCTAAAAATGAATTAATTGAATATTGAAGCTATATTAAAGATCTCGAAGTTGGAGCAGGAACTGTCGAAAATGCACATCCATGATATTGAAGATATTTTTTTTGTAGATTTGAATATTGAAGCTATATTTTTTAAATATGTGAAGACATTTAAAAAAAATTGAATACAAATATTTGTAACCTGACTCTTGATTATTGTTTAAGTTATATTTTTTTATTGTTTTCCATTGAAAACCTGGTGTAGACACCCGATTTTTGCATTTCCTATACTAACCCTGACAGGAGGGCAAAATCGTCAATTGACCCGGCACACGAGAATAAAGGGTGGACATAAAGACGAACCCTCAAAACCACCACGACGGGATGATAGTGAAGCCGACACGACAACAAGCGAATGTCGAGAGTCAGTTACTGATCACTGTGCTTACCTGGATGACGTGGCACGTTTCCCGACGGTTTCTGGACTGCCGAGCGCAAACCCGTCAGCGGGAACCAACGGTACGACACGAAAATCGAGACGAGGCACGAAAAACGAGAAAATCAGCACAGTTAGCCGCAGATCAATTCGCGGCCAAGGACGGAACTCGAGGCAGCACGGGACTCGAAGCGCACGGGACTCGAGCGCGGCTGGGGGGAGAACCAAGGGCCAGCCGCAGATGTATCTGCGGCCAGCCGCAGATAGATCTGCGGCTGCCCTTGGCAGTGCTATATTAGGCCAGTTCGCATACAGGAAGAAAAGGAGAAGAATTCAGCAGCAGCAGCAGCTCGGGAGAAAAGGAAAACAGCAAGAAAAAACAGCAAAATTAAGAGAGAAAAGAGTGAGAAATAGCAAGAAATTGTACCTATTTTGTGAGATTATATCTCATATTTTCTACTCTATTCAATACACAAATTCATACATATTGTGGGGATTAATTGCAAGGTAAAAAACCCTTTGTTCTTAGCATTTTGTTATGCTATTTTGTTGAGCTTTTGGTCATCCAAATTACCTTAAATGTAGTTTTTTTCTTACATATTATTGTGATGCCATGAGTTAGGGACTATTAGTGAGGGTCTCATCGGAACGAAATTCCCCCTAATAGCCCGATGATATCCGTTTGGTGCAAATTTTAACTATTATGGTGATGTATCATTCGTAATGTATTTCAATCGTCATTGTAAGATGTCCTAGAGTGTTAGGCATCCCGTTGTTGATTATTTTCGTTATATCCATTTGGTGGTTGTGCAATAAGTTCGGATGTGAGCCTAGGAATGCGACCCCGTGGTCCAAATCCGATGATGGACATTTTTGAATGTATGTAATCGGGTGGATGTATCCGTTATTGTAAATATGTAATCGTCGGGCCTTAAAACGACGCCAAGGCGATAATCGCGTTTAAGGCCCCGAAATAGTGAAACTTGTGATTGTGGGCGTTTGGGGTTATTTTGATGGCTTACATGCCCATGAATATCCCCGACGCGTGTTTATGCTTGATTGGATTTTGTGACACGAAAAAGGATTTCAAAGATTAAACGATGAAGGCTTTTTCCTTAAAATCAAGCAAACTAGGAGGTTAGCATCACGTAGCTAAAAATTTGGAGGTGTTAATGAATGTCGATTTCTATTAAACGGGAAGGCTAAAGAAAGTCGTTTTCAAATGTCACAAAAAATGGTTTTATAAAATAAAACACCGTTTTATTAAATCTTGGTGCGTAGGGTGAAAGATATCCTAGAAGTTGCCCATCATTTTATGAAGGCAATGTATAGATTTCGATTCCTATTTTTACGAAGGTTTAAAACTCTTGTTTTGCCAAAACGACACCTAAGGAAAATCTCATAGTTTTTGCCAAATAAAATCAATCCTTTTTCATAAAGCTTTCTCGTTTAAGCCGATGGACATTCTAAGGCATTCTCAAAAGAAAAACACAATTTTCCTAAATAGTCCAAATGATTCTTTCATGCAAACTCACCACAACATTTACATAGGCACACACACACACACACACGCACCCACACATTTCATGAATTAAAGGATAGGAAAGCATCAAGATTGCGGTAACCGTGCTTCACGGAAGTCGAGGGGTGCCTAACACCTTCCCCTCACTTAAGCAAGCCCCCGAACTCTATGAATCTCGATTCGCAGATCAATTAATTCAGAGTCACATATGAGCCAGCGATTTATAAAAAAACGAAAACTCGGATGAGTTGGTACATCCATTTCAAATATACCAACTGGCGACTCTGGTTAAATTGGCTCATCATAAAAACAATCTTTAAAAACCCCGTCGACATTAATGCCGACCTTTTTCCAAAAAATCATCTAATAAAAAGGCTAAAATTGGAAAGGGTTACAACCCCCGCGTTAAGCGATTCCTACCGGCGTCGACAGCTGGCGACTCTGCTGGGGACATTAGAGGGCTTAAGCCGCATTCGAATCTTGATGCTATCCTATCCTTTAAAATTTATAATTGTGTATGTGCGTATGACATTTTGACGTCTTTTATTTATTGTTGTGTAAATGTGTGTTGTTGTCCAATGAATGAATGATTGAATGGGTTTTTCTTTACTTCAAAGTAATCATTTGCATGCGGTGAGGACGATGAATGTGAATGTATGTTGAGAGAGTACCTCCTCCTGAGGCGAACCCGTCGGTTGCTTATTACTGGACTCGATGGGGCTGCTCCCCGGAGATGGCTCAGGAAACGCACCACTCAAATCCGCTCCAATCGAAAGGGCTCAAACGAGTAGATTGCGAAGATTTGGGAACCTTCATGCCGAAAAGCCCGTGAGAGTAACCCTAGGGTAGGTCAGCCTCTGATAAACCCAACGCAGGAAAAGTCTCTTCATGCCCTTTTTACGTTCAAGCGTATAAAATGTCATGATCCCATTTCATATATACCTCCCCTGTTGTCAAAAGAGAATACTGACCTCCATGTTTTGCAGGAAACAGCTGGGGAAGCATAATAAAGTCATGTTTAGCATTTGTTATTGCACTAAAAGACTACTAACTTTCTCTTTTGCAGGGAAAGATTAAAAAAAAAAAAACCCAAAACACAAAAATTTACAGCTTTAGCATGCATCCGCATCCTTTCATTGCCCAAGACTGAAACTTCGAACCGTTTGCCTGCAGGATTGCTCCTCAAACCCGTTCGCAGTCTAAGAAAGCCCAGGTCCCTAACTCTGAAATGGCTGATCTCCCCAATCATAGTTCTGTATCTCGAGAAGAGTTTGATGACTTTAGGAAGCAGATGATGGAAATGGCCACAATGCTAAAAGAGCAGTTCTTAATCAGACAGGATCCGTCAAACCAGGGGCCGCACAATGTACCACCGCCAGGGGGTGACCAGAATCCTCCTAAGGATGATGCAATCCTATTTAAAAATAACCAACATCAGCTTAAGGACGAGCCGATCCTCCCAAAGGTCATTCCTGCCCTCAACAAGACAGTAATCACAATTCCAGAGGAGGGAGATACTGATGACCTTCGCAGGAAAATGAAGCAGATGGAGGAGACCATCCAATCTCTAAAGGGCATAGGCTCCTTGGGTAGGGTTAATTATACAGATTTGTGTGTATTCCCCGGAACCAGATATCCAGAGAAATTTAAGATCCCCGAATTCGAGAAATACAATGGGAAAGGGGATCCTTACACTCACCTGAAAATATATATTGGAGAACTGGGGTCCTATGCGGAAGACGAAGGATTAAGGATGCAATTATTCCAGAAAAGCTTGACGGGGGAGGCGAGGATCTGGTATGCCCGTCTCGATAATGCCCGGATTCATAATTGGGAGGAGCTGGCCCATACCTTCTTGACACAGTATAGCTTTCAGGCGCAGATGGCCCCTGATAGATATCAAATGACAAAAATCAAGAAGCAACCAAGGGAAACCTTCAGGGACTATGCCCAACGATGGAGGGGTATGGCCGCACAAGTGAATCCTCCAATGAGTGAGTCAGAGATGGTGATGACCTTTGTGGATATACAGGAAGCACCTTATTATGAGCGGGTCATATCAGGGATTGGAAGACCTTTCGCCGAGATGATAAAACACGGAGAAATGGTGGATATGGGGTTGAAATCGGGTAAAATCCGGGACTTCACAGCTCTTGAAACGGCTGCGGAACAAATCCAAAGTGGGAATTATGGCAGTACTTCCCGCAGGCCCCAAAAGCGAAAAGAGGAAGATGTCTCTCTCGTGCTGCAGGGATCATCCAGGAAAGTGGAGAATAGCCCTCCTGTACAAATACAGAGATTTGTGCCGCCCCGGCAACCCAATTTTGATAATCCCAGAACGGACGGACGAAGGAGGTTTGAGACCACACAGAGGCGGGTATTCACCCCGCTTGGGGATCCTCTTGAGCAGATTTTGGCAATATTGATATCACAGAGGAAGATTGTCGATTTGGCACCTCCATGTGACCCAAAGGGAAGAAAATTTGACCCCAGTAAAAAGTGTGCATATCATTCGGGTTCCCCGGGTCATGACACTCAGGAATGTTGGACGCTGAAACACATAATTCAAAACATGATTGATAGCGGGGAGATCGTGGTGGAACAGCCCGAGCCGCCAAATGTTAAAATCAATCCCCTGCCGAAGCATGATGGGGGAGGGGTCAATATGGTGGAAGCCATCGAAACCGAAGGACCGCCAAGGCGAAATTATATGACAGGGATTTATGAGATGGTTGGCATGACGGGTAGTCAGGAGAATATGCAAGGGGCACCGATTAGGTTGACGGGTGCAAGCCGGAGTATCACAGGGGGGCCTATCAAGTTAGCGGCTCCAAAACCTCTCATCATCGCAGCAAGACCACAGATCCCTGTTTGCAATCTAAAAACAGTACCGTGGAACTACGGGGGTGTATTAGAGGAGGCGGCCAGTTGTGCTTCCGTAACATCAAGGGGGAATCCCTTGTATCTTCCTGGAAGAGTCCTCGAGAGTCAGAGAAAGGAGAACGAGAGGATATCCGAGGAGAAAGCCGTGGAGTTCTTGGAAAGGATGGATCATCCTGAAGTAAGGGGGATCAAGGCAGTGAGCGAGGAATCGACTCTAACGTCGATCATGGATTTGGTGTTATCATCCAGCGACCACTGCAGAATCTTGGCCAAAATCCTGGGGGAGGCTCACATTCCCAAGACAATTAGCCAAGAAAGTTTCGGCCGCCTAGTGGACCATCTGCTAGAGAACAATGTGCTATCATTCACAGATGATGATATCCCGGAAGAGGGAAGGGGGCATCGGAGACCGCTGCACATCGCAGTGATCTCATCAGGGTATGTCATGAATGGGGTGCTGATTGATGGGGGATCAGCACTGAATATTTGTCCCCTCAGTACACTGAGGAAAATGAACATTAATCCCAAGCGCTTGCGGGCCAGTCACGTGGTGGTGCGAGCCTTCGATGGATCCCGGAAGGATACATTGGGAGAAATAGAGTTGCCCGTGGAGATAGGGCCGTGTACTTTTGATATTTCCTTTCAGGTCCTGGATATCTCCGCCAGTTATAACATGTTATTGGGAAGACCATGGATACATATGGCTGGGGCAGTTCCCTCTACACTACACCAACAAATCAAGTTCATCGTCAGCGGGAATCTGGTAACAATCTCCGCAGAGCGTAATGACCCTTTCCCGTCCAAGAATGGTCTGCCAGTAATCAATGTGGACGAATCCGCGGCGCCTGCCAGTTTTCAAGCACTCGAAATCAGCACTCCCCACTATAGAGGTCTGGGAGCGCCAGTCATAAAATCGAAAGCCTCCCCTGAGCTCACCTTCGTTGCTAGAGAAATGATGAAGATGAAGTTTCAACCTGGGCAGGGGTTGGGAAAAGACAGCCAAGGAATTTCCACGCCTATTCAACTGTCCAACCAGACAGGCAGGGCAGGGTTGGGATATCATGGAGGCGTAGAGCGGAACCACTCGCGAAGGGAAATCCCATTTCGATCGACCGGAATCCTAATGCCGAGGGACCATAATGAACAAGGAACGGACAAGCCCGTGTCCGAATTAGAAGGTAAAGATTTGACCCCTGCGGATGATGAGGCAGTCAAAAGGAAGAGTTTCCTGCGGGAGGTCATGCAGCAGTTCGAAACCAAATGCTATATCTCTGGACCATCAATGAACATTGGAGAGGGGAAGGATACGGACACAACGTCGGGGGCCCAACAGAGTGTGCCTGTCATCGATTGGGCAGGGTTAGTTATCCCTAACAATGCTAAGAGGGAGGACCGATACGATGTGGCGGTAGTCGTCAAGGAAGTCTCTGGTGCGCAGCCGCCTGTCATATGTCGCATCCCGACTGATCTGACCACCGATAACTGGACGGTGGAGCCAATAATATCCAGACAAGGGTAAAGCACGGTGTCGGGGTGGTAGACCCCGGAGAGTGGGGGATGAATGTCTACCAGTTTTGGTTCTTTATTTTATATTTTGCATAACTATGTTAGTTTGTCATGTTATTTTAAGAGCGACCATTGTGGAAAGATGAATTATATATATGACAGTATTTTGTTTCAATGTCAGGTGTACCAATTTGAGTATTCCTTGCTTAACAAGCGATCCCTCAAATTTGAATGATGACTATGATTTTGATATCGAGCTGGATTTCGATTTAATGGGTATTGAGCAGGACGAGACAGATTACGATGACGCGCCTGACGAGATCAAAGGGTGGGTCGAGGATAAACCCAAACCCAACTTAGACCAAACCGTCACCATAAATATCGGAACCCCTGACCAACCCAAAGAGCTCAAGATCGGGACAGACCTGACCCCTAACCAGAAAGTAGAAATGACCAAATTGCTACGCCAGTATGAGGATGTGTTCGCCTGGTCTCATGAGGACATGATCGGATTATCCACCGACATTGTGGTACACCAGCTGCCCATCAAGGAGGGTTTCAGGCCCGTCAAGCAAAAACTAAGAAAGCTAAAACCGGAATGGAGCTTGAAGGTAAAGGAGGAGATCATCAAACAGTTCAGGGCTGGAATCATCATGGTGTCCACCTACCCAGAATGGTTGTCCAATGTGGTCCCAGTGGCTAAGCCTGGAGGAAAGGTGAGGGTATGTGTTGACTATAGAGATCTGAACAAGGCCAGTCTCAAGGATAATTTCCCAGTACCTTTTATACACATATTGGTGGATAACACAGCCCAATACGAGATGTACTCTTTCGTTGATTGCTTTGCGGGGTATCATCAGATAATGGTGGCAGAGGAGGACCGGGAGAAAACAGCCTTCATCACCCCTTGGGGCACTTTCTGCTATAGACGGTTGGCTTTCGGTCTCACAAATGCAGGGGCTACTTATCAAAGAGCTATGATGGCCCTGTTCCACGATATGATGCACAAGGAGATAGAGGTCTACGTGGATGACATTATCGTGAAGTCAAAGATAGAATCTGATCATGTGACCCATCTACAAAAGCTATTTGACCGGCTCAGAAAATATAATTTAAGGCTCAATCCGGCAAAGTGTGCTTTCGGAGTGCAATCGGGCAAACTCTTGGGATTCCTGGTTAGTGATCGTGGCATCGAGTTGGATCCGGCCAAGATTAAGGCCATTGTGGATATGCCGGCACCCCGCACTGAAAAGGAAATAAGAGGATTTCTAGGAAGAATAAATTTCATCAGCCGCTTCATATCCCATTTGACAACCACGTGCGAGCCAATTTTCAAGCTGTTAAGAAAAGATGTCTCCCAAGAATGGAATGAGCAATGCCAGGAAGCCTTTCAGATCATTAAGAAGCAGCTGACGGAAGCACCCGTGCTGGTACCACCCCCGAAGGATGAGATCCCTCTATTCATGTATATATCAGTCAATGACATTGCGATGGGCTGTATGCTGGGGCAGAAGAATGAATCAGGCAAAGAGCAGGCCATTTATTACCTCAGCAAGAGATTTAGCCGATGTGAACAGAATTACACCCCTATCGAAAGGACCTGTTGTGCTTTGGCTTGGGCTGCAATGAGATTACAACATTATCTCCACGGGCACACCACGTACCTGATATCAAGGATGGATCCCCTGAAATATATCTTTGAACGGCCCATGCTGAACTGTCGACTTTCAAGATGGCAGTTAATCTTACAGCAGTTCGACATTGTATACGTAACTCAGAAAGCCATAAAGGGGCAGGGAATTGCAGATCAATTGGCAGAAGCGCCATCAGGGGGAATGGAGCCTTTAGACACTCCTTTGCCGGGCGAAGACGTATTCTGGATCTTGCGCGCGAGAGAGGATGACGAGGGGCAGTTCTGGAAATTGTATTTTGATGGTGCCATGAATGCGGAGGGGGCAGGAGCCGGAGCAGTCCTGGTCTCTATCACAGGAGAGCAATACCCCGTAGCCACTAAATTACAGTTCAGTAACTCAAACAACACAGCTGAGTATGAGGGATGTATATTGGGACTCCGTTTGGCTCGCGATATGGGGGTGAAAAGGTTAGCAGTGTTCGGGGATTCGGAGCTGGTAATCAGACAAGCGATCGGGGTGTACAGCACTAAAGAGCTCCGGTTGCTTCCATACCACCGTTGTGTTATCCAACTGATGCAAGAGTTCGAAGATATCGCTTTCCGACACATCCCCCGGGGACGGAATGATTTCGCCGATGCATTGGCGACTTTAGCTTCTCTAGTCCACACAATCAAGAGCAGGAACGTTCCATAGATAGAGATAGCAGTGCAGAACGCCCCGGCATACGAGGAGCACGTGGCGGTACTATCGGACGAGGGGGTTCTGCCAAAGCAGCCTTGGTATCACGACATAAGGGAATATCTGAGGGATAGATCCATTCCCGACCAAGCCAGCCGAGCGGAGAGGTTGAGAATTCAAAAGATGGCAATGAAATTTTATCTGAGCGGAGATTCACTGTACAAGAGGGATGCCAATTTGGGATTGCTACGATGTGTAAATGAAATGCAGGCCCAAAAGATTATGGACGAAATACATGGTGGAGTGTGTGGGCCACACATGAGTGGGCCGATGCTGGCCAAGAAGATCTTGAGAACGGGGCATTACTGGTTGACGCTGAAAGCCGACTGTGATGATCACGTTAAGCGGTGTTACCAATGCCAGGCGCACGGTAATGTTATCCATGCGCCTCCCAATGAACTGCACTGTATGACCTCCCCTTGGCCATTCTCAATGTGGGGTATGGATGTGATCGGACCAATAGAGCCCAAAGCAAGCAACGGCCACCGATTTATATTCGTCATGATCGATTACTTCACTAAATGGGTAGAAGCAGCTTCTTTCCCCAAAGTAACTCAGGAGATCATCGTCGGTTTCATCAGGAATAATGTCATTTGCCGATACGGGCAACCTGAGGTTTTAGTCTCTGACAATGCCAAGAATTTGAACAATACCCTCATGAAGGGATTATGCGACCAGTTTAAGATCAAACACCTCAATTCTGTCATTTACCGTCCTAAGATGAATGGGGCAGTGGAAGCTGCAAATAAGAATATCAAGAAGATCATGGCGAAAATGTCCGCTAATCATCGGGGATGGCCGGATCTGCTACCTCTCACCTTGCTGGCATACAGAACGTCGGTACGTACTTCTACAGGGGCAACCCCGTACGCTCTGGTATACGGAATGGAAGCGGTTCTGCCAGTTGAGGTTGAGATGGCGTCCCTCAGAATCTTGATTGATGCTCAGATAAACGAGGAGGATTGGATGCAAAGTCGGTACGACCAATTGGCCCTAATTGATGAAAGGAGGGTGGCCGCTGTGTTGCACGGTCAGTTATATCAGCAAAGGATCTCCCGATCATACGACAAGAAGATAAGACCTCGAAAATTCAAAGAAAATGACCTAGTGTTAAAGAGAGTAATGCCTTGTCAAGACGAAGCCAAAGGGAAGTTTGCCCCGAACTGGGAGGGGCCTTTTGTGATTAAGAAAGTGCTGTCTAGAGGAGCCCTTATATTGCAAGAGATGGATGGGGAGGTGTTTCCACAACCCCTTAATTCCGACTCGGTGAAGCGGTTCTATGAATAACCAAAAAAAAAAAAAAAAAAAAAAAAAAAAGATATCTCTCATCATTTGTCTCCTCGTTCTTTGGAAGAACGAACTACGTAGGACCTGATCTCCCGACTTGTGGGGGTACGTAGGCAGCCATTGTGGCACGGTCCCATTCCTTACAAATAACACTTTCTTCCATCAAACCGATTCCCAATAGCCAGAAAAACCTTCCTATACCCTCGAAACTTTTCCGACACCAGCCACCTGATCAGCTTCATCTTAAAGTGACCTAACCCTAACCTAACCAAGCAGTTAGCCCAAATCTAAGACTCAGCCGATGAAATCGACAGGATGTGCGGCAATATCTGACAAATCCCCATCAAGACTTGAGAAGAGAAAGAAGGCGAAATATCAAAATCATGGTTAGCTGGATAAAATGAGGGTCCAATGAAAGGCAACGATACGACAAAAGGGGAAAACGACTAAATTTAAATACCTGTCTATATAAATAAGTCATTTTGTTACAAGGTTTCTCTTTTGATAACCGATGAAACTGACCCAGTCCATGCAGGAAATAAAATGATCTACCAATTTGAAAATAATCGAAGCAGGATGGATAAAGTGGTGGATAGATCTGAAGCATCGACATTCCCTGCAATCTGCTGCCCCATCATGTCGACGCGATCCAATAAGCAGTCGCTCGGCTAACGGTCTCATAGTGAGCATCTATAATTGCCTTAGTCTGCAATACAATGGCGTCTCTATCAGCATGAGCAACATCCCTGGCCAGAATAGCAGCATCTCTCTCAACAAGAGCAGCATACCTCTCAGCATCGGTAGTAATCTAGATGCGTGAGCACCGGACGGACAGGGACCTAATGGCTCGGAATACCCTCCGCAAAGCCCGCCGACACCGGAAAGAATAATAAGGATCAGGAACGTTCCGGAAGATCATCTGCCATATCTCTGTCACCGGCAACAAACCGTCCAATCAGCGGAGAAGCCGCCGACCGATCCTGTGGGAGGATCGAGATCCATGCATACCACGGCATCTGGCGACGACACCTGTAGAAAATAGTATCAAAAAGACTGTACAGGGGTCATTCTCTATCCATGAATAAAAAGCATGCATCATACATGACTCGCTATGTGAAAATAAAATACAAAATTCTGAATAAGTCGGACGTCGAACACGACGAATCAAGGCAAGACCCGACAGAGCCCTGGGAAGGGCTGAGATCCACGCGAACCACAACAAGATGGTGAGCAACCCTGGGAAGGGCTGATATCCACAAAAAGAAAAAAAGACAAAAAAACAACAAACCCTGGGAAGGGCTGAGATCCAAGCAAACCGCGACAGAGTGGTGAGCAAACCTGGGAAGGCATCCAAGCAAACCGCGACAGAGTGGTGAGCAAACCCTGGGAAGGGCTGAGATCCACGCGAACCACAACAAGATGGTGAGCAACCCTGGGAAGGGCTGATATCCACAAAAAGAAAAAAAGACAAAAAACAACAAACCCTGGGAAGGGCTGAGATCCAAGCAAACCGCGACAGAGTGGTGAGCAAACCTGGGAAGGCATCCAAGCAAACCGCGACAGAGTGGTGAGCAAACCCTGGGAAGGGCTGAGATCCACGCGAACCACAACAAGATGGTGAGCAACCCTGGGAAGGGCTGATATCCACAAAAAGAAAAAAAGACAAAAAACAACAAACCCTGGGAAGGGCTGAGATCCAAGCAAACCGCGACAGAGTGGTGAGCAAGCCTGGGAAGGCATCCAAGCAAACCGCGACAGAGTGGTGAGCAAACCCTGGGAAGGGCTGAGATCCACGCGAACCACAACAAGATGGTGAGCAACCCTGGGAAGGGCTGATATCCACAAAAAGAAAAAAGACAAAAAAAAAAACAACAAACCCTGGGAAGGGCTGAGATCCAAGCAAACCGCGACAGAGTGGTGAGCAAACCTGGGAAGGCATCCAAGCAAACCGCGACAGAGTGGTGAGCAAACCCTGGGAAGGGCTGAGATCCACGCGAACCACAACAAGATGGTGAGCAACCCTGGGAAGGGCTGATATCCACAAAAGAAAAAAAAAACAAAAAACAACAAACCCTGGGAAGGGCTGAGATCCAAGCAAACCGCGACAGAGTGGTGAGCAAACCTGGGAAGGCATCCAACCAAAACTAACACCCTGGGAAGGGCTGAGATCCAAACTAACACCCTGGGAAGGGCTAAGATCCAAACAAACCACAACCCTGGGAAGGGCTGAGATCCAAACTAACACCCTGGGAAGGGCTAAGATCCAAACAAACCACAACCCTGGGAAGGGCTAAGATCCAAACCAACAATAACCCTGGGAAGGGCTGAGATCCAAGCAAATCACGTATGTATTGTCATTCTTGTGCACTGTCATTCATGCATCGAGTGTCTATTCTTTATCCTGTTCATTTCATTTATCATTTCATAAACATGATAAAGAGGGGCAGCTGTAGACACCCGATTTTTGCATTTCCTATACTAACCCTGACAGGAGGGCAAAATCGTCAATTGACCCGGCACACGAGAATAAAGGGTGGACATAAAGACGAACCCTCAAAACCACCACGACGGGATGATAGTGAAGCCGACACGACAACAAGCGAATGTCGAGAGTCAGTTACTGATCACTGTGCTTACCTGGATGACGTGGCACGTTTCCCGACGGTTTCTGGACTGCCGAGCGCAAACCCGTCAGCGGGAACCAACGGTACGACACGAAAATCGAGACGAGGCACGAAAAACGAGAAAATCAGCACAGTTAGCCGCAGATCAATTCGCGGCCAAGGACGGAACTCGAGGCAGCACGGGACTCGAAGCGCACGGGACTCGAGCGCGGCTGGGGGGAGAACCAAGGGCCAGCCGCAGATGTATCTGCGGCCAGCCGCAGATAGATCTGCGGCTGCCCTTGGCAGTGCTATATTAGGCCAGTTCGCATACAGGAAGAAAAAGAGAAGAATTCAGCAGCAGCAGCTCGGGAGAAAAGGAAAACAGCAAGAAAAAACAGCAAAATTAAGAGAGAAAAGAGTGAGAAATAGCAAGAAATTGTACCTATTTTGTGAGATTATATCTCATATTTTCTACTCTATTCAATACACAAATTCATACATATTGTGGGGATTAATTGCAAGGTAAAAAACCCTTTGTTCTTAGCATTTTGTTATGCTATTTTGTTGAGCTTTTGGTCATCCAAATTACCTTAAATGTAGTTTTTTTCTTACATATTATTGTGATGCCATGGGTTAGGGACTATTAGTGAGGGTCTCATCGGAACGAAATTCCCCCTAATAGCCCGATGATATCCGTTTGGTGCAAATTTTAACTATTATGGTGATGTATCATTCGTAATGTATTTCAATCGTCATTGTAAGATGTCCTAGAGTGTTAGGCATCCCGTTGTTGATTATTTTCGTTATATCCATTTGGTGGTTGTGCAATAAGTTCGGATGTGAGCCTAGGAATGCGACCCCGTGGTCCAAATCCGATGATGGACATTTTTGAATGTATGTAATCGGGTGGATGTATCCGTTATTGTAAATATGTAATCGTCGGGCCTTAAAACGACGCCAAGGCGATAATCGCGTTTAAGGCCCCGAAATAGTGAAACTTGTGATTGTGGGCGTTTGGGGTTATTTTGATGGCTTACATGCCCATGAATATCCCCGACGCGTGTTTATGCTTGATTGGATTTTGTGACACGAAAAAGGATTTCAAAGATTAAACGATGAAGGCTTTTTCCTTAAAATCAAGCAAACTAGGAGGTTAGCATCACGTAGCTAAAAATTTGGAGGTGTTAATGAATGTCGATTTCTATTAAACGGGAAGGCTAAAGAAAGTCGTTTTCAAATGTCACAAAAAATGGTTTTATAAAATAAAACACCGTTTTATTAAATCTTGGTGCGTAGGGTGAAAGATATCCTAGAAGTTGCCCATCATTTTATGAAGGCAATGTATAGATTTCGATTCCTATTTTTACGAAGGTTTAAACTCTTGTTTTGCCAAAACGACACCTAAGGAAAATCTCATAGTTTTTGCCAAATAAAATCAATCCTTTTTCATAAAGCTTTCTCGTTTAAGCCGATGGACATTCTAAGGCATTCTCAAAAGAAAAACACAATTTTCCCTAAATAGTCCAAATGATTCTTTTATGCAAACTCACCACAACATTTACATAGGCACACACACACACACACGCACCCACACATTTCATGAATTAAAGGATAGGAAAGCATCAAGATTGCGGTAACCGTGCTTCACGGAAGTCGAGGGGTGCCTAACACCTTCCCCTCACTTAAGCAAGCCCCCGAACTCTATGAATCTCGATTCGCAGATCAATTAATTCAGAGTCACATATGAGCCAGCGATTTATAAAAAAACGAAAACTCGGATGAGTTGGTACATCCATTTCAAATATACCAACTGGCGACTCTGGTTAAATTGGCTCATCATAAAAACAATCTTTAAAAACCCCGTCGACATTAATGCCGACCTTTTTCCAAAAAATCATCTAATAAAAAGGCTAAAATTGGAAAGGGTTACAACCCCCGCGTTAAGCGATTCCTACCGGCGTCGACACCTGGGAAAGTGGAAATTGGGATAAGTAACTTTAATACCTACTTTGCTACTTTTCTACTTTACTACTTTCTTACTTTACTACCTAAGTTCCTAGCCTAAGTGAGCAATGGAATGAGACATCAGTAAACAACAAAACATTAAGCCTTCAAGGCTTCAAAGTTCAAGCCTTCAAGCGTTCTAGACTGTCAAGCCTATTATGGTTATTATCTTTGAGACATGGACTTTGAGGGTTCATAATTGTTTAGTCTCTGTATGACAATCTCCTTCTTTCTTCTGCCATGAATCTTTCTCTCTCTTAGGGCCTTTCAATACTCCTCAATTTCTCCATCGTTCTCTTTCTAAAAATGGGGGCTTTTGTTTGAGGTATCTGGTATTCCTTCAATTCATTCCTGAAAAATTAGAATTAGTAGTTTTCTTGATTAGTATTAATACTTAACCCAATTTATTATGTTGCTTAATCATGCTGAGAAATGTGTAGAACATGCAACAATGAGTGTTGATTATGAATTTGTTTTGAAATACATTGTTTGATTTACCAATTTAAGATAATGTTTTTGGTTTGTTTGGAGAACAAACATTTATATATATATATATATATATATATATATATATATATATATATATCCAACGGACCAACAGTAACAACTAACAAGTAATGCCCTTTTTTCTAGTATTACATTTTTTTTTAAAAGGGTGCTCGGTTGGACCAAACATGCCTGAAAGGCCAGCAGGCCTCAACAGATCGTCTCTTCCATCGCTAAATCTGGTTTGACCTTGTCTGCAGGCCTCAACAGATCATTTTTTTCATCGTCAAATCTGGTCTGCCCTAGCTTGCAGGCCCAAAGTCAAAGTCTGGCATGGCCTGCTCAACGGCTAAAGCCCGGCAGGCTCAGGCCGGACCAAAGTCAGGCCGGCCTGTTGTGCACCCGTGGCGGTTACCTAAGAAGTTTGATTTTTTAATTCAATTTGATTGTAACTTGAATTATAAATTCTAAAAAGGTTAGGATTTGGATGTAAGCTTATAAATAGATGATTTTGGTTTATTAGGAAGGGATCTTGCTATCTTAGAGGCTAACTCTAGATTGGAAGAAGTATTTGGAAAGCTTGAAGCAAGTAGACGATCACAAAGGAAGAGCAAATTTGAAGACTATAGGGAAGGCTAAAGAATTACGTCAAAACTGTTTTTATTCTCTTCTCTTAATCTTTTATTTTATAATTTCTGGATGATGTCTAAATTGTGGATGATGACTATTAATTCAATTATGAACTAATTTTCTTTTAAGATTGTAATGGAACTTGATGCGTAGCTTTAGTTAAGATGCTTCTATGTTAGTTATTGTTAATTATGCGTGGATTGTCTATTATGTTTTGCACTTAATTGATTAATTATCTGGCAAGTAATTATCGTGGTAATTTATATGCAATTGAGAGATGAATTATAGATTTAGACCTGGGCATAATAATATATGATTGTGATTTCTACTTGAGTTGGGATTCATGATTTGTATATAGGATAGAGATATACCTATATGTCGTATGTAATCTAAAGAGAACTTGCACTCGAAATCCCTTTTAATTATAATTCACATAAAGATATAGTAAATTAGTTAACTAGGTATTTTTCCTAATTCCATCTTTTGTGGATTTGGGGGATTTGTTTATAATTCATTGAGAGGTGTTTTATAAATACTAATGAGTTATTGGTTAGCAATCCAACATAGTGGACATAACTTAACGAGAAGTGATTTAATTGCAGTGAAACATCAAGGAAAGTTGTAATTTTAAGCCATAAACATCTGAATTCAATCTTTGGTGATTAGTAGTAGTTTAATTAGTTTATTTTATTTTCGTAATTTCTTAAATTCGGACAATTGTTTAAATAAAATTAATTTGGTTAAGAGTTAATACTTGATAATTATTATTAAATAATTTTTTGTGGGAACGATACTCTTCTTGCTATTATATTGCTAGTCGATGACATATATTTGCCTGTATTTGCTAATAGTAAATTAGGCAAACAAAAATTTTGGTTGGTTTTAAACTGAGTTGACTCGTAAATTTGATTGGTTGATATAGATTTGTTTGTTTCTATTTTATATATATATATATATATATGTATTATGTTATTCATAAGATATATATCAAAGACTGCTAATATCCTATCAATTCTATCCATTTAGAATCATTTTTTAATTCTTCTTCTCTAGTTTTATTTGTATTTATCTTCTTTTTTTATTTTATTTATATTAAGTCTTAATATCAACTAAGCAAATGATAAAACACTCGCTCACATCCTACTAAATGTTTAGAATCACATTTCAATCGACATAAACTTTTATTTGGAAACAATAAATTCAAAAATTGAAATTTAGGCATTTCTTTTATATTATCCAAATAGTAATTATTTAGTTCAATAACATGGAACTCTACTTTTTCTTTTCTTTTCCATTTTGGAACAACAATGGACTCTACTTTGGTTGATAATTTTGTCTATCCAGACATTCAACTATTGAACAACACTAAACTTTCTTTCTTTTTCTTTTTTTTTTTTGCATAAAAAAATAGAGAACTTTACTTGGTTGATATACGCGAGGTCATGCATTCATTATGATATATTTTTTTTATTTGTTACTTATTACAACACACACGCACACACACTTCATTCATTTCAGAATAATAAAATCAATATTAAAAATTGATACAAAAATATTGATTTTTTGTTATTATAAATATTATAAACTATAAAAATACTACTAATAATGAGATTTTTTATTTTCAAAACTCAAATGAATCATGTCAATTTTAATTTTAAAAATATCTTAAATAGATAATATATTTTGAAAAGGAGGGAGTATCCATTGTTTATTATTTTTTATTTATTACCCTATTAATCTATTTCTATATATAATAACACAATTGCCAATAAATAGAATTACAATTGTAAATTTTGTGCTTGACACGGGACATCAAGCTAGTGACTCATAAAAGTTTAGAATGAAATAAATTTTATGAGTAATAATTTTTGTTATATACTTTACAATTATAATAATTGTATCAACTAAAATTAAATAAATTCATATTAATTTAAAATTTAATATGCCATCGTTTGACTTTAAAAATCAAATTGTATATTTAATTTTGGAACGGAAGAAGTATTTTGGAATGGAGAAACATTATACAGCATGTCTTAGGAATTTATGTATTCATTTGACTGGATTGTTCTTCCTTTTGCTAAGAACAAGAAAAGAAACTAATTCAAAATTTTAAGCAGTTTTCTAATTATTCACTTTGTTTAAAAATGAGAATAAAAAAAAGAATTATATTTATTTTGTTCCAAATTATATGATCATTATTGATTTTTGAAAGTTAAATTGAGATATTTTTAAACCCAAAAGTGAGACGACTCATTAAAAATTATGAAACAATAAAACTTGCAATGAGTAGTACTTTTTAGACAATTTACAATATTTATCATTGTATTGATTAAAATTAAAAGAATCTATGTCAATTTTGAGTTTAAAAATCTCTTAAGTTAACTTTAAAAAGTCAACAATAATCAAATAATATAAAACATAGGTTGTTTTTATTTTATTAATTTGTTTAAGATATTTTTTTTAATGTTTCAACTTTTATTTTGCTATTTATTTTATTAATTTTTTTAAGATAAATTTTTTTAATGTCTCAACTTTTATTTTGGTTTTTATTAAGAGTTAAAATGTATACACTACTAATATATACGTATTAGGATTATGACATATTATTAATAAATTATTTATATTAAATAAAATTATCCTTATTTTTAATGACATATCATGATTTTAACACCACTTATGCATTTAACATATTTTTTGATTTTTTTTAAATACTTGATGTAATTCATTTTGAATTCCGATTAAGCTTCGTTCCTATTAATCAGGAAATTCTTCTCAAATACAAAAAAATAATTCAGTTTCAGAGCCATCGTAATTCTCGAACGAACAATCAAAAAGATTTTGGAACATCCTCAAATTAATAGTATTTTGATGACAAAAAAATCTTACAAAAAGTTGCTTACAAAATGACGTAGCTGGTCGTGATTGGTTGCTATTACTAAGTTCACCCATATATGGTGGATCATTTACTAATTACACACTCACATTATTTTATACACTAGTTTTTATATAAAAACAATTGTCATCGCAGCAACACTCTTTTAAAAATTAGGTATTATTCCTCCAACGATCGTAGTACTATCCATCACGTATCTATTTGCTCCCCACTGCCCGCAAACCTATTGCTGTTGTTGTCTTTTAGCTGATATATTAAACTTGTAGACAACAGGTCATGGACAAAGGGTTTGTGTTTGATTAACAAGTAAAAGGGCGCCTCACCAGAGATCCTTACAGATAACACTCAACTCCATTTGATAGGAGGGAGATATGGAAACATAGAAGCGATAAGATAAGTTTATCTTCTTTAAAAAAAGGGAAACTGCCTTTCTATATGTTGCTAAGTATTTACATAAAAAAACTGGGGGTTGATATTAAAAAACAAACAAACAAACAAACAAACAAAAGTTATAGGCAAAGCGGCAATTTCTTTTATTTGGACAAATCTGTATTTGACAATTAGTTTTAATTATGATTCAGTATCTTCCCCGTTACACTTATTCTTCAATTTCTCCCAATATACATTCAGCGACAAAAATATTATATTTAGCAACAAAATAAAATTTGTCACAAACAATAACAACACAAAAAATATTCATCACAAATAATTGTGCCGTTAAAAGTGTCTAAAAATAATATTTGTGTTGGCAAATGCGTGTTAGGAAAAATTGAAGTATAGGTGTTATATTGTTGAGATAATGTCAGGTAAAACTTACGTCATAAATAACATAATACTAGATAATTGGCGAATAAGGCTCCCTTTATTCCTGAAACTACTTTAAAATGAAAATCCAAGCATCCAGAAATTGAATTCACCTTTCAACCTATTGCCTTATTTTCCAATAGTGTTATAGCATCTTCCAAAGCAGCTTTTATAAAATGCCTGAATCTAAATACTCTCATGCAGAATCATATAAATCAACAATGGAATGCCTAGGTTTTTAAATTTTTTACAAAACAAGATATAAACGCATAATGGTAGACCGAGGGCAAGGATAGAATAATAGATGACGCTATACTCTGGAAAACCAAAATCAGGCCCGGAGATATTACATTGATTACCTCAAAAATATGACAGTAAAGGCATGTTACAATATGAGTTTGTTCAACTTGGAAGTTCTAACATGTAGAGTAATAAGATTTTTTTTTATAATAAAAAAAAGGGCAAGAAAAATTTAGATACACTGAAACATACTGCCTTGATGGATTTTCACTTGAAAGTGGAGAGCCTAGGAAGCTTGTCTCTCAAATAGTACAACCTAGCCCTCCTGACTTTCCTGTGCTTGACTACTTTAATCTCTTTGACATTGGGTGAATATCTGTAATAACATAAACATGAAACGCAAATTAGTTCCCTTCTTAATATGAAATTTTCTAAACAAGATGCATTATAATGAATTTATAAGTAAACTATTAACTGCATAAACTTCCAGAAGGATAATAATTCTGTTCAAATTATAAACTCAAGTAGCTTTTATCTAGATCACTGAGGATCAGTTCTGCCTTGTTAAAGTTCAGATGTTTCCGGGCTCAAATTGCTGGCATCTATTGTTGCTCCAAGGTCAAGGACACATCACAGTAATATGTAAAAACATGTTGTGCATTATTTGTTGCCCTTTTATACCATCGCAGTACAATAATTCATAGCAAAAGAATAATACCAGACCATAAATACCTAAATTTAAAGGCTTGAAGTACAGTCAGTATACTGGCTTCAAAGCAAAAGAATTCAGAATTCCAAAAGTGCAAGCAACATGCAGTTCATTACATGTCGTGAGGAAATTAATCAAATTTAGAAATGCCAAGTTGTAATGTTGACCATCAGGAAAAGGAAAGATAGAATCAATAAGATATATCTGAGACACCTTTGACAAAATTGGAAAAACATGCTTGTTTTAATACCCTTTGGGGTATCAAAGTCTACGAATTTAACAAACACGAACACAAAATGCTTGGTTGGAATTAAATAATTGTTCAAGGTGGAGAGGCATCAGTCACAAAGAATATGGAACAAACACGGGGGGGGGGGGGGAGGAAATCACTATTCACATAAACCTTTAAAAAGTTAAATTGGGCTTATAAGTGAAAAATAAAAACCAAATGAAATATGAAATGGATAAGGTAATGGAGAAGCCTTGGCCCACTTGAAAGTGGGAGGCCATTTGGGTCACTTGGGCTCCCACTTATACATATATACGAACCAAGCCCACTTCTAGAAGTCTTCTATATGTGTATATATATAGCAAATGAACAAAAAAGGGGAAAAGAGCCTTCAAAATCCGGCCAAAGCGGGGGAGGGAGCAAGGTCAAAGGGCCCATGTGGACTACCAACAACTCCTACTTGCCCACTTCTGAGTTGTCAAATGTTGAGTGAGAGATGTGGCTTTATTGACCACCACATTTGTAAAATAAGAGCCTTAAGTGTATTATTAGCTACTAAACATTGGAGTACTTGCAAGTAATAGTGCATTAGCTTAATTAATCGTGGGGAATTAGTATTAGAAGATAAGAAAAATGAGCAGTTTGACTAGCAAGACCAAAACTTGAGGGAAAAAGATAGAATGCCAAAACTATCTCTATAAATACCATGCCTTCTCTTCCATTGCTTCATTTTAGCAACATAAGCAAGATAAAAGAGAGACAAAGAGAGAAAAGAGGGAGAGCTCGGTAGCCTTGGAAGAGAAAAAAGAGAGGAAAAAAAAACTAAAAAACCAAGAAGAAGAAGATGGAAGCAATACTATCTACTTTCTTACTTCCACCAAGACGATTAACAAACAAAGAAAGAGAGAGAGAGAGCTTGAAAGGGGGAGGCCGGTAGCTACAAGGAGGAGGAGGAGAGATCCAAGCCATGTGCGAAGCAAGAAGAAGCTAGATCAAGAAAAAGAAGAAAGTAAAGCAAGCACTCCGAGAGGCAAACCTAAAAACCCCACTTTTGTACCTCAATTTCAACTTAAACCCATTTCTTTTGTTAGATCCATGGAACCTAGGAGATATTATGCTTGTTTAAATCTAAATATGTTGGATCTTGGTGGTATATACCTTAGATCATGGAAAAACTTTAAAGGAACTAAGAAAAACTAAGAAGAAAACTTAAACTAGATTAGGTCAAAAACTCAAAATCTAGGACTGAAATTGTAACATGCATAACTTATAATGTATTTCAAACTTTTGCATGAAGTTTGTTGTATATGATAGCTCTCTGAGTTATCTACAATTCGGTGGTAGTTTGAGACTTACATTCTTTATAGATTATTTATGGTGAATATTCTACCAAAACAGGACAGACTGATGAACCCCCTGACCTAATTTTTGTATGGACTGTTTCGGGTTGTTAACTTACTTGAAAAATTATAAACTTTTGGCGTGTGATACCTAGTGACCTAAGGTAGATCCTGTCCAAAGATGAGCAAAAATAGACTTGTGATTAAGGAGTTATGACCAAAACAAAATTTGGAATTTTAAAATTAAAACTGATATAACTTGAGTTCTACAACTAAGATTGGAATAAAATTTTGGGTGGAAGTACATTTTGATGCAGAGAGGTTACTGACCAAAATTTATGATTTTTGGACATAAATTCGAATTTTAATGAATTTTGCAAATTTGGATAGAAACTAGTCTAAAATAAATACTAAAGATATTGGGAAAAATCTGAAAAAATAAAAAATGATCTAAAATGTAATTACTTAGGTGGGGTCAGAAGGAGGAAAAATAATAAAATGGGTTAATGGAGAAAATAAAGCCTAAGAATTTATGAAAAATTCATTAATGTAAAATCAATAAATGTGTAATATATTTCTACTAGTTAATTTGTGTTAAATAGAATGTATAAGGTTATATGAGTGAGAAATGAACGTTATGAAGATGAAATTATATAAAAAAATGATATAAGAGGATGTCCGAGAATGAGTTTAAGATAACTGAAATTACCAAAACGGGGTTATGAATAGTTATCAACGGTAACTATTAAAAATGTTAGATGAGTTAATAAAGTAAATACTTATGGATGGTGTAGGGAATAACTTAGACGAGGAAAGTACGTTTTGGACAGACAAGTTCTCGTATTTATGTGCATTTACAATTCGTTCTTTATCGAACTGTATTTTGTTCTTTAAAGTTCTTGTTGTATCTTGAACTATTTTATGTTATGAGTTTGTGCCATTTGTTCGGTAAGACTCAGTTAACATGATTCTATCAATTATTGAATTGTTCATAACTTTTTGAAGATATTTGAATAAAATACAATCCAAATTATTTTGGTGCGGGCTCTGATGTTATGACTGAGTAGAACAACCCTAAAAATAGGGGATATTGCGATGTTGTCAAGTAACCGACATACATTGTCAAAATACAGTGTGGAGATAATGTTACGCGTAACATGGAGTATTGTTTGGTTGATCCCTTAATGATACTCTGTGGAGAGTTCTCAGTCTTTATGACTGTTAAACATTATTGAAAAATTTTCAGTCCATGACTGATGAACATTTAAAATAGTTCATGGTCCCCACGACCACTCAGTTGACTTTCAATTACCCTTAATAACGT